>CM040910.1:26973273-27335773 GCA_023029165.1 Gobiocypris rarus
TAACAATGATAGGGACATCAGTTAAACAATACAGAATTGACTAATTCTTCCATCTTTATAGGTGTTTATTTACATTTGGCTGTTTTTTAGTTTGTTTTTTGATGCCATAAATAAATAAATACTACAGCATTTTTCAAATCTCCAAATTAAAAAGCTTGTATATTTTATACACTGTACAATACATTCATCAAACCATGCATTTATGCAATTTCATAGTGAAATTACTAACCTGAAATTGAGGCTCTAAATTGTAACTTGTAAATGTGTCGAGAATAAACAATGCTTAAGTCAAACGCAGAATCCCTGTTAATTTAAAGTATAATGTGAATTACTTTCATTTTAGAAATAAAATCATGACACATTATACTATTCCCATTCTAACCCACAGTAATTTCACCCATTTACTCATATTTACTGAACTTGCTCTCTCTCTCCTCAGCTGTCCCACCAGCACAAACCCTTTCTTGATAACACCTGGCAGGAGCAGTAACTTCTCTCCTAATGTTTTACACTGACAAACACAAAACCGTTGTACCAAAGTGCAGCAAAGTAGCATAAATATTCCTACAGGTCTAACATATGGCGTTTACATTAAACTGTATGAGTGTGTGTGCAAGCTGATAGGGTTACATAGTACACCTACGATCCCTGTTCTTACACTCATGTAGGCACTTTGTAGGAGTATTTAATTATAAGAATGTCTGTGTGTGTTCCTGTAGGAGCAGGATAGTGCTAGTCTAGAAAGAAAAACTAGATATAGCTATTATATGAATAACACTGAATCAGGATCTCCACACACTGTCTGGCAGTAGACTGAAAAACCAATCACCAAGTACAATAAAAATTAAAATCTGGTGGGTTTGCAATACTAATAAACTAATAAACACACAGGTCAAGAATCTCCATTTGACCACTTGAGATGGACTGACGCTTTCTATCTACATAGTGAAAGTAGGACAGTTAGAGCGATGGAAAAACAGAAGCAATGTAAAATTCAGCTCCAAGGCCACCATTAGAATAAACAGAAAGACAACTAACACTTAAATCTTTTTTGTGAACCGATCAGGTTGTAAAAATTATAATTTAGTATTTTGCAATTATATAAGGTTTTCATACTCAAAAGGACATTTCTAAGCTAGTTCTCAAATATGGTCATAGAGGAGAAAAAATAATGATAAATGCATGATCACATGCAACTAACATAACTTATAAGCTTTTAAAACACTTTTCATATCTTTTGTTGGCAAAGGCTGTCATTTTGTATCGATTACTCGGTAAAAGTGACAAACACCCACAACCCGTCCAAAATAAATAAAAGATTAAATAATTTCAAAGGTTTTATTTTTAGATGCATTTTATTCACTGTTGTATTTAGGCAAAGTATTGCATCTACTATATGTCCAATTTTGAACATGGACTGACACAATGAGCTTGTAATTAACAGCTGGCCATTGCTATGCACACACTGTGAAAAACATTTCCACCTATTAATAATTATTTATTTATTTTTAAAACATCCACCAACTAAAAAAAAAAAGTTCAGCTGCTGCCTTAAATTAAGTAAAATCAAACTGGCTGTACAAGTCATTTCAACATATTTCCTTTTTAAATCTTGTCTAGTTATAGCTCATATACTAGCCTACTAATCACAACTTAAAAATTAATTTGAAATTAGTTTTGATGATTAAAGTTAAAGTAATGGAAAAACCTGTTGCCATAAATTATGGATCATATAATTTTTACAGTGAAGAAACATTCACCATGAAACGATAAGAACCTGAAGAGCCATCAAGACCTTGATGAAACAGACAGCCTAGCTGGACTCTGACATCCCGGCAGAGACGGCCATCTTTGCATGCCAATTCCAACACTACCTTTCACCACCCTTTATGGTTCTGCAGGAAAGCATCAGCAGCTCAGTAAATGTGGAGAAGCTCTCCACAGGAGCCGATATCAGAGAGGGAGCGTGAGGCCGGTTCTGAACGGCACCTCTGACCCTCCCGCCCCAGTCCATTTGTCCCCCACTAAGCTTCAGACACACAGAACCTACTGTTACTGTGTCTATCAGCATCGCCTCACTCACCCTATTAAAACAGACATCACGCTGAACAGCAGAAACACATGCCTTAATCCTGCCACTCTCCGCTGGGCTACCCAACAAAGCCCCGCTTTGGTTAAGTACAGAGCAGAAAATCATTTTTATGCACCTTCCCGTGCCCTAAACGGTGGGGAATATGTTTCTTTGCCGTACCGAAACACACTCAGCTTGAAGCGAAGTGGGAACGGCCGAAAATAAAAGAGGAACGAGGTCTTTTTTGAGGGGAAAACACATTAGAGAAAGCATGAGTGACAAAGCCAAAAAAGCAGCGAAAGAATGAGCAGGAGACAGAGCAAAAGAAGAGGTATTTTGTGGGGAGGAGGGTGGTGTACAGGAGGTGGCAGGGGGGCAGGAGACGGAGCGTTTGATTAAATCTGCGGTTGACGTTTCGGACAGGTGAGATTGATGAGGTTCCTCTACGCTTCACACTGTGCGGAGAGCGCAGGGAGAGGAACAGAAACTCGCAGTGTGGAGAGCCAGGGCTGGGGGCCCTCTCACACCGTGGGGTCCCCGGCCTGATTAATGGGGCTGGAGTCCCTTCAAAAACAGCGCTCCCAGCAGAAAGGGCCGCACCGCGCTCCAAAAATAACCAGGACGGGACAGACGCTCCACTACGGACCGTGGCTCGGAGGCCAAACCCTGAACCGTTTAGGACCAATCGCTTTTGTTTCACTACAATCCTCCCTCTACTGATCGCATTACATATTAAAAGATAGGTTACGCTTAGTCTGACATGAAATATAATTATTTGAAAGCTACACAGAAAAGGCTGCCGAAATCTTAAACCAAAACCCAATGCCTGGCATGGAGAATGATAAATGTCTTGCATGGATTATATTGCGATATTTGGACACTCTTTATAAACTACACTAAGCAAATAAAGGACAAATCCACTTCAACCTTTTTTCCCTTTTGAGCCTCAACAGGAAAAACACAGAGGCGCTAGCCTACTAATGACAAATTAAACACATAAAAGTCACAACGAAGCAGAAATAACCTGCACACACCTCATAAATTTATCAATGTGTAATTATGGTAACACTCAGGAACTCCTGAGCCAGAGTTTTTTTTTTTTCTTGTTCCCTCTCATTTCCTGCAGAGCTGACTGTTGGTTTGAGTACAACCCAGAAGCTCGATACCAGATAGTGGGTGCAATTCAATTAACTACGTCATATTTTCTGTTACCATAAGTCTAGAGGGTATGGCACAAAACTCCAGCATTGCTCTACAGGAATTTAGAGCCAAAATACACTAAATTATCGAAAATATTATGAGCGCTAGAGGGGTCTGGAGGGATTATTCAGCACATATTGCATTCATCCTTCAGAATGATGAACTGAATTACACAGTAGAGTGTGAAATAAAGTGCTTAGCTGACATGTAAAAACAAATTGTGTAATTAATAAATAATAATCAGGCCCAGCTCATGTGCACCTCCTTTGCTACAGTTTCCTCTCCAGGCGGCTCTGGGAGTAGGTTTAATGGTTTTAGCTGACATGAGAGTTAGAGCATTTAGACCTGAAGAAGAATTAAGAGCCGTTTCCTTTTTGTGCAACACAAGGCTGAGATGACTGATATCAGCCATTAAGACCACAGGCGATTAAGGGCCGGATAGGGAGCGTCATGTTTTATAACACAGCTTGGAGCGAAAGCCCACTGCATCCAGCTGCCTCCTCATGCTGCAACGTATGGAAGGATAATCAGTGAAGTTTCAGGATGTGATTGGAACAAAAGCTTAAAAGTGACATGAGTATTATTGTCTAAATAACTGCATTAAACACTTACCCAACAGGGGTATTTCAGCAGCTCCAGAAACAAAAAAGTTTTCAACACAAAGTGAAAGGTTAATGCTGAATTTAATTAGCATTTGTTAGCCAAAACTTGGATTTTGGTGGTAAGAAAATCTAAACTAAGCTTGGTTTATTTGCTTGCCAAGTGGATTGAGACCCTTTTTGACAGGGTTACTTATTTACCGGTATAGACTGCATTAAATTCCCCTCCCACTTATACTCATCTCTGGCTTTTCACACCACATTTAAATAACTTTTCATGACCCTTCCTTTGCCAGGAATAGACTCCACGTTTTGACGCACATCACACCAAGCAGCATTATGAACATCCGCATTAGCACACAGTCCCCGACATTTGGAGAAAATTAAAACAAATGAAAGACAACACCTCATTTCAAATGTTGTTGCTGGTAATAAAGGACTGCTGGGTTGGTTTTTGACGTCTTTCTGTAACCTCACTCCCACAGTCGCAGCGCTCTGCACTTTAGCGTCCCAAACGACACACTGCCTGTAGTTAACTAAACAGAGACTGGCTGCCAGCGGTGGATGCACATTCCTACACGGCAAGTGTGCAGAAGCCATCAAATAAAGCCTGGTTGTCAATCAAGTCAAGGCAGTGGGGGCTTCACATGCTCAGTAAAAGGCTCAACAGTTATAATTTACCGTGCTTAGGTCCAGTTAGGATTACATACACTTAGGGAATTTTATTGTTAATTAACAGTTCCTTAACATACTCCAGTTCACTTTAGAGTACCGGGATTCCCATATAGAAAAAAAGGCTGTGATGGCTTGGCTGTTAATCAGTGTTATTTTAGGATGGTTTATTCTAACAGTGAGACATGCCTAATTGAGCAAGAATTAGCAAGTGAGTTTTGCAAAGAAGTCTATATAAGTCTATATAATTTATATAAAAGTGGTATCGGTTTAATATTTAATAAATAATAAGTAACATTTCATGTACATTTTCTGTCAACTACTCAGTCAACATGAAATCAAAACTGACAATTCTTTTTTAAGGAACATTGCAGTATTTATCATAAATTAATGATCCATGCACATCATTATTTTTAAATGAATGTGCCCTCATAATCTTTAATCAAAAACAACTTCCCCTCGATGATGTTTACTGACGTGACATGACATCACAGCAACAGTGTGGTGCAAGTGTGACGTCACTTTGTAGATCAACCGGCAGTTAGCATCACACAGTTTCCCACAAACAAAACCCGAATAGGATTTCCTCATAGGCTTTTGGATTACAGCAACAACAAAAAACAAGCTCTGTGATCAACAAAAGTGTATGATACTTGCACGTTTTGTCCATCGAGAACTTTTATGAATTTTAAAGTCAAAATGCAGCTGACAGAAGTAAAAACTGTTGAAGTCACCACCACTAAGCTACTCTTTCCGTTTCTCTCAAAACATTTTTGCAGAACATTTGAGTGAAACTTTATAAGAGCCTAATTATGAGCATAAAGAGGCTGTAGAAGTGGACTGAGAGAACATGTTTGGCGTGATGATGTTCAATCACCCCGACAGCCTCTGTAGTCTCATTTAGCCACTTGTTAGCAACCGCCATTTTCAAGGCACTAGTGGGGTAATACTGATGTATTTTATGTTGTATAATAAACGTGAACGTGTCCTGAGCTTGTGTTCCCCACAGACCTTATTTCAGCCATATAACCAAAATCCCATTTTAAAAAAACACTGACTTCAGGACGATGGAAGCGGAAGTGCTAAAATGCTAACTCGCTTCCACATTTGGCCAACAAATTGATGTCATACCTGCAGCTCAACAAACCACAACCATCCAACAATTCAAGTGCAGTTTGCAGGGTAGGCACATGGAAAGATTCAGAAGCAGTTAGCTTTGTTTATACAATTTGGATGCTCAGAATTACTATGGTAATTGCATGTTTTCCAGTTTATACAGATAAGTCAATCGCCGTTCTTATATATGCTGCTACATGCACACACAGACGGCGTGGCACGTGCAAGCCCTGAAGCGAGATCACTTTCACTGGCGTCCTCATGAAGTTTGTCAATTAAATACGTTTAAAGGCTTGCCAGTTTGAACATTCAAGCAATTTTATACCATCGGCTGTGTATTATGTTGAACTAATGCCTGATGTGGCACACGAACACTCATACAGACAATAGCTTGCACATCACATGAAGATCGTGCAGAAACTCATTGTCAGCGCTGTCCTGTGATTTATCACTAAAGTAGCTTAGAAACTCAACCGTTATATTTGTCTACCTTTGAAGGAACTACAAACCACAGCTTCATAGTTAGACGTTATTCACACACAAGCACTCTCATTAATCCATTTCAATAAATGTAATGTAGGCCTACTGTGCTAATTTATCTGTATCTGATGTACAACAAACAGAAATCTGTAAGAAATGGTACGAGCCATAGACAATAACAACACCTACAATATCCCACCTTTAATAGTTGAACATATACAGTACAAACCTTATCAGTGAACTATGAGTGCAAAAAAAGGAAAGCAAAAGAAGAGCAAAATAACCGTTCATTAATCGTAATCGAGGTAAAATGTTCAATGAAATTTTGATTTGAGGTCAAATCATTCCACCCCTAGCTGTGAGTGATAGACTTACAGTCTTTACAATGGCAAGCACTGCATAAGGTCTAGATCAGGGGTGTCCGAACTCTGTCCTGGAAGGCCACAGTGATAAGCAGAGTTTGGCTCCAACTTGCCTCAACACACCTGCCTAGAAAGACCTTGATTAGCTGGTTCAGGTGTGTTTAACTGGGGTTAGAGCTGAATTTTGCAGGACAGTGGCCCTCCGGGAGAAGGATTGGACACCCTTGGTCTAGATCAAATCATTTTCAGAAATCACAACTTTCAAAACAGTTTTTAGGAATATGTCTACTAGTTAACCCCTGCTTCAAATCAAAAGTTAAACTGCAGCAAAACAGTTCCACGGTTATCTTTTATGGAATCATGAGATAATCTTGATGTTGTTGTTGTTGTTGTTGTTGTTGTTACCACATAAAAAGTGAAAGAATCTTGGACTTTTTTTTTTTTGGAAGAAGAAGTGTTTTTGAATGCTTTTATGCTCACCAAGGCTGCATTTATTTGATTAAAACTTTAGCTAGACACTTACAACTGACAATAACAAGGCGATTTTTTAAACAGTGCCGTTACAAACATTGGCCTATATTTGACAAGACTATAGGCTACTGTAATGTGTTTAGATTGACAATTACATTTGCCGGATACTTTCAATGTATTGCAGAAGGTCTCCACTGAAGGTGATCTGTAACAGATCCTCCGTAAAGCTGTCAAACTGGCAAACAACAAAATGTCAAAAAGAAAAGTCCTTCTTACCGTTGCTCGCGTCGCTTTCCCACTTTTAAATAATATTCGATAGGAATTACTCTTGTGAATAAAACGAAAGACAGATTTCACGTTACAATTCATGGACAGCGCCATCTTGAATTATTCATAAACACACACGTACGGTGTCCAATATAGGACAAACGGGCAAAACAGGTCGGTAACTAGCTCATAGTTAGAAGGAACTGCCCATGACATTCTAGGAATCCCTGAGCCTAGGGGCTTGTGTAGACGCCCCTACATATCAGAAGGCATATGTTGAAAGATACAAATTGCTGATATATATTATCTCATGTAATCGCTCAATTGGTTAAAAAAAAAACCGTCAATAAAAAAGCTAGAAAAACAATGTAATATTTACCTCAGGAAAGCAATTCAAGTTGCCCAGAAAAAAGTAACTCTACAGAGAAGCATTTTGATAAATATATGCATGAGATTACATAGGCCTATTATGCTGTTGTTGAAATTGGAGTAAAAATTAGAAACATATGGTCTTAAAAAAGTTGATATAAAATCTGCTTTAGGTGCAATTTAAATGTCTGTACAGTTCAATATTATTTGAGTGTTGATTATTAAATAAATTTGATTAATTGATTGATAATTCAATTTATTCAATTTATTTTCATTTTGGGTTTCGGTAGAGTTCATCCTTAATTAATTTTGGTACATCGCTAGTAGGCCTATAAATGTATTTACACAGGAATTACAATCGCAGAAAACAATGAATATTTTTTACAGTTCATTCCTTAACAGTGTGCTTTATGAACATCTAAATGAACAGGTTTCATGCAAGTCAAAAATGTAACTTAATCTGCATATCAACACATTACATCAAAGAAATTAAATTATTTTTGTAGGTTAGATAAAGTAGAAGAATTGTTTGTGGGTTAGATAAAGTAGAAATGGATTACAGATGCATGTTGGCACTTTTTTCCATTGTAAATTTTAGTGTGCCACCCTAGTATTTTTTATTGTCCCCCTCTGGCCACCCCATTAAACATTTTATGGAGGTGCCACTGAGCATAAGTGACTTCTTTCAAAACATTAAAATGATATATGTGTATAGACACGTGACCATAAATGATAGAATTACTTCCTTGAAGTGACCATGACATGGCCTGTAGTAGGGCTCCCCTTCGCTAGCTATAGAGGGGTGTTCACTTTTGTTTGGAATGTGTGTAGACTACAAATGGCATCCTCTTCCTAAAGGGCACAAAAACAGTGTTCACCAATGAGTGTTTACCACGTCTAAATGTAGATAGTCATCATTTACTAACCTTCAAGTTGTTCCAAGCCTGTATGAATTTCTTTCTTCTGCTGAACACAAAATAAGATATTTTAAAGAATGTCTGTAACCAAACAGTTGATGAACCACGCTGACTTCCATAGTATTTTTTTATTTTTTATTTTTTACATATAATGAAAGTAAATGGAAGCTGAGACTGTGGCTGCGTCCAAAATCTCATACTCTCTTGAGTAGGTACTTATTTTGAATAATTACTTACTTATACACGACCACTAAAAAGTTCTATATAGTATGAGTGTGTGTAGTATGAATGTAATTTGGACATAGCCTACTACATTCACACCAATTGCGTCGCTTGACCTCTATTCATTCTCCTGTGGCCTCATTGGATAGTTAGTAAAGTGTTCACAGTATGCACACTTCAGAATCTCACCGGAAGAAGGTCATCCAGGTACTTTTTGCCTACTTATTTTGTCACATAGCTTACTGTTTTCGAATGCAGCCTGTCATTCTACGTTTTCACTTCATTTCACTTCTGAGTTAATGCAATTAAAACCATCCTTAAGTTAATCCTTCCTTCACATTGTAAATGTTTATTGTATAGGCACATTCTAATCTATGCCTATATATGTCACTTACTATAGGCAAGTAACTCACTCAATTTTGAAACACAGCAAGTATTAAAGTCCAACTCTAGAATTTCATTTTATGTAATTATCGACCTCCTGGTTTTTCTAACAGATGTTTTTAAAAGGGACAAACGGTTCTGTGTTTTGCAGTATTTCAGACGTCTGCATCCCCCTCAACCACATCTGCTGCTGATTCTCTCACCTTTGCATCTGGTTGTATTCACACACATATTCTATATTCAAGACCGTCTCCTGCGGCACTGTGTGCTGTAACACACAGACCGTGATCAAGCAGCGTGTCTATACCAAAACCTCACTTTGTGTTTGCATCATGCTCTGTGATTCCCGCTCTCTCTGTTGGCTGTTAGGGCCTTTGGCATCTATTTCCTGGCCACCCAGTTGCGTTGCCTTGCTCTGCGCCTCTCTGAAGCGGAATTACTCATGATATGATGATGATGAGGATGATGATATTCTCTTTCTGTTCCTCTAGAAAAGGTGGTTTTACTGCAACATCTTGTTATACCCTCCCCACTTCATTTCTTAATTTAATGTGCTGCAGCAAAATAAAACATCTGTGGTGCTTGGAAAAACCACTTATGCTTACAGTTGACATTTTGTGTGTGATTGAGTATGTGTGACAGATGGAGAGACAGAAAGAGAAAGAGAGCAAAGCAGGGTGGATGAAGAGACCGAACTGGCAGCACCCTGCTGTGATAGACTTTAGGAAAATAATATGTGGCTAATCTCTGTGTGTGTGTGTGTGTGTGTGTGTGTGTGTGTGTGTGTGTGTGTGTGTGTGTGTGTGTGTGTGTGTGTGTGTGTGTGTGTGTGTGTGTGTGTGTGTGTGTGTGTGTGTGTGTGTGGGCATGTTTTTGTGAAATATCAGGACACAAATGTGTACAATGACATGGGTATGACATAGGTATTACAAAAAGAGGGTGAAATATGAGGACATTCCCATGTCCTCACTTTTCAAAATGCTTATAAATCACACAGGATGAGGTTTTTCACAGAAAGTAAACTGCACAGTCTCCTGTGATGGGTAGGTTTAGGTGCAGGGGCAGTGTAGGCGGATAGAAAATACAGTTTGTACAGTATAAAATGCATTACGCCTATGGAATGTCCCACATTTCACAAAAAAACGTGTGTGTGTGTGTGTGTGTGTGTGTGTGTGTGTGTGTGTGTGTGTGTGTGTGTGTGTGTGTGTGTGTGTGTGTGTGTGTGTGTGTGTGTGTGTGTGTGTGTGTGTGTGTGTGTGTGTGTGTGTGTGTGTGTGTGTGTGTGTGGTCCATGAATAACATCTCCAACTTTTCTGAGGTTGCTTTGTTTTACAAAAAAAGGATATCAGTTTATTTAAATTTTTAAGCAAATGAAAAATCCAAATAAATGTAACTTCAGTAAAGTGTGGGCATAATGTGCTCAATATTTATGTATTTTTGGTTTAACTTTTGGTGCATTTATTTAAATAATGGTACAAAACATCTCTGAATGTCATATAACTTGTTTGTGTGGCAGTTTAGCTTTCAACCAGAGTTCATAATTCAGAACTTGGTTCCTTTTTAATTGATAAATTGGATGAATTGGCTAAATGCCAAACAAGAAGTTGAACTGGAATCACAGGAAAAGAGAAATTAACGTGCAAATCAAAGAAATTCAACACAGCTAAATAATACATACTTGTAAATTATTTCACCTTGGTCCAAAAAGTTTATTAATGTTGTGATATAATGGAAGTTGCTTCAGATTTTTTCTTCCATATGGTGATATATCTAAGTGAAGCGGAATATCAAAAAAAGAAAACAATGTTGACTTGGACTTGATTCTATCCATCGGCTGTTGATTGGATGGAGGCAGTCAATTGTTAGTAAGAGATAGGGTTTTGTGGACTAGAGAAGTCCATCGTTTCACCAGAGGATTGAGTAATGACCTTTTAATGAACAATTACTCTCTCAAAAAATAATTCATAAATGAAACGCATACATGGATGAATCGTTCACAATAAGACCAATAGCATGCATTCGAAAATAAACAGGGTGAATTTTCACTTCATGCCAATTCTCAATTTCTCATGCTGACATTCAAGGTTGGCTTTAGCTTTTCTTGTAAAAAAAAAAAAAAAAACCCAACAACAACAATTTCTTTGAATTTAAAACTGCTTTCTTGCGTCCAAATTCTGCATCATGTTGACATTCAGGAATTTAAAGTTCAGTTCAATTCTGAATGACATATAACCCTTCTATCAGCTGTCCAAAAGTTTTTGCACCGGTTACTGCATGCTGCCTGTCTGTTGCGTGAATGTCGACCTCTTTCATCACCCTCACCGATCACTAATTGTTCATCTCCTCACTGCAGATCTATCTGCCCAACCACCCTCATAGATCTGTTCTAAAAATCCTGGCCAAGTTTCAAGTAATAGAACCAGGGCCTATTGACCGCCCCTGATGTGCTGTGGAGAGAATGGGCAGGGTGGCTGTAACCAACAGCCCACCTGTGATAATATATAGAGGCAGGGGGCCATGGCCCACCACGGGGCAGGGCTAGGAGGGCACGGGCCTGGGGAGCGCAGGGACCTCAGCCTGCATCAACAGCTCCCTGACTCGCCAGCATCCTGACACTGACAGACAGGCCTTCCCCTCTGACACTGCAGCCCACGGGACGCCTGCCACCCAAGTCGATGGATGGATGGATGGATGGATGGATGAATTGATGAGAAGATGGATAGGGTAGATGGATGGCTTGGCAAGTTGAATGAACAGTTCCATTTAATTGAAAAGTTCTGAAGAGCGGCATTGGAAATTTCCACGTATTTTAATTATTTTTTCCCCTCCTACTTCGGTCCGTTAAGGAAAATAAACAGCTGGTGAGAAGTATTCTGTGTAAAGCAATGTTTGCTCCTGAAAGGAGAGTCTGGTTTCCATTACAGTAGTGTCTACCACTAGCCTGCAGCTCCAAAAGACACAGTAGTCCAAGAAGAAAGGGCCGGACTTTGGGTGGGCTATCTCTCTCAGTGTTCTTACTTCAGAACGGCACACTTCTGCTGCGTTCGCTTTGCGGCGAGCACAGGCCACCAGACGTCCCCCCTCTCAGCTGTGGGGAACATGTGCTGTGGTCCTCCTGCCTGTCAGAGGCAAATGCGTGACTGTTTTCAAACAGGCAGGGAAGCAGCCAGCCGTGTGTGTCTGTGCGGTGCTGAGGTGGGAGGGGGTCGTCCCTCAGGAGGGATGTGTTTCAGCACCTTGTCTCCTTCTCTGTTTTAGCGCTGACAGAACAGGAGGGAAGGAGTGACAGGGGTGGAGAAAGGGTCTCTGCTCTCTCTCTCTCCCATCTGCTGTCTTCACTCGCCCACTATCATACAGTAGAGCATCAGTGGGGTTAAAGGTCATGTTTAAGGTCATGAGCTCGGAGAAGCTAAAATACATATAATTCAGTAGCATTTTGATCTCAGCCAGTAGAGACTCGTGCACAAAGTTTGGGGTCTGTTAGATTTTTTGTATTGTTTTTGAAAGAACTCTCTTATGCTCACCTAAGGCTGCATATATTTGATCGAACATATACATGTAGCCCAGATGGAATTTTATTCATATGCATATAGAAATACAGGCTGCTAGAATTTATATGTGCTCATACACACTACCTTGTATGAATTAAAATACATGCTCATCTTTATTTGACTATTTTCTGATTGGTTATGTTTCCCGTGGTCGGGGCTTAGGAGATGTGCGCAGCACTTGAAGCTGAGGAGAAAGAAAGAAAAAAGGTGAAAAGAACTTGCAAATCGCGTTAGTTCTCTAAAAATGTGATAAAGTACTCCCAGTGTTATGGATGACAAATCGTTGTGCTCTTCTGGGATGCCCACTTGATATACTGACATTGTACTGATTTGCATTTACATTGATCTTGTGTCAGTTGAATAGAGGGTTCATATTGGAACTGATTTATTTTGTATTGTAAATTGTTTAACTCTTTTGTCCATTGACATCAAGTTATTTCCCTCTACTGAATACTATCTCTCTTGTTTATTTCAGTAAAGTGTATTTAATTTCTTCCATTCACATTTTGTTTTGTTATTTGAACTTACAACCTTAATTAAAAGGTCACATTCCTAGTGGGATTGTTGAAAGTAAACCTGGAATTACTACTAAAGGGAGGCACCGCTAATAAGCTTTGTTTAAAACAAATAGTTATAAAAAAGAAACTCAACACTGGACTATTCGTCTTATTAGTTTTTATTTGTTGAACCAGACCTATCTCGTGTTCACATTTACTAAAGTAGTTTCGCTACCTACAGTATTATAAGCACAGGGATAAGGGGTTACATACAGTACAAAAAGTAATATTGTGAAATATTATTTCAATTTAAAATAATTGTTTTATATTTTAATATATTTTAAAATTTAATTTATTCTTATCTTTAGTAACTTGATCCTTCAGAAATTACTCTAATTTTCTAAATTGATGCTCAAAAACATTTCTTATAATCAATGTTGTAATTTTTATTATTATTATTATTATTATACATAACATTATTAGATTAGACATTACAGGATTCTCAGGAATATTTTAAAGGTCTTAATCTTGATCTTTTTATGATCAATTTAATGTATTCTTGCTTGAAGTATTTATTTTTTTTAAATGTACTGATCCCAAACATTTGAATGTTAGGTTATGCTTATAAGCGTATTAAGTTAATGAACAAGACCTTCAAACCTTGACCATCCGCCTACATCAAGACAAGTTGTGCACATCATTAGATATCAGGTGGCTGTCATGACGGAGATTGCAACGAAAGAAAATTGCATGCTTTTGATTAGATGTCACAATCAATAAATTGACAAGCTGCATTTATGACTTTCTTTTATTCTTTTTACTTTCTAACTTCTTATTCAAATTTTTTGGGGTTTGGTGATTGCATGTTAATTATTGGAATAATGATTTCCAGGTCTCTGAATCCATAATGATGTGTATTAGAGCACTGATACTGGAAAAATGAAACTTTTACTAATTTGACCACAAAAAAAAAACTGGTTATAAGTGGATGGACATTATTATCATGGTCTCCTTTTGATGGGGAAAAAACAATAATTGCTCATTTAAATGGAAATTTCACCCCAGCATATCCAAAATGACCCTCTTTTTCCAAAACTAGATTTTTTCATGATAGATTCAGGATGTAGGAAAACAATTGCTTTAGACTGTTTCTTTGTTTCTTTCTTTCCTTATGGGTTAACTGGATCCTGCACTTCCTGCAGATTCTGGATAAACCAGAGAGATTTGGTTTATTTTGGTCATGCATGCAGCTCTTTGATGATTACATAATTTATTGGTTCAGGCACCATTACATTAGGCATTGCTAAAAGCCCCATCACACTTCACGCTCACCAAACTGATGACTGATAAGACTACCACTGCACATATCAAAACCCAGCAACATGGGTTTCCTTCTTTTGTGAGGAATCCAATCATAGCGGTAAACCTACGTAAATTCATGAAGTCGAATATAATATCACACTTACAATGATGCTTTGCATTAGGTTGTGTTTTTTTAGGGCTAAGGAAATTGCCATAAAATTACAGGATAATAATGTCCTGGCAGAAAATTACAACATTTTCCTTGCAGTACATGTTCTTTATAGTACATTTTCCCTTTTTTTTATTTTCTTTTTACAGCGTATTCTATTATATTCTATATTCTATTCTATTATATTCTGTGCTGTTCTATTCTATAAGCAAAGGAAACATGAAGAGAAATTAAAATGTACTATTTTATAAGATGATAAAAGGTATGTGTAAAGTGAAATCAAAATGATATTTCTTGTCTTCTATGGAATATTGCAGTATTTATTATGATTTATTCATGCACATCATTGTTGTTGTTTTTTATTAATATACCCTTGTAATATTTAATAAAAATACCCCTTTCGCAGACATCTCTTCTCTGATGATGTATTTTCTGGCACGAGGCGTGACAATCTGTCACTCACATGACATCACAGCAATAGTAAACTACAACCATCCAATGATCCAATCAAATCCAAATGGACAAAATCAAGTCCCCAAAATCAACATTATTTCTTGTTCAAAAAGCCATTTCACTCAGATATACTTCACAATGGGGAAGAAAGGACTTTCACGCCGTCTTTAAAAGGAAAGGAGCAACAACTGTCATTATAGGTGTTACTGCTGTGGAATAAGAAAGAAGGGCTCCCCGGAGCAAAAGGAGGCACCGTAACATTGGAACACCATGGTGCATCATTACAAATGTGCCCCCTCTTCTGCATCTACTTTCTCTCACACACACACACACTGCTCTAAGCGGTGTGTGTGTGTGTGTGTGTGTGTGTGTCCTTTTAGGCCCTGCCGCTGTCAGCAGGCTATACTCTTCAGAGTATGTAAAGGGTATCACTTTACAGTGAAGTCACAGGCGTGGAACCTCCTCTCTGCAGCAAACCCTGTAATTTCTATTTGCATCTTATTTCAGCATAATCTCTTTACATTCTTCACAGGAAACACAAAGCTGCTGTTAAGTGGGGGGAGACCATGGCATCTTATAGAAGAAGGTATACAGAGATAGTTAAATGGTACAGTATGTCTCAGTTTAAGGAGGATTTACATATGAGCAGAATCAAGGAAACAGATACACAGTAGCTGCCGTCCACCTTGTGGTGACAACTTTACATTGGCTACTGAAATTCCGAGAAGACATTGTCCACATTATAATTAGCTTCTAAACTGTCATAATTCCAAATGTACAGGAAATGCCATGCCTGCAGGCGACACAAAATCACTAAGCCCAAAATAGAAGTGTCATTATTCTTTGGGTTCATGACTCTTGTCTGTCAAGAAAATTAGCTGGTTCAATGACACACAAGGCGACGACAAAAACCTCTTTGAGCGTTTGCATGTAATTAGAAACCTAATTAAAATGTACAATATACGTGGCTCTGAGAAAAAGCAGGATCTGCTAGCTGGTTTATGGCCTGTTGGTTTACAGCTGTTTTCCTGAATATTTAAGTGGAGAGAAAGCCAGCCATACTCACCACAGCTGGAATCTTTTTTCATATCCTAAAGACGGCTGTCCAGAGATTAACACTAATTTAATAGAAACCATAAACATCTCAGATGGATAAGTAAATAGTCATTTGACGAGCAGTGACAGAAATAGCAGCACCAGTCATTTTCTAGTAGATTCCATCCGTATTCATTTTTACAGATTTCACTATAACAATGATAAAGATATATTTGACAGAAGTACTGGGGCTGTACCAGATATTTTGGTTTATCGCTGGTGTATCTACTAATAATATAAAATACATAAATGCATTTCTTTGAAGTGACATATGCCTATTCATAAACCAAAGTTTCCATAAACAACAGATTAATAATAATATTTTTGAAAAACAAATATAAGAGAGACATTATCCCATTCATACCTGAGAAAGACTTGCAGTGTGCTAGTCAACAGGCATTCTATGTTGCCAATTTTTACTGCAAAATGTAAATCTTAAAAAAAGCATAAAAACTGAATTTACATTTCCAAATAACTATTTCGTATTACCTGCACATTTTTACAGCTGGTTTTTAATTTTGTTTAAAGATCATGTGAGCTTGTGCCCAGAACCAGCTGGTTATGATAGCTCAGACCATTAACTGAAAATATGAGGCCAACATTTCCCTGCCAATCTGAATATGTATATTTTTCCCCATTAATGAAATCACTATGTGTATTCAACTTTTAAACATTTCTGCTTGTCCTGCATTTTACATGAAGGTTAAATAGGTGTGAGTGTTACGAAATGAAGGTGTGAGCTACTGTGGTCTTGGGAACAAATATGAACAACTTTTAAATACATTTCTGACACATTTGTAGTCTCTTTCTTGGACACCACTACTTCCCAAAATTAGAAAGCATACCGAGTAGTAATAGGCAAGGTAATAGAAATAGGCCAACAAAATGCCATGGGACATTCAGTTCGGTTGAGAGAACATAAACTGTAACAACACCGCATATGTGACCACCATCATCCTGAGGAAAAATATGAAGCATTTACCAGACAAAAATAATTTAAAATTAAAAAAGTTAAATTGTACATGTGGTATAAAATTTGATTTATATAAAATCATAAACCATATCATGTTAATGACCAGATGGGGACGATTCTAACACTGTCCAGTGTAGGCCTATTTAAAAAATGGCAGTGTGTAGATGTACACACTACTACAGTGTGTAGATGTACACACTACTTGTAGATGACACTACTTGACACAGTGTCAGTGTCTTTTTTTTTTAATGTAGCCTATTCTGTACTTGTTCTAGTAAAATAAATAAATAACATTAAAATGCACAATTACTTAATCGACTAAGAATCTATGAACATTCATGCATGCAGTTGAGCTGCAGAGGTCTGTTGTCTGTTCCGCAATATACGTACAAAACAAGAGCAACACAGATAGCTTATTATGGGTTATGTAAACTCGTGTTTTTGAGCAGCGATACCAGAGATCATAATATTACTGTTTAAAGCTCAATATCCTACATTATGAACTTGAATTCACAGCCCATGTCAGTGTATTTTGCGTTTCAAAATCTTAACCACCTTACAACAATTTTGTAAACAAACTCTTCCCCTTCGTCACAGCTCTGAGGTCGTGGGTCAGTTGCGTGATCATAGGTCACCCTCTAGTGGAGAGACCGCAGATCGTCTCAATCAGTCATTCAATACAGCAAACACAGAGGATCGAGCAATTAGGATCTTGGCATCTTGCTCTAAGCTAATTAACCGTAAGAGCACTGATAGGGACGGGGCATATAATGAAGCGCATCTAGACCGCATTGCAGGGGTGAATGAGCCGGCAGCGCACTGCGCTAATGGAAATGATCGACATGATTAGCCTTTAATGTGCGCTGAATGAGGGTATCGGATATCATAGGCAATGCAAAGACAGCATGGAAAGGTGCATTTATGGGGCACTACATATGTGCATCAGCATCCTAATGAAAACGATCTTCATTCCTGAGCAATCAGGACCCGCAAGGCAGAAAACAGGCCGCGGAGGCGCGCGCGAAAGTGGCCAGCGTTGCCGTGGAAACTGAATACTCAGCATGTAAATAATCCGATCTATCGATGCCATCTGGAAAAGATTGGGCCTTGGTGCCGTAACTGCCTCTCTACTGATATGTGAGGGGGATCCATTACCATATTTATTTGTACTGCTAAACTTAGTCCGTGAATGAGATTATGTAGTGGCGGATTGAGAGTTTATCCTAAACAAACACATATATTAAAGCAGGATTTGGAGTATAACCTGAACAATAATTGATTTACAAGACAAGAGGGTTTTTCCCCTTTTTCACAAGAGATCCATTTTTCAAAAATTGAATCCAGACTTTTTGGGGGTGAGTCTTTTTGCTGTGAGAGGGTGGGATCTGGCCAAGGTATTTATCATATTTGAAAAATCTAGTTTGATGGGGGATGGGGCGAAGAGTAAAGAGACGCTACTCCATCAACTCAACAGTCTTGGACAGAGAATCATACAAACATGAGGTCCCTCCAGCTCTGTAAAAATGGTAACTCAATGGTGTCACTCAGCTTACTTTTCCCGATGGATGAATGCAAGACTCTTCCTTTGCTCCTCCAGTCATATCCTCATGAAGCAGCAATCCATGTGTTGAATGTAAGGACTGGTGAAATGGTCTGGCCCACAGACTGACAGCAGCCTTGAAAGTAAGTTTACAGTGAGCTCTCTTTATCTACTGCTCAGACTGCTTTTCCCATTTAGATTCCCCCCTGAAATCCTTGTCTCCTTCCACTGTCACAGAATAACAGATTCTCCATCCCTTGACCTGTTTTTATCTAGTTCTCTACCCTCTCTGTGCAGATAAACTTAATGTACTCATTATGAAGTCAAGAGTGATGAGTGGTCACACAACAGAGAGAGAGGCGAACAAATGCCCTCTCTGAAACACTTCTAAAATTATAACTTTCAAAATTGGCTCTAAAATACATGTGGAACACAATATTTAGTATCTAGGATCAATCCTTTTTTTTCTCTCTTTGTGAGACTAACAAAATACACACACACACAGGCCTATATGTTTTTAACATCGATAATAATAAAAAAAAATGATTGAGCACCAAATCAGCCCATTAGAATGATTTCTAAAGAATCATGTGACACTAAAAACTGAGTAATGATGCTGAAAATCCAGCTTTGCTGTCACAGGAATAGATTACAATTTAACTGTGAAATAGCTGTGCATTTTCACTGCACTTTGATGGGTAATTAAGGCAGTATTTCCTTATCATCATGGCATACTTGTTATTCACAGACGTCTGTCCAGTAAGTCAATTAGGACCAGGTGATGGGAAAACCACAGAGAGGATCCGCAGATCCTGCAGTCATGCTGACACAAAACAGAGATTGCTGAGGAGAGATAAGAAAATGATGGATGGTAGTAGACAGACACCTGCTCCTGTCATCATTAAAACAAACATCTTCCCTTGAGGGCTTTTCTTTTTTTGGCATTTCGTAGCCTGTTGTATCATCCTCTTTCACGTAATTCATTCTCTCCTGTTCTTTGTATTTCTCTGCCTCTTTCTCATCATCTGGTATTGATATTTCTTTCTCTGTCCTCAACTTACCTATCAGATGTGAGCAGTGGGGATTGCAGAGCAGATTTTTTAAAACTGTGTCTAAGACATTAGACCCATTTATATAAATATACACTTGAGAGGATGGAGCATATGAAACTGCAAAAAAAATAAAATAATAATAATTCTGATATCTGTACTGACAATGGAGGTTCTGAATAGGGAAATTGGTGCTAATTAAGGCCTCTTGCGGGCCAAGAGTAAGAGGGGCTGCCAGGTCTCCTTTCCCCTACGATCCTTCACTCTGAAATGGCTGGCCGGGACCGCCGGGGGCTGGGCCACCTCCCCTGAAGCTCCCAGGGTGTGAGATGCCAAGTCCAATCTCTCTGTCATAAAGCCAGGGGACAGTTAAGAAGATAGGGATGTGGCTGTTTCTTCTGTTTTAAGTTACATGCAAACCTGCTCACTTGGCATCCTTTTGTAGAGCCAGGCTGGGGAAATGATTGTGTTATTGTCAAATCACATACAGACATCTGAGGGTTGCAACCATATAGCTATCTGTTCTTTTCTTTGCGAATGTGGGGTAATGCAGCATTGTTTTACATGGAAGAAACATACTAAATACATTTGAGTGTGTTGCACTTTGCAGTAATCTAGATCGATATTAGAATATCATTAACTGGATGACTTCTGTTGCAAAATGGCATGCAATTAATTAAATAAATAAAAATAATAACAATTACATTGTAAGGTAGAGAAAGATCTCTCTGATAATGCTATTATCCACTTGACATAGTGTTTTCTGTGAGGCATGGTAGCAAACAAGGTAGGCTACTCGCGGTAAATCAAGGAAGCGATTCAAACAATGTCACAATGACAGTGTTGAGCTATATAACAATGATTTGTTTTCTGTTGATAAATGTATCCAAACAGTTGCTCGGCTGTCTAATAAAACTTAATAATAAAGTGTCTTCGGTAATTCATGGTTTCTACAAAAGTAAATATATGTAGCGAGAGAGTAACGCGGATATGAAGTCATTGACAGGCGACTCAATGGCATGTGCTGTTACACTGGGTACGAACGTTTGCTGAAACGTTTGGGATCATGTAGCCTACACAAGTCAACAAAATATAGGCTAACATTGTTCTAGTGGTTTTTAGTGGTGTGTGAACGTACGGTCCTGCGGAGAAGCCCACATGGACGGGTCGTTTTAACAGTCTGTTAACAAATTACTGTTGCCACAAATTCAGTTCCTTCACAGTAATCCGGCTTCATCAACATTAGAACGGGTAAGAACAAATTTGTGCGTGACATTTGGCGCACACAAGTTGTACGGAATTATGTGGTCTATTATTTTTTGCATTTTATTTTGCATTTTATTACACTTAGCATCAGTCTTTCTGTCTGACACATAAATCACATAGTAAGAAAAGTAAATGAAAAGGAAAATTATTGAATTCAATATGCCTTTTATTGTTTGGCAAAGCAGTTGTAATTTGATCACAAGGCCTGCACACATGCTGGACAGACTGCTGTCCATCTACTTCACAGCACCTTTTTGCTCTGCCCAATCTGCCACACAGATGTGGAGCTAAGCCATAGTTGCAGCATTCATTTTTTTTATCTAGAGAGCGTAAAACAGATAAAAGACCCAGTATGATTTTACTGTCCAGGGTGATGGGTTTGCGAGTTTTATCATAAGCGCACAGTTAGACATGGAGGATGAGACGCAGGGAGTGATGAAGTTATCACCTCTGAGGCCTGCTGATCTTTCAAGTGCAAGTGGACTTCATGGGAAAGCAGAGCTGACTGTAAACACTATATGCCACTCATCAAACTGATTCCGGCGGTTCTGTGCAGGGTGAGAGAGAGAGTGGGGTCAGCCTCCTGCTTGTGGCTCCACTCTGGCCGTCCCAGATTTGGTTCTCGGAGATGGTTCTCCTTCTTGGTTTTTCCCCCTGGAAGATCCAGATCAGAGAGGACCTACTTTCCCAGCTTCAGGGCAGGATTTGGCATCCTCACCCAGAAATTTGGAAGTTGTGGTATGACCCATCAAGGGTCAGTAGCTCTAGACACTGGTCTTCCTGCTGAAGTTCAGGAGACCATTGCGAGTGCGAGAGTGGTATACCTTCACCTCTTAGTATTAGGGCACACTCTACCAGAAGTGTAGCTTCTTCTCAAGCGCTTTTTAGAGGGGCTCTTCTGGAGGATATTTGTGTAGCGGCAGGTTGGTCCTCCCCGCACACTTTTGTGAGGTTCTATAGTTTGGATCTCGACATGGCTCCGGGTTCGCATGTTCAATCTGCTTAATCCGGCCATGCAGGTTATCTGGTATTCTTTGAGTCAGATATGGCAGCGCTTTAGCTTGGCGTGTGTGGTATATCGTTCCCATTGCGTCATGACGCAGCGTCGAGTGAACCTATGAAAGAGAACGTCTCAGGTTACTTGTGTAACCTATGTTCTCTGAGTAGGAAACGAGATGCTGCATCCACTGCCAAGCTCCTCCCGCTGCTGACATGCCTTCCTTTTTGGCAGAGAAATCTGAGGAGCAGATGGCGCGCGCGCCAGTTTAATGTGGCGACGTAAGAGCGTTGGGGCGGCGCCCACCAGGGGCAGATCTACAGGGGGCAGGTGCCACCCCACTCTAGAGCCAGCCCCAACTGCAGCCCCTAACTTTGATGATCCAAAAACTGTACTTGTAAAAACAACCCACCAGTATGTTCAATACATTTACCAAAAGTAAACCATTTAATTTAAAATTTAAATGTATTAAAATTAAAATGCATAAAATACCCCTCCCCGCCCCTCAAATACTTAGCTACGTCCCTGATTCAAACGTGCAGAGCGGCGTTCGCTCAGTCTGGCTCACACATAGCGATTCTGCTGCGGTGCGGTGGCCCTACATATCGACTGGAGAGACTGAGCTGCCCCAGAGCCCCTGAAGGTGAAGTGAGTTTCCCCAGGTGTAGTTTAAACACACGTTTAACTTAAAATTACATTTGCAATATGTATAGTATGCTAAAGACGATTCAGCATCAGCAAAAAAAAGCGAGTCTATTATGTTAGCCAAAATCAGCGGTTGTGATTCGTAAGAGCACTCTTCCCTTTGATTAGCCTAATTTTGATTTTAGTAAAGACAAGAACATATAAAAATATTGTATCCATAACTGCCAAATCTCACGCATTCACCGTGAGACACACGCACTTGACACTTTTCACGCTCTCACGCCACACATACATTTTCTCACGCACAGAAAAATCGCGAAGCAAAGAGGACACGGAGACCGACAGACTAGACAGAGCAGGTTAGTTATGATATTAAAAAAATCTCAGCTCTCAGATTCTGTCACTTTTATTACGAAATTCAAACAATAAATGCCGTTTTGACGCTTGTAAATGTTACGTGACAGATCCCAGCTGCACGTGGACCGATCATCTCTAGTTAGGCTAAATAAACACGAATGAACAATGTTGAAAGAAACAGTATCTTACAACTTACCTAAATGTATATTCCTCATACATAATATCTACCAATCAATCTAACAAAGGGGTCAATAAAACAACTGGAGAACAATTATGCCACATAAAATTTACCTCAGGAAATAAGACATTTAATGACCATAATAGACCATAGCACATTAGTTGGCTAGAAAAAAAGAGCTATAGAAAGTATTTTGCTACATATGTGTAATGTACCATATTACATTATATTTTTTATTTATATCATTAAATAAAGTTGTTATTATAATAAAAAAAACTCATTAAATGTAATTTGAGTTATTTTTAACCTTAAATAACACCAGCTGATAGGGCTCTCTGTATGTTTACAGCATTAGGTGAGTTGTTTTTTCTTGAGATTAGGTACATCTTGTGTTCCTAATATTTATCCAAATGAGTCCATATTAAATCAAATGACGATAATTTAATTTAATTGAAATAACAAAAAAGCATAGCGTACCAGAAATTGTACCATATAAACACTGTAACATGTTGTCACTAAACCTAATCAAATTCAGTTGTTACTAAAATGTTAGTGACAATCACAATACAGTTATTGTGATGCAATTATTTCATTTGTGGACTGTAATTATAAGTTTTTAATTACAATAAGAACTTGAGTATTGTCCACTGTTGTATATTTGTAGTCCACTGCATCTTGGACACAATTATTGTACTTTTTATATTTTCATTTAGCTTTTTATACTGTTTTGTTTTGTTTGAACACTGGGCTTATTTCTGTTGTAAATTAAAAACCTTTGTAGTGTGTAAGGGCATGATTAAACAATAAGTACTGTAGTTAAGTTGTGTTGTGTTATTTTTGTTAAAGCAATTCACATATAGGGATTTCCATGTACCGTCTACCCCTGCCACCCTGCCAAGACCTCTTGCCACCCCTTTGCCCCCCCATGTAAAATTTTCTAGATCCGCCACTGGCACCCACGACATCAACCAATGAATTGGCATGATTCTATAAGGGCTTCAGACAATCGGCAAACCCAGAGGGCATTCCCATTGCATCATAAAGTGACGCAGTGTCTCGTTCCCTACTCAGAGAACATAGGTTACACAAGTAACCTGAGACGATATCAGATCAAACAACGCTGACGAGGAAACCAGGAGAAACATTGAGCTATGAACAAAGTTCAGGCCAGGGGTTTCAGTCCACAAATCACCAACATTCACTGGATTTACCATAGTAACATCACATGGTGTTGTAGAAGAAACAGTCGAATGTATAAGAGCAGAATATTTACATTTTCCCTATAAAAATAGTACAAACATTTGTGAAAGAATGGGTTGCTCTCAGGAGCTCAGTGAATTCAAGCGTGGTACCGTGATAGGTTGCCACCTGTGCAATAAGTCCATTTCTGAAATTTCCTCACTACTAAATATTCCACGGTCAACTGTTAGTGGTATTATAACAAAGTGGAAGTAATTGGGAAGAAGTCGCCAACTTTCTGCAGATAGATACTGTCAATAGCTACAGACCTCTAAACTTTGTTTGGCCTTCAGATTAGCTCAAGAACAGTGCATAGAGAGCTTCAGTTCCAGTGAAAGGAACTCTTAATGCTTCAGCCTACCAAGACATTTTGGACAATTCCATGCTCCCAATTCTGTGGGAACAGTTTGTGGATGGAACCTTCCTGTTCCAACATGACTGTGCACCAGTGACAAAGCAACGTCCATAAAGACATGGATGAGCGAGTTTGGTGTGGAGGAACTTGACTGGCCTCCAAAGAGTCCTGACCTTAACCTGATAGAACACCTTTCGGATGAATTCGAGCGGAAACTGCGAGCCAGGCATTCTCATCCAACATCAGTGCCTGACAAAAAATTGTGGAAAGCCTTCCCAGAAGGGTCGAAGCTGTTATAGCTGCAAAGGGTGGGCGAACTCTATATTAAATGTTAATATTATATTAAACCCTACTGATTAAGAATGGGATGTCATTTAAGTTCATGGGCATGCAAATGCAGGCGTCCCAAAACTTTTGGTAATACAGTGTAAGTTACTCATATTTAGAACTTTTTCTTTGAAAACATATATTTCTTGGTTGCATAAACACAACAAAGCATTTAAAAAGGTCATAAATAACTATATGCCAGGCAAATCCTACAGTGCCCTTCATGTACATAAAAATGGCATTTGGAATTTGATCTCAGTGTGCAAATTTATCTCTAGTCCTCTTTCAGCTGCAATGGCTATTTCTGTTTGAATCTCTCATGCTATAAAAGTCATAAATAAATAGATCAGCCCTGAGCTTTTCCTCTTTCTGACAGGAAAGCCAGAAGAGTCCTGAGCTACAACACCAGACTCACATCAGTGTCGGTACCATACTCAATAATACGTCCACGCGCACAGATCAGTAAGTCATTTGAGCTTTTTCCTAAATATATGCTCACCTCTTTTACCTCATATTACCTCATATTGCTCTGTCACGTTTAACATAATATGGAGTGAATGGGAAAAGGCAGGACGCTATAGAGATATGCAGATACTGGGTGGGAGCAAAGGAGAGTGGAGGGTTCCTTCCAGGAACACGAGTATATGTGGTAGAGAGGAGCAGAGCAGAGTTTCTCTATCAAAGACCTTTTCCTTCCTCTCATAAATACCACATCGATGAATAATAGCCCTCCCTCTACACCATGGGCACTGGCTACAGCTCACAGATCTGGACAACATATGAAATCAGTACGCACCGGGCCATGAAATCTGCTCGCCTTTCACTCATCAAGCAGTTCATGTGGTGTGTAGCAGTCACACTGAGAGGCAGTGTGTATATACAGCATATGCGTGAGGCGTAACCATCTGTAGATGATCTCACAAGCACAACACATACAAACAGGAACTGCTATCATTCTTGCCATTAAACGTGTGGTTCAAAAAAATAAAGAATGATTCACACAGCTTTGGAATCATTGAAAAATTGTGCTATTCTTAAAGGGACTGTTCATCTCAAACTAAAAATGCTGTCATTATTTACTTATAAGCCCATTTCTGCCCATTTCTCAGAGTTAAAAATGTAACTGTGAGATACAGTTTAAAATAAGAAATTAAGAAACTCACAATTACAAGAGATATAAAAATATAAATAAAAATGGTATAAAGTGGGAGAAACTGTGAGATATAGTCACAATTATGACTATTGGAAAAAATTGCAATAATGAGAGAGTCCTAATTATAAAAAAGGTTGCAGTTGTCAGAAATTAAGTTGCACTTATGATATATGAAGTATGAGAAGTTGTGAAAAATGAAGACCCTTCACTGAATGAATTCGAGAGCTGAAAAAAGTGACATTTTCAGTGAATTATAGTATTAGTGGTTGATGAGGGTGAGCAAATAATCACAGAATGAGAAATTGTGAGATATTAAGTCAAATTGATGAGATATATAGTCGTAATTGTGACAGGAAATCGTCATTGAAATTGAAAAAAATGCACTGAATGAATTTAAGAGCTGCAAAAAAGTGAATTATGGTCATTTTGGTTGATAAGCAAAGTGAATATTTGGGTGAAATATACATTTAATGCTACAGTGAAACAGTAAATGTTTCTTGTGGGAAGTGTGCAGGTTTCCATGCTGATTACATAACTTGAGAGTTAAGCCAGACGGAAGCTGAGGTCTGTCTGTCTCATTATCCAGGAGGACCCAATGCATCTCAGTGCAATCTTTTCAACCGGACATCCCTGACCATAAACAGCTCATCAGAGGATAAAGTCCTTTGTAGACGAGTGTGGTATGCGTGTGCGTGTCTTTGTGCTTTTAGTTTTTTATGTCTCTATCAGCTCCCCTTCAGAAGCAGAAGTATAGGAGCGAGAGGGGGCGAGGGAGAGAAGTTGTGGGAAGTTGGCGAATGAGCTTAGCTTTGAAAGTGAAACATAAGAGTGGCAGATCATAAGAGCCAGGAAAACTGATATTCTCCTCGTTAAGGACCTTGCTAGCTTCGGTCTCTGTAGTGGAGACTTTAACTTTTAACAGGAAACAGGTCTGAAGGAACCTGTTTGTAACAGACGAGCAAGAATTGTGCATTCACACAGACGCAGCAGTAATGTGTGTTATATGCTGCTTCACTTTCATTCTTAAATAATCAGACTGTCCAATAGTGCTGGTGTATTCTGCCACGTTATGATGTGCGTTGTGATGATAAGATCCCTTTAAGGCTGTCATTTTGCAAATAAGGACATATGAAAGTATGGCGGAGATTTGCTATCTGCTCTGGTTACAGTAATAACTGCCACGTTTACTGCTGAATCTTCATTGGCTAAGCAGAGCACTAGTAAGCTCAAAGCGTATTTGCTATCATTTGCTCTCATAGGACACCCCATGAGGTCCGTATAAAAACGTCATTTCCCGCATCTACGTGGCATACTCTTCTTTTTCTTTTTTTTTGCCGCTTTCTTATTTTTCTCTGTCATCCCAGTTCCCGCCTTCTTTAAAAATTCAGAAATAATGAATGACATTAAGCTTTTACTCTGCGTCATTAATATCAATGTCAGAGAGTAAACCTATCTTTAGTAACTGATTTTCAACTAGCTATTTTTGCCAACAAGATGTATATAAATATCTGTTCATATTTTCAACTCTAATATAAGTATATTTTTGTTTTAGCATAATTGACATCAATATGAAGTCTTCTTTTCTGAAAAAGTTATCAAAAGTAAGAGTTTAAAAAAAAATTTAGTAAAAATTATCTGTCAACGGTGTAAGAAAAACAAATTAAAAGGAAAACAATTTTTTTCTTGCTAAAATGACAGATTTGTGTCTTGTTTTAATAAAAAACTGGTTTTTGGAGTAAATTAAATCAATTACAGCATTACTTTAAATATTGATTAACACGTAGCTTGGAAAGCAAAAGTTACTTCCCCAACGCCGGTGTGTATACTTGTCTAAATATCTTCTGGGTTGCAAAATTCACTCGCACAGATGCAAAACTGGTGTCTTCCAGCAGGTTTGCTGCTTTGAGCCCTGCCAAGGAGTTTGTTTTCCATTTGTCATTTGATAGTGCTGATTTTTGGAGGATTTCATGCTTTGTTTAATAAAACAAAACTTGTGTAAAGCTAATGTGGCGCCACTTTTCATTCAAGCAAATATGCTTTTGTCTCTGTCACCCTGAGACTGTTTTTCTAATGTCAGTGCAGTGTGTGCAGAGACATCTGTCTTGGAGAGCAAGTCTGGTATGTGGAGCTGAACGGACAATAATTTTTTTGCATTGAAGCTAATTGGGTGATTGACATTTCTGGGTGGCATGTCAGTTTGAGCAATGGTTTGGGCGTGCATATAGATGCTCACATAAAGTTTAAACACACCTTGATGTTTAATCGTATTTAACATTCCACTGAGTCCACAGCGCCAATAAAAAGCATGCTTTACTCATCTGTTACTGCAATGTAGTTGTAAATAATTTTGTTATAGTGTGCTAAGGGTGACATAATTTGGCCAACATTCTAGTGCATTGCAGTGGTCACTCTCTGGTGGACAGCTTTACATCTCTGTGAAGTTTTTTTCTCCTTCTTTTTCTTCCTCTCTAAAATGAACACACTCACATGCAAACATCTGCTCTGTATCATTAAAAATAAAACCCAGTGAAAACATTCACATGCCTCTGCTCTACAGTACATTTATATAGACTTCTAGAGACTCTAGAGTGATTGGTGTCCTGAAAAATGGTCTTTCTCTCTTTTCGTACAGCTGTAACAAATTGAATGTCTGACTCTCATCAGCAGCTTTCCCCACAGCCCTGTGATGAATTAATGTCATGTAGCATCCCCGTGTGAGCACGGTGAACGCAAGGGACGTGGCCTTCGTGACTTGCCTTTACTGTTGTCTATTCAGAGAAAAAAACAAACAGCACAAATCTATCTTTGTGTTTAATTACGGCGGGTATAGGCATCTAATGCAACAGTTTACAAAAAATAAATGAAAATAAATTTGATTTATTAGCTCATGATTGACATGAGGAATGAGATGATGGACCCTGTGATGATACGTTTACACAGTTAGGCTTATAATAATAAATCTAAAAAAGTTTAATATATATTTTAATCTAAGACTTTGATGATTACGTTTACTCAACTATGACCTCTGCTTCTAAAAAACCTGAAATGTGAAAATGTTTTTTTCTTTTTCTGTCATGATATGAAAGAACGCACCCAATAATTGGTGTCATCCATGGCAACGCTGCATATCAGTCTGCTCCTTTGTGTTTATCTGAAAAAGACACTACTTTTCATAATATCGCACTAATGTCTGAAATGACCCCCTTATATATTGAACTATTTTGAGAAGACAAACATTTGTAGTGTTGTCCAAAACCATAGCGGACATTATTGAGTGCACTCATTCAGTCCCATGATTCACCACAATAACCAGTGTGAAATAATTTAAACTCAATCAATATTTCATGACCATATCTCACGTGATACAAGAACTCCAAGTCCATGGTTATTTTGCCATTTAATGATCAGCTGACTATAATATGGGTGTCCAAACTGGAGGGCCACTGTCCTGCAGAGTTATAGCTCCAACTCAACTCAACATACTTGCCTGGCATTTTCTAGTATGCCTAGTAAGACCTTGATTAACTGGTTCAGGTGTGTTTAATTGGGGATAGAGCAAAACTTTGCAGGACAGTGAGCAGGATTGGAATCCCTTGACATTATTCCTTATTTCTTAAATGGTGTATGAATTAACTAGTAAAAAATATGAACGAAAGAAATCCATTCTAAGGTGGACATGAGGACACATACACACAAACCATGGAATAAAGGCATATTTGATGGTTCCAGCTGGACAAACTATATAGTAATTTGCATAACTACATAATTGTAGCTGAGCACACACACACAGTTGATTAGATGTGGACACTGAGACTGAGGTCCTTCACAGGAGAGAAGAGGAGTGTCCCAACAAGAGAAGTCAATCTGACATCATTCTCATTTTACTACCCTGTACCTGGAACCCAACACTAGTCTAAATGACCCTAACGATCCTTTCCGCATTACTCAGGATAGCAGCTGAATCTAAATGAGAACACCACTCAATTTTTCCATTCTCCTTTTTTATAGTGTATGTATCCTAAGTAGAGTTTTACTTAGGATGGATAATGAGTGCATCTGATCTAACAGATATACCTGATTTAGTTTTACGTATGGTTGAAACTTACCTGGGCCAGAACAATTCTGCCAATGAAAAGAAACATTTATATGAAATGGATCTAAAGTTATGAGACCGATTTGGGGCGGTCATAAATATGGTGCTTTCATATGAATTTACTTTAAATACAGTTTGTTAGAATGTTGGGTATGGGTTTTTTTTTTTAGTTCAGATGCTTCAGATACCAGAACTGCTCAATTTAAAGAAGTTATTAAAAAATACAGTGATAATTTTATTGATCATGTCTATTTGTATAATAAATGGTTATACAAGATAAAATATATTTTTAAAATGTAATAAAATATATTTTTATGAAAGCACGAAGAGGTTGGAGGAAGTGTTAAATCCAGATAAAGAGCCCATGTTCTGAGCTATCCAGAGTGCTGAATGACCACAAATAGCATTCATTCTTTCTAAACAGCGGATACTTACAGTAATTAAACATGTAAATGTCTTGCACAAGTTTTAAACATTTTAAAGAAAGCAGATGCTAGACTGTAGTTTATTTAACACATGTGTTTATGAATATAGTCATGTATTTATGACAAAGCAGAATACAGTATTACAGTATAGTCTATATGTATGTAATGGGTATTTTCTAAGCATTTAAACCATAATACTCTTCTGTATGTGTCAAATATCTTGTATGAAAACAATATTTGCAATGAATTCTTAGGACCGGAATTACCAAACAGATCAAATTAGCGCAAGATCGCAATGGGATGGGAGTGTAAAGTTTTGTGTGTGATCTTCTGATGACGTGCAAATTAAGGAACACAGATGCAGCCAGATCATTTGCATAATGACTAATGCAATCTATCAGTTAGCGTCTGGTTTAAGGCGTGCTTTTTGTGCTGCAAATAATGGCACAAATACCAGTAAATTGACTAGCACAAACCTTAGTAAATCACCTTGCATGCTTCATTTAAATTCTGCACCCATACATTTTGCTTCTGAAAGGGTAACTCCTACAGGTCAGCAGCAAAAATAACTGTTCCCACGCCTTTTCATCACTAACTTATCACTGTCTTTTGTAAATCATGAGAGTAGTTTTTTAACACCAAAAGACGCAAGCTGTTAGTAAATCTGGCCTTTACTCAACAAATGTATGGCTGCTAATTGTAAAATCAAATGACCATCAGTAATAAAAGTGGCTTTGCACAATATATAAGGCATAATAAAAGTAAAAACTTCTTGAATACATGAACTGTCACTGTTTTAGATTTATACCTTTCTACTGCAACTGTGCATTCTGTTGTTTTGGAGTAGCGGGGAGTGTTTACTTCACATGTACAACCCCAAATCAGAAAAAGTTGGGACAGTATGGAAAACGCTTTCTAAATTTACTTTGACATGTATTTCATTGCAGACAATATGAACACAAAATATTTCATGTTTTGTCTGGTCAACTTCGTCATTTGTAAATATGCATCCTTTCCTGTCATTCAGACCTGCAACACATTTAAAAAAAAAGTTGGGACAGGAGCAATTTAGGGCTAGTAATGAGGTAAAATGGTTAAATAATTATGTGATTTGAAACAGGTGATGTCAACAGGTGATTGTAATTATGATTTGGTACAAAAGCAGCATCCAATAAAGGTCTAATCCTTTAGGAGCAAAGATGGGCCGAGGATCGCAAGTTTGCCAACAAATAACGTGAGAAAATTATTGAAATGTTTAAAAATAATGTTCCTCAAAGAAAGATAGGAAGAGATTTGGATATTTCACATTCATCAGTGCATAACATAATTAAAAGATTCAAGGAATCTGGAGGAATTTCAGTGCGTAAAGGACAAGGGTGCAAGCCTAAGTTGAACAACAGTGATCTCCGATCCCTCAGGCGGCACTGCATTAAGAATCGTCATTCATCTATAAGCGATATCATCACATGGGCTCAGGACTACTTTGGCAAACCTTTGTCAAGTACCACAATACGTAGTTACATCCACAAATGCCAGTTAAAACTGTACTGTGTCAAAAAGAAAGCCCTATGTTAACAGTGTCCAGAAGCGCCGTCGACTTCTCTAGGCTCGGAGACATCTGGGATGGACCATCACACAGTGGAAATGTGTACTGTGGTCAGATTAATCAGTATTTCAGGTATTTTTTGGGAGGAATGGATGCCGTGTGCTCCGGACCAAAGAAGAAAAGGATAATCCAGACTGTTACCAGCAACAAGTCCAAAAGCCAGGGTCTGTCATGGTATGGGGTTGTGTCAGTGCCCTTGGCAAAGGTAACTTGCACTTCTGTGAAGGCACCATTAATGCTGAAAAGTACATAGAGATTTTGGAGCATAATATGCTGCCTTCAAGAAGACATCTTTTCAGGGACGTCCATGCATATTTCAACAAGACAATGCAAAACCACATTCTGCACACATTACAAAGTCCTGGCTGCGGAGGAAGAGGGTACGGGTACTTGACTGGCCTGCCTGCAGTCCCGACCTGTCTCCAATAGAGAATGTGTGGCGCATTTTGAAGCGCAAAATGCGACAACGAAGACCCCGTACTGTTGCCCACCTTAAGACTTGTTTGCAGTAAGAATGGGACAAAATTACACCTGAAACACTTCATCACTTGGTGTCTTCAGTCCCTAAACGTCTTTTAAGTGTTGTGAAAAGGAATGGCAACTTACAAAGTGGTAAATGCTTTACTGTCCCAACTTTTTTTTAAATGTGTTGCAGGTCTGAATGACAGGAAAGGATGCATATTTACAAATGACATGAAGTTGACAGACAAAACATGAAATATTTTTTGTTCATATTGTCTGCAATGAAATACAAGTCAAAGTAAATTTAGAAATCACTTCTCTTTTTTTTTTTTTGCGTTTTCCATACTGTTCCAACTTTTTCTGATTTGGGGTTGTAAGTGTCTTTATGTTAGCTATTCGTTTAACAACACTCACCGTTCAGATAGTAAATACACACAATTTGACTTGGCAGGCTGTATAATGAAATAGGCTACACCAAATGCAAGCAGGGTCCTCACAATTTAAACCATCAAAGTATCACTTTTGGTGTCGGTTTCCCCTAGTTTTCCATGTCTGTAATCAATTTATCTTCCAAATATAATGGAAGAAGCAATGTCTCGGAGTAAATCATCAATGTAAACTGTGCTGAATGTGCACTTTCCTATGTTTTCATGTATCCTCTCACATGCAAAAATACCAGACAATTATATATCCATCAATCAATCTGAACTCCAGATTTATGAGCTGTCTCCAGGCTACAAAGAAAGAGAAAGAAAGATCCAGAGAAATAACGACATTAGTGTGAGGGAGAATGACATTGACAAATTAAGAAGAGTAAGAGGGGTTTTATTAGTAAGTTTAGTCCCACGTCCTCTGAATTCTCAGACAGTGAAGTGACAGTGGCGAGAGACCCCAGACGCCACAGTTAGCACATGAAGATTGTATTATGAAGCGAGTTTGGTTAAGTCAAATCATTCTCAAATACATTGAACAAAATTATAAACGCAACACTTGTTTTTGCCCTCGTTTTTCATGAGCTGAACTCAAAGATCTAAGACTTTTACTATGTACACAAAAGGCCTATTTCTCTCAAATATTGTTCACAAATCTAAATCTGTGTTAGTGAGCACTTCCTTTTCCGAGATATTCCATCAACCTCACAGGTGTGGCATATCAATATGCTGATTAGACAGCATGATTATTGCACAGGTGTGCCTTAGGCTGGCCACAATAAAAAGCCCCAAAAATTTGCAGTTTTACCACACAGCACAGCGTGCAATTGGCATGCTGACTACAGGAATGTCCACCAAAGCTGTTGCCCGTGAATTCAGTGTTCATTTCTCTACCATAATAAGCCATCTCCAAAGGCGTTTCAGAGAATTTGGCAGTACATCCAACTGGCCTCACAACCACAGACCACGTGTAACCACACCAGCCCAGGACCTCCACATTCAGCATCTTCAACTCCAAGATTGTCTGAGACAAGCCACCCGCACAGCTGCTGCATCAATTGGTTTGCATAACTGTGGTAAGGTTCGTAGAGTAACAGGAAGGAAGAAGACGGGGTCTGCTTGACTGGGACTTACACTCTTTATTCTCAAAACACAAAACAACACGCTCTGTGGCGTAGATACTCAAAACTCCACGATATGGATTGCTCCAGTTCACTTCTTTGCAACAGTAGTTTCTCTTGGTCTCTCAGCAGCCCGAGTGAAGTCCCAGTCCAACTCTCTCTCCCTCTCTCTCTCCCAGCGAGGCTTATAAACGCTCTCTCCACGCCAATTACTGCAATCAGAGACAGGTGTTCATCATCTGTGCTTGACCTACTTACTCACCGCTCGGCTCGTCTCTCTCTCTCTCTCTCTCGCTGCAGCCCTCGCAGAACCACGCCCCCTCCGCCACATACCCCCACCGGGGAGCCATTCGGCCTGCAGCCCCCACCCCCTTTCGGGAGAGGAAGTCAGCCGCAGCCATCTGAGCACCCGGCCTGTGGCCCACCTTGAACTTAAACGGCTGTAAAGCTAGATACCAACGGGTGATCTGCGCGTTGGTATTCTTCATGCGGTGGAGCCACTGCAAGGGGGCGTGATCCGAACAGAGGGTGAACTCCCGCCCCAGGAGGTAATAGCGAAGGGTGAGAATGGCCCACCTGATGGCCAAACACTCCTTCTCTATGGTGCTGTACATCGTCTCTCTCTTAGAGAACTTTCGACTGATGTACAGCACCGGCCGCTCCTCACCCTCCGCCTCCTGGGACAGGACGGCGCCCAACCCCCTGTCCGAGGCGTCAGTCTGCAGCAAAAATGGGAGAGAAAAGTTAGGAGCCTGTAGGAGCGGCCCACCACACAGAGCAGCCTTTAACTGAGTAAAAGCCTGTTGACACCGCTCCGTCCACTGAACTGTATCTGGTTCCTCCTTTTTAGTTAAATCAGTCAGCGGGCTGGCGAGGTCTGAATAATTAGACACAAACCTTCTATAATATCCAGCCAGCCCCAGGAACTGTCTATTCTCCTTGTTGGTCTTGGGTCTCGGACAAGCCGCAACTGCCGCCGTCTTATTAATTTGGGGACGCACCTGTCCATGACCCAAGTGGAAGCCCAGATATCTTACTTCCACCCGCCCAATTGCACACTTCTTCGGGTTGGCCGTGAGTCCCGCCCTTCTCAGCGACCTGAGGACAGCGCGCAAATGCTGCATATGACGCTGCCAATCCCCACTATAGATGATGATATCATCTAGGTAGGCAGCGGCATATGCACCATGTGGCCGGAGAATCCTGTCCATCAGGCGCTGGAAGGTCGCTGGGGCCCCGAACAACCCGAAAGGAAGGGTAACAAATTGGTGTAATCCAAACGGCGTGGTGAAAGCCGTTTTTTCTTTGGAAACTGGAGACCAGGGGATCTGCCAGTAACCCTTTGTCAAGTCCAGTGTCGAGTAAAAACGAGCAGTACCTAGCCGATCAAGCAATTCGTGGGGTAAGTATCAAACTTAGACACTGCATTCACTTTTCGATAGTCCACACAGAATCGGACCGAGCCGTCAGGTTTTGGTACTAAAACTATCGGGCTCACCCAATCACTGCTGGACTCTTCTATTACTCCCATCTCTAGCATTGCTTCTAATTCTGCCTGAACCACTTTTTTTAATGTTCTGGCAACCAATATGGCCTGCTGCGTAAAACTATGCCCGGCTCGGTCTCAACGTGGTGCTGAATGAGGTCGGTCCGGCCAGGTAGGGGCGAGAACACGTCAGTGAACACTGCCTGCAATTTTTTGTGGACTATGAGCTGGGAGGGCGAGAGGTGGTCTCCCCCTGGGGCCAGGGCGTGGGATTGTGTCTTTTGGAGCGCCTCTGGCCCGAGATCCTCCTCTCCACTCACCACCGTCGCCAGCATCACGGCCTCGGCCTCAACCCATTTTTTTAATAGGTTGAGGTGATATATTTGACTTGCCCCATCCCTATCTGACCGTACTACTTCATAGTTGAGATCACCGACTCGCTGTGTGACCTCGAAGGGCCCTTGCCACTTTGCGAGTAATTTTGAACTAGAGGTTGGGAGTAACACAAGGACTTTATCTCCCGGTGAAAATTGATGCAGTCTAGCCCCTCTGTTGAATAGCTGTCTCTGTTTGTCCTGAGCCTGTAACAAATTCTCCATAGACAGCCGCCCCAGTGTGTGGAGTTTTGTTCTCAGGTCCAAGACAAACTGAATTTCATTCTTGCTGGCGGACGGTCCGTCCTCCCAAGCCTCTCTAATGACATCCAACACCCCGCGAGGCTGGCGGCCATAGAGAAGCTCAAAGGGGGAAAACCCCGTGGAGGCTTGGGGGACCTCGCGGACAGCGAACAAGAGAGGTTCTAACCACTTATCCCAATTTTTGGCGTCCTTGTGAACGAACTTACGAATCATTGTTTTCAACGTGCGATTAAATCTTTCCACCAGTCCGTCCGTTTGTGGGTGATAGACGCTGGTGCTAATAGATTTAATGCCCAATAACTCAGTACAGTTCACGGATCATCCGTGACATGAACGCCGTGCCTTGGTCGGTGAGAATCTCTTTCGGGATTCCCACCCGGGAGTTTAAAGAAAACAGTGCACTTGCGACACTTTTCGCCGAAATGTTGCAGAGTGGCACTGCCTCCGGATATCGCGTTGCATAATCCACTAGGACTAACACAAAGCGATGTCCCCGCTCTGACCGTTCTAATGGCCCGATGAGGTCCATCCCAATTCGCTCGAAGGGGACCTGCACAAGCGGAAGAGGGGACAATGGTGCTTTTGTGTTGGCTGGTGGATTCACCAACTGACATTCACGACAAGACGCACACCACCTGCGTACATTCTCGTGAATGCCCGGTCAGAAGAACCGGGCCATGAGACGGTTTAGTGTCTTCGTTTGTCCCAGGTGCCCGGCCATTGGATTTGAATGAGCAGCCTGGAAAAGCATTTCCCGACGGCTTTTAGGGACTAGTAATTGAGTTGTATCCTGCTTTGTCTGGGAGTCTTGGGTCACCCGATACAACTTATCTTTTATGACAGCAAAATATGGATAGGCGGGCGGCTGATCCGGATGAAGGAGGTGACCGTTGATGGAGCAGACTTGATTAAACACGTTTTTAAGCGTGTCATCCTGGGACTGCTCCAAGGGAAAGTCATCGCGCTCTGAAAAAATAGGATTTCCCAGAGCGCTCGGTTCCCCTGAAACAGCACCCAGAGGTCTCGAATCCACCTCCCCCACCTGAGCGGCCGCCACCTTCCCACTCTCTCGTTTTCCCCAAGAGGCACCCGCACATAAATGTCCCAGTAATTTGTTAAAGTTTGGCCAATTCGTCCCCAGAATCAGCTGATGCCGGAGGTGCTGGTTAACTGCCACCTCCACCCTATGCGTTTGATCCCGGAATTGAATATCCACGGCCACCAACGGATACTCCACCAGTTCCCCGTGCACACACCGTACCTTAACCACACGGCTGTTATCCCATGCCGCCGGCTGAACCAGGCTTTGATGCATGGATGTCTGGTTACAACCTGAATCCACCAAAGCCTGATACGTACCCCCCTTGATACTCACGGGTATTTGGTACTGGCCAGCTTGATCGGGGGCAGCGTGCGGCGCGTCGAAGCGTTTCTGTTGCTCCTCCCTCACGGCCTGCAGATCCTGGTGGTGTTCTTGGTGAAGACCGGCGAGCGAATGGACGATGTCCCCAAGTGGCGTCTTCGGCGGAGTCTGCATGTCGGCGGCGGTCTTCTCCCTTCCCGGGTGTCGCCACCAGTGTGGTAAGGTTCGTCGTGTGGGTGAGCGGTTTGCTGATGTCAACGTTGTGGATCGAGTGGCCCATCAGCATCTTGATATGCCTTACCTGTGAGGTGGATGGATTATCTCGGCAAAGGAGAAGTGCTCACTAACACAGATTTAGACAGATTTGCAAACAGTATTTGAGAAAAATAGGCCTTTTGTGAACATAGAAAAAGTCTTAGATCTTCGAATTCAGCTCATGAAAAATGGGGGCAAAAACAAAAGCTTTGCGTTTATAATTTTGTTCAGTGTGGTTAAATTGTGTTATTGTTAAATGCTTAATTCAGGGATCTTATACGATTATCCAATATAGCTTGAGAATATGAAGGGAACGTGTTTAACCCGTATTTTGAATTATACATTGCATTGTGTTGAAGGAAATGTTCATAAACTTAACAGAAAAGATACTTTTCTGCTATGACATTTTTTCTACAGATTTAAGTTCTGAAAAAAAAGCATTTGACCTCTGTCTCTCTCTCATACATGCATAAACACAGTCATACATTCAATAATGTGTGGTGAAGATCCATGTGTGATGAACTCAAACTGTGTTTGACAGACAGAGGAGGGTGTTTTTGATCTTGAGGCTGTATTGTGACAAGCAGTAGGCGCTGTTTTGATTCACAAAGATGTGAAACGAAAGGACAGAGAAGAAAAAAACATTAACTCTTCTAACTGAACTAGAGAGAGATGGAAAGAGAGATTGAGAAAGCGAGCGCTGAGGTAAAGACAAAAGATTGTGACCAGGGCAGGAGAACTCTCTGCTCAATCTAACACATATGTTGTGGGCTAACGGTGTAGTAGCCCAGGGGCACAAACAGCAGCAGCAGCAGCATGTGAAAAAGGTTTTCCACCCAGACCTCACTTCAAATTTAAGAGAGAGGGAGGAAGAAAGAGAGAGGGGTTGAACTGAGATGACTGAGAGTTTGTGTGTTTGAAGCAAGGTTGAGAAGCCAAGAAGAAAGAGAGATGAAAAGATATGATTAACATCAGAGCCATCTGTGGATTAACACAATTAGCACCTCAGTAAAAGCAGGTCTGTCAGCACCTCTTCTGCTTTCAAAGAGCCCAGCCCGGCCTGGCCCTCAAAACTCTCTCTGCAAGCCAAAATAAAAATGCACACTCACAGAAATACTGTGTGTCAATATTGTAATTCGATTTAAATTAAGCAAGTGGAATAAAGAGGTAATGAAATAGAGGGAGAATTTGAATTTAGTTTTAACACATGCATGGCATGAATGGCATTGAGAGGAGTTTTGTTTCGTTCATGGTGAGTTGAGAGTCGGACACTGATACTATCCTCTAACATGGGGGCTTTCAACCTCTAGTCACTATAAAAACAAAATATTAGACTAAATAGACTTTCTTTGTAACACTTTATAATACAACATTTACAGAAATTAATACTTTTATTCAACAAGGATGCATTAACTTGATCAAAAGTGACAGTAAAGACAGTGTTCCAAAAAGATTTATATTCAAAATAAATGCTTTTAAACTTTTATATTCATTAAAGAATCTTTAAAAATGTTTCACTGTTTCTACAAAAATATTAAGCTACACAACTAAATTCTTTACCATCACAGCAATATATATTGGCCAAAAAATTGGGACACCCCATCCAAATCATTGAATTTGGGTGTTTCAATAACTTCCATGGTCACAGGTGTATAAAATCAAGCACCTAGGCATGCAGACTGCTTATACAAACATTTGTGAAAGAATGGGTCACTCTCAGGAGCTCAGTGAATTCAATCGTGGTAACGTGATGGTTTGCCACCTGTGCAATAAATCCATTCCTGAAATTTCCTCACTACTAAACTCTAGGGCTCCAGAACAGTGGAGACATGTTCTCTGGAGTGACAAATCACGCTTCTCTGTCTAGCAATCCAATGGTTTGGCAGTTGCCAGGAGAACGGTACTTTCCTGTCTGCATTGTGCCAAGTGTGAAGTTTGGTGGAGGGGGGATTATGATGTTGGGGTTGTTTTCAGGGGTTGGGCTTGGCCCCTTAGTTACAGTGAAAGGAACTCTTAATGCTTCAGCATACCAAGACATTTTGGACAATTTCATGCTCCCCATTTTGTGGGAACAGTTTGTGGATAGCCCATTCCTATTCCAACATGACTTTGCACCAGTACACAAAACAAGTTCCATAAAGACATGGATGAGCAAGTTTGTGTGGAGGAACTTGACTGGCCTGCATAGAGTCCTGACCTCAACCCGATAGAACACCTTTGGGATAAATTAGAGCGGAGTCTGCGAGCCAGGCCCTTTCGTCCAACATCAGTTAATGACCTTTACAAATGCGCTTCTAGAAGGATGGTCAAAAATCCCATAAACACACTCCTAACCTTGTGGAAAGCCTTCCTAAAAGAGTCAAAGCAGTTAAAGCTGCAAAGGGTAGGCCATTTTAAACCCTACAGATTAAGAATGGGATGTCATTAAAGTACACCAGTACAGTGTTCCTTCCTTGGACCACTTTTGATAGATACTGACCACTACAGACCGGAAACACTCCACAAGAGTTCCAGTTTTGGAGATGCTCTGACCCAGTTGTCTAGCCATCACAATTTGGCCCTTGTCAAACTCGCTCAAATCCTTATACCCATTTATCCTGCTTCTAACACATCAACTTTGAGGACAAAATGTTCACTTGCTGCCTAAAATATCCCACCCACTAACAGGTGCCGGGATGAAGTGATAATCAGTGTTATTCACCTCACCTGTCATTGGTCATATGTTTAGTCATGTTATGACTGGTTGGAGTCTGTTTATATTATATTATATTATATTATATTATATTATATTATATTATATTATGTTATATTATATACAGTCAAACCAAAAACTATTCATACACCAGATATATTTTTTACTAGTGGGTGCAGAACACTATAGTTCATTATAAGTGAGGATAGCAAAATATAGTAAAATGTGACATTATACTCCAAAAATCTTCATACAGTGGACTACTGTAAAATGTACAAAAATTTGGGACCAAAATTTTTCAGATACTTTGACCTGACCATGTTTTGCTTAAGTGTTTTTTCTTTAATTGCTAATGCGACCTTTTACACCACAGACTGAACAAAATGAAGCATTGTTTGGTCATTGGTTGACATAAATTGGTATTATCTAATTGTGTACTTAAATTTACCATCTGACAGCTGATTGGTTGATTGTTATCCATTACATACCTTTCTATCAAGAGTTATCTGACATTATCAAGATGAATTTGTTCTGTCACAGTTTAACTCTGAGTTCTTGTCATATTTTATTGCCATTTTCTAAACTATAGCGAACAAGCTGTGATGTGAGAAAATGTTGAAGATGTCTCAATACATTTTGTGTGTATATATGTATATGTGTATGGTTAGCATTAGAGACTTAACATAAACAAAACAATCATACAGACCCCAAACATTTTAACGCTAGTGTGTTTTCTCAATGAACCCCAGTAATACCTTCACAACAGAGGGGTCCAGGTGGAAAAAAACCTTGACTAACTTTTATTAGTTTTATTTTTATAAAATATGAAATTATTTAACACAACAGAGTAATATATATATATATATATATAAAATATATATATGTATATATATATATATATATATATATATATATATATATATATATATATATATATGTATATATATATATATATATATATATATATATATATATATATATATATATATGTATATATATATATATATATATTTATTAGTAGGCTAGATTCAGAAAAATATAGAAAAATCAGAAAAGCAGAACACACACAAGCACATTGATGAAATGCCAGTGACCCTCACTCCAAGCATACAATTGAAACAAAAGTAGTTTCTGGCCTCTTTTGTCACCCCTGTACAATACGAGGACTAGGCTAGTGCTGACTGTAGTGCTTAGTCTGTGTGTGTGTGTGTGTGTGTGTGTGTGTGTGTGTGTGTGTGTGTGTGTGTGTGTGTGTGTGTGTGTGTGTGTGTGTGTGTGTGTGTGTGTGTGTGTTGGGGTGGGGATGGGGATGGGGATGAGGATGAGGATGAGGGGTTGTATGGTGTGTGTGTATCTGGGCAGCTGACCGGAGGCAGAGGGTTGAGCTGCTGTTTTACAATCCTACCTGAACACATGTTGCAGGAAAACACATTACAAATCTCAGGAGCAAATCAAGAGCTTCAGTGACAAGGTAAGATATAAGCAATTACACACACACAGGAGTGGTACTTCACACACGCTTTAGAAAGGTACCAAAAGGGGATTTTTTGCAGCAATGACATAGAAGAACCATTTTTGATTCCCCAAAGAACTTTTCAGAGAACCATTCTTAAAAGAACATTTTAAAAACCTAAATAATTTTCAGCTATAAAGAACTTTTGGTGTAATGGCACGGTTCCATGGATGTTAAAGGTTCATCATGGAATCTAGATGCCAATTTTTAAGAGCGTAGCAAAAATATACTTGGATATGAAAATATATATATATTTTACGATATGGTTCAAGTAAAGCAAAAGTTGTTTAAGGGTCATTATAAAACAAGCGTTCATAATAATATGGTATAAATTATATATTAGATATGGATTCCTCCAGTGCAGAGGTGGACAGCTGCAACGTGATCTCATGGAAATACGTGAATATTTTTACGTTAAGTGTGATTCTACTACACGTACATTTACTTACGTTTTCACACACAATAAAACGTACAATACTGACTTATTAACAGCACAAAAATGTACAATATTGACGTATTGACAGCACTAAAATGTAAATTATCTACGTATGTGTGAACGTGTTACCAGCCACCGGCTCCCATGCATTAATATCAAAATCGTGGCATTAATATTGTTTATTTTATATCCAATAGTCACATCAATACATGTTTTCAGTCGCATTTATTAAATGCATTTTACTAAGTTAATCTACCTAATATAAAATAACAGAAATATAAAATACCATTTTGCTCTGTTCATGACTTCTGCTACAAACTAATTTCAGATGACTAGATAATGTTAAAAGAAGACTGCATTTTAAAACCTTAAGATGAATAACATTCTTGCCAACCATTTTGTAGTGTTTAGCTTGTTGTTTGCCGTGAGACAAAGAGGCGTTTTCTCCTATTCAGCAACTGGCGATCACAAGATACACCAAAACACAACATCAATTCACAAAACACAACACTTTATTTGTTCGCTGTAAATTAATCCAAATCGTTAAAATCCATATGTTTGCGAGAAACAAATTGAGCCCTTAATCCAGTGATCTTCATCTCCATTAGCCTTCCATTAGTCTTCATCTCCTCTCAGTAGTGCGACCGAAAACATCAAATCTCGCGCTCGTTATGAATTCAAATTCAAAAAACGCGCCCTCATGAAGCGTTACGACATGCTTTACGGCAGTGGCCTCGATCGCTCATTGGCTCTCACCTGCTTCGTCACAGATTTTGACATGCCGTGTTTCAGTCGATTTGTATTTGAAATGGGAAACGCGCAACTTCACGGAGAGAAGCCGGATTAATATTTTCATTGCTCTGTACCTCATACAAAACTATTATATACCACCAGAGAGGACTGCGCCTGCAACACATCTTCATTTGAACTACTTTTGGTACCGCTTTTGACATTTTTGCAATAAATAAATTATTGTGATTACACTGGTCTGTCTGTTATGCTTCTATTTATAACTACGTTGTTTTAATAAATGCTAATGGGTAGGTTTAGGGGTAGGTGTAGGATTAGCCGTTCAAAATATTTGTTTAATGCTATATTGTTACCAAAATCGTCATTTTCCAACGTTTTACCTTTTATTTTCTTTATATTCTGTATTAAATTGGTATGTTTAGGTTTGGGGTAGTGTTAAGGGATCTTACATTAATCAATAAAATGGTCAAATGGAAATTATATAGATATCTTTGATATAACAACAACAACAAAAAAAATGTTTTTACCAGTATAAAGTTTTGTATTCTTAAAAAAAAAAAGATTTCATGATGGATTAAGTAAATATTTTACGTTTTTAGCTGTAAAATGTAATAATCTGACGTTTAAATGTTGCAAATACGTCTATATTCTACATTTTAGCACTTCTCCAAAGCGTGCTAAGGCGTCGTTTTGTCTCTTTGAAAGTAACGTATTAATACCTACGTATTAACGATGAGACCAGGCTGACAAAGTACACAACTCCATTACTTGAGTAAAAGTAAAAATACTACTGGTCAAATATTCTCCAAAACATGCTCCATCCAACATGCTAGCATACGACAACCTTAAACTTATTTCAATACTTGTATAAAAGTTATAAAGCTCTTTACAAAGCTGCTGTCACTTTAAGGCTGAATGCACGGACCCTATAGCCTGACAAGCCAGACCCACATCAAGATGTTGGGTCTGGAAACTCACCATTGACAGGGCTCAATCCGAGGCAAAATAAACGGTTGTCTTTCAAATTCCCTCTGCATGCAATAGGATAGCGCTACAACCAACCAGAGCGAAGAAGAAGGTAAAGTTAGTTGATAGACTTTCGCCGTATCCGGTCAGCAAAACTCAGAACACATCTCTTTTCTTAAGAATGACTTCAGTGCCGTTCTTTGTTATTTTCTCAAAGAAAAGCTTAACTCCAAGTCTTCCAGAGTCGCGGCCAAAGCCGATTCAGAAGACTGCTGTTCGTCAGCTTCTTTGTTTACGAGTAGCACGCAGAACCTCCGCAACTCTGCCGTGAGACGTACCGTCCTTATGTTAAGCCCGCACACTGACTCTACACATGCTGTGATTGGCCTGACCAGAGTTTGGTTTTTCCAGCTCTCAAGTCAACCGAGAGTTGCTAGACTACACTCGTGGCAAAATAAATTCTGCCGCTAGGGTGCGTCTAGATTTCTAGGCTACGGACCCTATGCACTGATACACATCTGATATTCTCCCAAATGTTTACTCTTCTCTTTCGCCCAGACGTTTAATTTTTTTAATATTTTATGAGACATGCATCAAGTGTATGCCAACTAAATTAATCTTTAATCTTTTCTGAAAACTGAGTATGGCCTTGGGCGCACACGCTGCGCAGAGGAACTGTATTCTTCCATTTTGCTATAAACTGATCAGTGTTTAAAAATGTTGGGGAAATTTCACGACCCTACAAGAGTAATTACTGATTGGCTATCTGCAAAAAAACTTTAAAAAAAAAATGCATCCACTGACTTTCAAAGCTGATACAGAAATGACTTTCGACTTTGAGGACTTTGATAGAAATGTACTGAAGTAAAAAGTACAATATTTGTCTTTCAAATGTAGTGAAGTTAAAGTCAATGTTTCCCCAAAATATAATACTCCAGTAAAGTACAGATACTCAAAAAGTGTACTTAAGTACAGTACTCAAGTAAATGTTCTTAGTTACTGTCCACCTCTGCTCCAGTGAGATACATTTGGTAAATAATATGAGATCTCAAAGACAGCCCCACTTTTATGATTGATAATCAAAACATGCTTTAAAACATGAGTGACAGCAGCTAAATGGTGTCAGATGAGAGCTGTCACATGAATAAAAGGCTTTCCTGCAATATTAATATATTTCATTTATCTAATGTAAACCCTTTCCTGGACATTCCTTATGAATGTGCTAAGTTTATCATCATAGAGAAAAAAAAAAGTTAAGATTTGACCAAACTTTTGTTGGAGTTTGTAATCCATACAGATAAATGAAATGTTAAACTTATCAAATGTTGATAAGTACGGATGTGAGGATCAAGATTTTGTTTTGTGCTTTCTAAAAATGTCTTTATCTGCTTACTATCGCCACCTAGTGTTCATTTGTTCAGTTATAGAGCTCTGTGCTGTCTGACAAATGACAACAAATGGATCCGATGAAGGATCATTAAAAAAAACTAGATTAAAAAAAAAAGTGATCTTGTGTTGAAATGTTTTTTTTTTTCTAGGCTGTGAACATCATACACATGCAGAACTGGAGCATCTAAAAAAATGAACATATTGGGCTCTAGTGGGTAAGTGACTAGCAATTTGCTATCACGACAACATGAGAGACATTATTAAGCACACATATGCCAGAAACAGAAACACCAAATCAAGATGCTGATGCCAAAATCAAAGGCTTTATGTAGAACAAACCAATTAGAAGGAGATGGTTAGATCAGAAAAAAAGGCAAAATAGGCCATGTGTCAGAAAACCATGTGGTATGCAAGTGTAGTTTGATTGAAACAGGATCAGTGAGACAAGAGTTATTACTGCTGTATTTGTTAATACTATACAATGGCCTAATTCTTTCTTTCTAATGACTGACTTTCTTGGTTATGTGTAGGTTTTAATGTATTGTGGTGGCAGGATTTGACCCTATATTAAAACACACAGATTTGCATACATGTAAGTAACTGTTGTATGTCAGGTCATTGAGAGTTGATGCAGCCAACAACAGCCAAATTAAGCATTTCATTTGAATAAACAATGTCCAAAAGTTGAATCTTTCTGGACATGGAAAAGTTGCATTAGCAGATTGTTTCAAATGGAATCTGATGTTTGAATAGCATGTTGTTTGTTGGTTGTTCATTTCTCAGTATATGGTTACTGTAATACATTTTTTGTCTGCCTCAATTATGAACATACGTGTGACATTTTGTGGTGACGTAAGTATTTGTAATCTTAGCAATAAAATTAATGCATGGAGTTTAGGCTCTTGCTTAAATGGCTATCAGAAATGCTTTTGATGTGGAATAAAACACTGTCAGGGGTGACATTAAGAACACTATTCCAAACAGGTACATTTATAAATAACTGAGTAACTTGGCAGTCTTGAGCATTGAGTGTCAAAGGGCAAAATGGTCAGAATTGTTTCATTTTTATATTATTAATTTTTTTTTAATTTAGCAAAATAATAAAGATTTCATATACTTTTTCATAAACGTCTACTTTAAATTGTGTATATGTGAACTAAGGGATTAATACACTACTGTTCAATTTTTTTTTTTTTTTCAAAGAATTCTAATGCTATAATTCTCAAAAACGCTGAAATAGAACAAAAACAGTGATGTTGTGAAATATTATTACAATTCAAAATTCAATTGTTTTCTATTTTAATATATTTGAAAATGTATTTTATTCCTGTGATAATTTCCAGTATCATTACATCACATTATCCCTCACAAATTCAATTCAATTCAATTCACATTTATTTGTATAACGCTTTTCACAATACATATCGTTGCAAAGCAGCTTCACAGAAAAGTCATATGACTACATTACATTTTAAAGGGATATGTCCACATTATGCATTTCAGAAATGTTCAAAGGACACAGATCAGTTAACAATGTATTTATCAGTATAATAATGAATTATATTAGGGCACAATGAAGTGAAATAGAAATACATGTAGCAATGATTAGGTTTAAGGAAAAAGCAAGGGCGCGTTGATGCAGCGGCGTCATCTGAAGCTCTCGCAGGAGTTGGAGTCATCTCTTCACAGGTGATGGTCATCAGTCTGTATGAGAGGCTGGAGCTGACGGACTCTATGGTTACCTCGGGACGGCCGTCCCAAGATAAAACAGAACAGGAAAATAATTAGCGTAGCTGCTGTTCAAAGAATTAAGCAAAGACAGTTATGTGCACTGATATAATTAGTAGTACAAGATTATGAGAAGCATTATGGGAATGCTTGGCTAAAGAGATGCGTCTTTAATCTAGATTTAAACTGTGAGAGTGAGTCTGAGCCCCAAACACTATTAGGTAGGCTATTCCATAGTTTAGGTGCCAAATGTGAGAACGTTCTTCCTCCTTTAGTGGATTTAGATATCCTAGGTACTACCAGAAGCCCAGAGTTTAGTGATCGTAAAGATCGTGATGGGTTATAAGGCGACAAATCATTATATTGCTGATTTGGTGCTCAAGAAACATTTTCTATTATTGTCAATGTTATAAACAATTGTGCTGCTTAATATTTGTTCTGCTTTATATATATATATATGAATGAATCTAAAATATATGAAAGTTTAATTTTAGATTCATTGCACACCAACTGAAATATTTCAGGTCTTTTATTGTTTTAATACTGATGATTTTGGCATACAGCTCATGAAAACCCAAAATTCCCAATAAAACCCAATAATCTCAAATAATTAGCATATCATGAAAAGGTTCTCTAAACGAGCTATTAACCTAATCATCTGAATCAACTAATTAATTCTAAACACCTGCAAAAGATTCCTGAGGCTTTTAAAAACTCCCAGCCTGGTTCATTACTCAAAACCGCAATCATGGGTAAGACTGCTGACCTGACTGCTGTCTAGAAGGCCATCATTGACACCCTCAAGCGAGAGGGTAAGACACAGAAAGACATTTCTGAACGAATAGGCTGTTTCCAGAGTGCTGTATCAAGGCACCTCAGTGGGAAATCTGTGGGAAGGAAAAGTGTGGCAAAAACGCTGCTGTGAGAAGAGGTGACCGGACCCTGAGGAAGATTGTGGAGAAGGACCGATTCCAGACCTTGGGGGACCTGCGAAAGCAGTGGACTGAGTCTGGAGTAGAAACATCCAGAGCCACTGTGCACAGACGTGTGCAGGAAATTGGCTACAGGTCAAGCCACTTTTGAACCAGAAACAGCGGCAGAAGCGCCTGACCTGGGCTACAGAGAAGCAGCACTGGACTGTCGCTCAAATTTTGCATGTCATTGGGAAATCAAGGTGCCAGAGTCTGAAAAAAGACTGGGGAGAAGGAAATGCCAAAATGCCTGAAGTGTCAAGTACCCACAGTCAGTGATGGTCTGGGGTGCCATGTCAGCTGCTGGTGTTGGTCCACTGTGTTTTATCAAGGGCAGGGTCAATGAAGCTAGCTATCAGGAGATTTTGGAGCACTTCATGCTTCAATCTGCTGAAAAGCTTTATGGAGATGAAGATTTCGTTTTTCAGCACAACCTGGAACCTGCTCGCAGTGCCAAAACCACTGGTAAATGGTTTACTGACCATGGTATTACTGTGCTCAATTGGCCTGCCAACTCTCCTGACCTGAACCCCATAGAGAATCTGTGGGATATTGTGAAGAGAAAGTTGAGATACGCAAGACCCAACACTCTGGATGAGCTTAAGGCCGCTATCGAAGCATCCTGGGCCTCCATAACACCTCAGCAGTGCCACAGGCTGATTGCCTTCATGCCACGCCGCATTGAAGCAGTCATTTCTGCAAAAGGATTCCCGACCAAGTATTGAGTGCATAACTGAACATAATTATTTGAAGGTTGACTTTTTTGTATTAAAAACAATTTTCTTTTATTGTTCGGATGAAATATGCTATCTTTTTGAGATAGGAATTTTGGGTTTTCATGAGCTGTATGCCAAAATCATCAGTATTAAAACAATAAAAGACCTGAAATATTTCAGTTGGTGTGCAATAAATCTAAAATATATGAAAGTAAAATTTTTATCATTACATTATGGAAAATAATGAACTTTTATCACAATATGCAATTTTTTTTAGAAGGACCTGTGTATATATAATTACATTTTTTCAGGATTCTTTGATGAATAGAAAGTTTAAAAGAACTGAATTTATTTGGAATATAAATATTTTGTCAATTTTTTTTGTAAAGTATTTTAAAACATCTTACTGACCCCATACTTTTCAATGGTAGCATAATAATTTAATAATATTTAATGTGTATATATTTACTATTATTAGTTTTTGTTTTGTTTTTACATATCCCAAAAAGGTTTAAGTGAATTTTTTAGTTAAAAAAAGTTCAGAAATAAAAAAGTATGAGATTCCTTTGAAGGAATAATGTAACATGGTAAAAATATGATTAAATGATTTAATCCACTTGCATTCTGCAGTTCTGCAAGAAAGCTTGAGGTCAATTCAAGTGAAAAAGAGAAATATATCCGTTTTGGCAGGTTCTCACTCAAACTATGCTATCTCACTAGTTAGTTAGACAGAGCAGGTGGTTGCGTCACATGTAGAGAACTGTGAGGGAGGCCACACTTGTGCACGTGCACCTAAGTTTATTCTATGGGCTGCACATTTCCAGCCACTGCAAACACTATAAACATCAGGGGTCAGTCCTAGGCCCCATTTGCTAGGTTATAATAAAACTACATCGGGTGCATATAAGTTAATTATAGCCAGAGATTTTGGTTAGAGTTACAATGCTGTTGACCAGACAGATGAGTTACGTGTACTGATGGATGAATAAATATTGGGTTGCTTCAGACCTTTAAAAGCAGTACTGGATTGAGTCCATAGGTCAGAACTCATGAGTTTCTGAGGACTACAAGAACAGATCTGGTGTCCTGCTTTAATTATTAACTTTTAGTGGTAGTGCATAGTTTATTGACAAATTGATACACAGATTTTTCTAACAAATATTAGTTTGCATTCCTGTTCACTATGTAATCAAAGTCTCAGCAAGGGAATGCAGTGTCTTGTAAAAGCTACGTTCTGGCTCATAGCTAGAGTTCAAATGTTAATCCCAACCCCCTTGTGTTTCCGTCCTGGTTCAGTCTTTAATGTTAATCAGTGGTTTGACTGCCAAAGGTAGTTGGCTAAAAACACGGAGCAGTCTACTGTGCTGTGACCTAAATTTGTCTAAACCATCAGAAAAAGGTAAAACAGGCCTCTTTTTTGTGTTTTCAAAAAAGAGTTGTTGCATATGATACTCTTTAACTGTAATATTCAACTTGAAGTAATAAAAAATAATAAGATGCATAAACCTTTTGATATTCTTATTCTTTGTTTAAATGCAGGTCATTTGTTCACTGGTTTTTGAGGACTAATCTGTAATGCATTGTGTTAATGTTTATGTAGCAAATGTTTATAGTGTATAACTGGCCTTGAAAAGTATCAGATGAAAAATATGAAAATATCTGTGTTTATATATCTATATTTATTCATTGACCTTGAAAAAGTAAATAATCTAGGTAATCTTGATGTTCATACTTCTCTTTAGATATTGATTCGAGAATGTAAACTCTGAATCAGTGATGTGACATTAATGCTGAAATTATATCAGTTGTGTACATACTTCTGATGTCATGATTATGTGTGTTTTTTTTATTTTAGCGAGGAAGGCGTCTGTGCAAAAATGACTATGGTCTGTCTGACTGATTTTGAGGAATATGCTAAGCAGCACCTCTCGAAGACTACATGGGACTATTATGAAGCCGGAGCTGATGAATGTATCACCAGAGATGACAACCTGAAGTCTTATAAACGGTACCATGCTGCTTATAAATGAGCATTGTACTCTGTTAGACAACTTTATGCTTCGTTCTTGTAACTAAACTAATCTCATACAATATGAAAATCTCATCTCTTTCAGGATCCGCTTGAGGCCACGGATCTTACGTGACGTGTCGATCAATGAAACTCAGACCACTGTACTGGGAACGGAAATAAGCTTCCCTGTGGGAATTGCACCCACAGCCTTCCACTGCCTTGCATGGCATGAGGGAGAACTGGCCACTGCTAGAGGTGAGAGGAGGACTGAGTGTGATGAAGGGATTTAGTTGCACTAATTCCTGTGTTATGCAACATTTTAGCCACTAGATGGAAACTGATCTGAAGTTACTAGTTTTATCTCTCCATTTTGCTCTTCTTTCAAATCACAGCAACTGAGGCCGTGAACACCTGTTACATAGCCAGCACTTACTCCACGTGTTCAGTGGAGGAGATTGCAGCAGCAGCACCTAACGGTTACCGTTGGTTCCAGCTGTACTTGTACCGGGACCGTAAGCTCTCGGAGCAGATTGTACGCAGAGTTGAGGCTCTTGGCTACAAAGCTCTGGTGCTTACAGTGGACGTGCCCTACACTGGCAAACGCCGCAATGACATACGCAACCAGTTTAAGCTCCCACCTCACCTGAAGCTCAAGAACTTTGAGGGGATGTTTGAGGTATGTATTTATTTAGATTTTTCTAATTTATGATACAGTAGAACAAGGGTTTTCAAGAGGGGGGGCTGTCAATTTCAATGTGTTTATTACATTTATTCAACTCAATAATTATTATAGTTTTTATTTTTATTTTTTCAATTTTTTTAATGTATAATACAGTAGAGCAATGGTTTTCAAATTTGGGCCATCGGTTCACAATTTAGAGAGAAGATTAAGAAAACGATTATGGAAAATGTACATTTTTATTGAAAAAATGTATTATAATATTTATAAACATTAACTTAATGATTGTAATAATATATATAATGCTTTTAATCATAAAAGCAATTATTTAAAATGCTTTAGAATAATATATAATGTGAAAAGCACTTTAAATTTGAAAATATTCAAATGTTACATATTAATTTAATATTTTCATTATAAATTATAAAATATTCTGCTGACTGTCCCATGAAATATACCGAAATATAAAATTTGCGCTGCCTGTATGAGCACTGTCTGTTTGTATTAATCCCTCCGGCTTTCTGTACAGGACCAGGCAGGATCCAAGGAGGAGTACGGGACCCCAGCTAATACCCTGGACCCGTCGATCAGCTGGAAGGATGTGTGCTGGCTCCAGTCTCTAACACAGCTGCCTATAATCATCAAGGGCATCCTTACTAAAGAGGATGCAGAGCTGGCCGTAGAGCATGGCGTCCAGGGAATAATTGTGTCTAATCATGGGGGGCGACAACTGGATGGAGGCCCTGCAACAGTAAGGCACTCAATCAATGTGTCTGTAGTTTAAATATGTTTTACCACCATACAGACACTTACATCTAGACCTTACTTTTCACACAGATAGATTGTCTGCCTGAGATAGTGGACACAGTGCAGGGCCGGGTCGAGGTCTACATGGATGGAGGGATCCGCACTGGCAATGACGTGCTGAAGGCCATAGCCTTGGGAGCCAAATGTGTATTTATTGGCAGACCAGCAATCTGGGGTCTCGCTTACAAGGTTACTGTGGAAATCTGTGTTTTTTTAATTGTTTCTGATGCTTGAAAATTTGCATCAGTCTGTTTAATCTTGTTCGAAATGTACCATTAACAAATTGTTGGATACTTGCGTGATGTTTGGTGCAGATAAGTTGTTTATATAAAGTATGTTTTGAACAGGGGGAGGAAGGAGTCAGAGAGATCTTGCAAATTCTACACGACGAGTTTGCTTATCCATGGCGCTGTCAGGTCAGTCTACTGTGTAAAATGCAATGTGTCGCATAGCAAAAAATGGGTCACATTTTGCTGTCTGACTGTTCTCTTCACCTCAAATCGCCTTTTATTCTTCTAGGTTGTAGAAACGTTGCTGAGATCAACAGGAACCTCATTCAGTTCTCCAGACTTTAAACAGCAAAAAGGACTCTAGTAATTTCTACTTTACTGAGAGCAGAGCACTGCAAAGGTCCACTTTATCCTCTATTAATACTAAATGTATTCAGGAAACTACTGTTGCAAGTCACAAGAATGACATTTTTACAAATGTTCACTGTGTCTGGATTGTTTTAATACAGTTTTTGTTTGTTATGAACGGCACTACATAAATTCCACACTATTTTGACTGAGAGTCCTGAGAATGAATTATTTTACTAACTGATGAATCTCCACTCAGTAAAAGTCTCATTTACATCTATAGCGCTTTTTAAAATACAGATAAAAATTAAATAAAGAACACCGTCGGAATCAGGGTATAATCATTGCAGTTATAATTTCAACTTCTATTTTTAACTATAAAGCAGATCTACAGAAGATAATAGTCTGGTAAATGAGTGTTTTTTGCACTCTACATGCGCCACTGTATGTATAAGGAAAAACGCGATTCACTGTAAGTGACTGAGTAAGTCAGTAATGCTTGAAGATAACAAAGTTATTTTTATGATGGTGGTTTCGAAGATGTAGCTGGCAACAAACTAATGTGCAATGGGAAACGTTTCAGATTTTCTGGAGCAAAGTGTGACTATGATTAGTATTGAATGCATATTTAACATTAAGTTAATATTTGGCTAAAATATCCAGTGTGGGAAAACTAAACAATATAAGATTCTCGAAAGTAATAATGGTGTGTGTTGATTACATTTTTTCAGTCATTATATTTATCTGACAATAAATACTATTCTCTTTCTGCTCTCTTCCTATACTTTTTGTATGAGGTTAATGAGGTTAATTCAGTGGCTGTACAGCTTTTAAAGGGCCACCAGTTATTATGCATTTTTCGCTAATTTAATTAATAATTGGTTCTTTAACATGAAGCTTTTTTGTTTGTCATTTTTAAAGTCTCTACAGTAAATAAACTATTAATGCATCACATAAAAGAAATGCAAATCTGCTATCGGGCTTCCTCTTTTCACATCAGCTATGGGTTCAACTCATGAGTATCAAACACAACATCACAGTGCAGATGCAGCCGAAGAAAGAGCTAAGGCTTCAACTGAAACCTATTATAAGTAACATGTCAAAAGGAGGAAGAGAGATTGTTTTGAAATAACATGTAAGGGTGTGTGTGTGTGTGTGTCTAAGAGAGAAAGAGAGAGAGAAGTGACACAGGAAGTCAATGAGGTTGTGGTAAACAGACTCTGCATATCCAGTTGTGTCGACTGAGTGTGATCACAGCGTGATGCTTTTTGTTGTAATGAGAAGACCTTTTTGAAACCCCCAGAGAAAGCACCACGTCTCGGTAAGCTCCATTTATTTTATGTTGTCCATCTTTCCTGAATTTCCCCCCTCTGATGAACTTTACATTTGTGTGTAAGTGCTTTGAAGAGGATGGGTAAGAGTAGTACTGTTACTTAGAAGTAAGTATTTATCTTAAGTTTCTATCAATTATCTTTGTGAGCTTAACTAAAAAAACTCCCTCATTCCTCACACTCATATAGAGATGAGGCCTTGTCTGCCTAATCGGCATCTTTTTTGTGCTCGTTGCACTTCCTCTTTCTGACCTTGTTGTTGAAACTTTGTCACGTTGATCCAAATATTGTTCCTGCAGATCTGATTAAACACTTAACCGTTGTTTTTTAATTTTTCTACTAGAAATCCTTTGGACAGCAAATAAGCAGACACATAAACCATGGGGTAAGTTCTGATTGTCTTAAGATATTGCATCGTATATTAAAGGACAGGTGATTCATGTTATATTTATTAACTTTATGCTTTCATTCATCATTTCTAAAAAAAATGTATAGTATCCCTTAAAGTAGATCTTCCATTTAGTTCAATTAGTAGATTAGTAGTTTTTTTTTTTTTAAGAAGACATGCTTTCTTGTTGGGGCCGTGTCTCCGAGGAGACAGAAAAGGGTTCAAATAAAGTATGTAAAATAATGCAGTTGGCTAGTAAACTGTAATAATTGGATAAAAATGGTCAACTATTTATTTATAATTATAAAATAATATACAATAAGAGGAAATGAGGAATATGGGTTTTTCATGTGATCTGACAGCATGTATGACCTCGCACCTTTGTGAGGCTTCTGACTGCAGGAGTTTTAAAAATGTCTTTATTTCAGAATCAGTGGGGAGGAAGGAAAACTGCATCGTAGACTTTCACGAATAGGAAGCAGATCGCAGAGGGAGCCGCCACGACCCCCTCCTCAAACAGACAAGACCCCAACGGTGGCACCAAGACCAGCTGAGGCTACTCCAAAACCTCCAGAACCTGCACCAAAACCAGTTGTAATCCCCCCGAAACCTCCAGTGTCTCAAAAGCCCAGTGCCCCTCCAAGGCCACAAATACAAGTGTTCAACAGCACAGAGCACGGCAGCGCCATACTCAAGGTAAGACAAAGCAAAGGATATGTATGAAAACAGGCTGTTACTGGCGTAGTTAACGGCCTAAAATAAAGGGATTCAGTGCACTTACAAAGAGTGGTGTATTTCACTGCAAATTGTATACAGGATGTTAATTGCAGATTTTGCCGTGTTGCAGGGGTTGGATCATTTTCGTGGCGATGAGACGCTTTGCGATGTGACTCTGGTTCCTGGTGACAGCAGTGAAACTTTCCCAGTTCACAGGGTCATCATGGCTTCAGCCAGTGACTACTTCAAAGCCATGTTCACAGGTCAGTGACACCAAATCCAGGAGGAGAGTCTTCTCTTATTAAAGCTAATATAGTTGTTTTGTTTTTTTATATGTTGTTTAACATAATCAGTTTGTATGATTCTGGCTAAATCTGGCTCTATAAAAAAAAAAAAAAAAAGAGAGAGAGAGAGATCCATTATATATTGGTACCAAATTGGTTATTAGTTAATAATAGAGATATTGTATTTTATTAATCGGTACTGGTTGATATTGGATAGTTCATTGTTCATGGTCATTTCCCCCGTATTTATATTCACATTACCTTTGTCGTCATCTAAATATTTTTTTAAAACATTAAGAATTGACATGGAAATTGTTCTTACATATATTTATAGTCACGTTTACAAATAGCCACATGCTGTAATTGTATAACAACGAGATGCCTAAATTCATCATTGTTATTTTTTATTTATTTAGAATTTCTTTTAATATTTTAATATAATTTATTGGTTTTCAGCCATAACATCAAAATAATTATTACAATGCGATTTAACTGTAAAAAAAAAGCTACTAATCGGTTAACAGTAAGTTCCCTTACTATACATGGGGGAAAAAATTTAATAGATTTAACATTACATAATTGCACAGTTAAATATTGCTAAATGTACAATTTTGGGAAGTAAACTGACATTTACAGAGTGTAAGTGTAACTCAAGTATCCACCAAAAAGTTAATTTGTAGTATTTTGTCTATTTATTTTTTTCTGCATTGTATTATATAATTAGGTTACCAGGGAAAAGCATTTTGCACTCTACTTCTCATGGATCCACACTGATCAAATAATTTCCCTCTTCCTTTTGGTGTGGCAGGAGGCATGAGAGAGCAGGAGCTGAAGGAGATTAAGCTCCATGGCGTGAGCACAATCGGCCTGAAGAACATCATCGAGTTCATCTACACATCTCGTCTGAGCCTGAGTCTCGGCACCCTTCAGGACACACTAGAGGCAGCGAGCTTCCTCCAGGTGCTTCCCGTTCTCAGCTTCTGCAACCAGCTACTTAGCAGTGAGGTACAAATATTAAGATGTGGTGTTCGTTTTACCTTTGCATTAATTATCCATTTGTGTGAGTTTTCGAATAAGACATGATTTTTACATGGCAGATCACTATAGAAAACTGTGTGGAAGTGGAGCGCATTGCAAGAGATCTTCTTTTGGAAGACGTCCAAAGACACGTCCACATGTTTGTGTGCGAGAACTTCTCCGCGTTGATGCAGAGCGGCCGCCTCCTGCAGTTGTCCCAAGCGAGCATGACGTACGGCCTCTCCAGCGACTCTCTGAGGGGTTTCTCTGAGATGGAGCTGTACCGCATTGCCCGTGCCTGGCTGTCCCATAAACCAAGCGAGCGCCGTTCTGCTGCTTACTCCCTAATGCGCCACATCCGCTTCCCTCTGATGTCCCCTGCTGAGCTCCTCCAGATCTCTCAGGAGGACCAGATGGAAGAAGGAGCAGTAAGCGGGGGAAAGGAGGAAGTGGAGCTGTTCATGCGATCGGACACGGCCTGTGTCAACCTCCTCCTGGAGGCCAGCAACTATCAGATGCTTCCCTTCCTCCAGCCGGCGCTGCAGACAGAACGAACACGGATTCGATCCGACTGCACTCACCTGGTGGTTCTGGGTGGTGTGATGAGGCAGCAACTCGTGGTCAGCAAAGAGCTTAAGCTGTACGATGAGGAAGACGAAGGCACCTGGAGGGCCCTCCAACCTATGGAGGTGCCACGTTACCAGCACGGAGTGGCTCTTCTAGGGGGGTTTCTTTACATTGTAGGAGGTCAGAGCACTTATGACACCAAGGGTAAGACAGCTGTTGACAGCGCATACAGGTATGATCCTCGCTTTGACCGCTGGTTGCAGGTGGCCTCTCTGAATGAGAAGAGGACGTTCTTCCATCTGAGCGCTCTGAAAGGAAAGCTCTATGCTGTTGGAGGGAGAAATGCCACTGGGGAAATTGGTAAGGACATGTTTTAGCAATTACACTGTGCAAAATGTTCTTTTCTGTTCCGCCTTAAAATACTGTGGAATAACAGAAAACTGTCTGTCATTTAGATTCAGTGGAGTGCTACAATTTGAACAAGAATGAGTGGAGTTTTGTCGCACCGATGAATGAACCCCATTATGGACACGCTGGCACAGTACACGGAGGTCTGATGTATGTGTCAGGTGAGTATCCATTCTGAGTGCTCAAAAATGTGAGATCAATGGGTAAAGGACAACTATATGTTGTTGTGCATTAACTCTGTAACATCTGCCCTGTATAATGAGGGGAGATTTTGTAAACTAATTAAATCTGGCTCACAAAGCATGTGGCCTTAATCCACCCCAGTCCTCTGCTTGAGTCTAATGAATGCATCGCACAAGAATTCTTTTATTACTCTTTTTTTTTTTAAATACTGTTTAGAAGTCTCTTAGCAACTTTTCAATCTTCACCTAATGGCGAAGTTCCCGGAACAAGAATCAAAAGCAGCATGAAACAGATAACCATGAAACAGAGCTGCGTCAGGCTGAATTGGGTCACTTATCTGAGGTTAGACCACAGTCTAAAAAGGGCATGGCAGGCCTGTTGTGAAACCATGAGAACGTTCCTGCTTGAAGAACTGCAAAGTATTCAAACATAATCAAAAAAATAAGGACATTTGAAGAAAAAATTAAGAAATTATAAAAGTAATAATACATTTTCCACCACACCAAATTTTTCAAAAGTTATACATTTTATTATAATAAATAAAAAGTATATTTAATTAAATTTTAATTAATTGAATTAATTATTTTTTAATTATTATTTTTTTACATTAAATGCTAACTATAAAGACTAGACCTATCGAGACTCATTTTCTCTCCAAAATATTAATTTCCACCACTGAATGGTTAAACAAAACATCATTTGAGTTGTAGTAGAAATGATACTGATGTGAAAGTGCATGACTTCTGTAATTTATACACTGTTGGACATTGTTGGTGGATTCTGTGTAAGTGGTCCTACACAAAGGTGGACAGTAGTGAAGTATTTTTACTTTCTACTCAAGTGGATACTTTTCAAGTATACATACTTCAACTTTTACTTTTACTTCATAACATTCCAAAGCATAATGTCATATTTTTTTACTGTACTACGTATGTTTTATAAATACGTTTTTCCTTTACCTTTAATACTTAATTACATTAATAATGTAGTACTTTCTTACTTTTACTCAAGTAAAACTATGAATTACTTTTACTTGTGTAAAAGTAAGAAAGCACTAGATTTAGTATTAAATGATTTTAAATATGAAACGTAGTGCAGTAAAAAGTACAATATTATGCTTTGGAATGTTGTAAAGTTAATGTCTTCCAAAGAAGAACCCCTGATAAAGTACATATGTTTGAAAAATGTACTTGAGTAGAAAGTAAAAATACTTCTGTAATGTCCGCTTCTGGTCCTACTTCAGCCTCGTAACCACATCCTTTCTGCTGTTTTGTGTTTCTGCACAGATAAATAAGCTAGCTCAAAAAGGCAAAAAGTATATCAATTCATTCCTCAACAGCTGAAAGCAAGTTAATTAAGTTGCATTCATCTTTTATACCATCAGGTGGGATCACAAGAGATGCTTTCCAGAAAGAGCTGTTGTGTTATGACCCTGATAGAGACGTGTGGACCAGACGAGCAGACATGATGGAGCTTCGTGGTCTCCACTGCATGTGCACCGTGGGTGACCGCCTCTACGTCATGGGTGGAAACCACTTCCGGGGCACTAATGACTACGACGATGTGCTTAGCTGTGAGTTCTACAGTCCTGCAACTGACCAGTGGACAGTGGTTGCTCCGATGCCCAGGGGTCAGAGCGACGTGGGGGTGGCCGTCTTTAAGGAGCGCATCTACGTGGTGGGTGGTTACTCCTGGAACAGCAGGTGTATGGTGGATATCGTGCAGTGTTATGACCCTGAGAAGGACGAGTGGGAGAAGGTCTTCAATGTCCTGGAGCCTCTCGGAGGAATACGGGCATGCACTATGACAGTTCACTGTCCAAAAGGTTCAACAGATGAGGCTGAAATACAAGAGTGTCCTCTTTCAACATCCAAAGGCTGAACAGATGTGTTGATATCACTATTGGCCGTTACATGTGAGATACTGAAATTAGCTTCACATTAGTGATGTGTATTGCAGATTTAATGGATTGATTATTGTACATGCCACTTTAGTAATGTCTGAACTGGGGCAAGGGGAAATAATTTGATTGTAAAAAAGCTGCATTATGTTTTTAAATGTGCTTAAATGGTGCTTAATATTACTTCTCTAAATTATACTGTTCTATGTTTGTTTTGTTTTATTCAATTACTTTCGTATGCTTTGCAAAAATAAACTTTTTTATCAATTAATTTGTGTTTGGTGCCTTATGTAATAAAAAAAATGTCTTTTTACTCTTTTATTTTTCAGTTAGGGCCAGATAATACACACTATATATGTATAGTTTTAGGTCAGATTATATTCTATTTTTATTATTAATACTATTCAACAAGGATGCATTAAAAAGATAAAAAGTGACAGTAAAGACAATGTTACAAAACTAAGATTTCTATTTCAAATGTTGTTCTAAAGTTTATATTCATCAAAGAATCCTGAAAAAAACATCAAATTTTCCACAAAGAAATTTTAATCAGCACAACTGTTTTCAACACTGATAACAATCATAAATGTTTATTGGGCAGCAAGTCCTCCTATTAGAGTGATTTCTGAAGGATCATGTGACACTGAGACTGGAGTAATGATGCTGAAAATTCAGCTTTGCCATTACAGGAATAAATTAGACTTAAAGATATACTCAAATAGAAAACAGTTATTAAGTTGTGCCTTATCTTTTCAGACTGATCCGACTTACGGTTTTCCTAAAAATGCTTAAAACTTGGAAAAAACTCCCATTGACTCTCATTGACTTTCACTGACAGAATGTTCAGATTTTTAAACTGTCCAACTGTCAAAAACTCAAATCTAAACACTGAAGCCCAGACTCATATCTATCTTTCTATCAGACTATCTATCTATCATACTATTTCTTTCTATCTATCTATCTATCTGACTATTTCTATCTATCTGTCACGTTCACACAAAAGACAAAAGGGTGCGAGGACTCAAGTGCAGTAATAAGGGGGATTTATTTACAAAATAAAACATAAACTAGGGGGAAAAACACATAATCAGAATACAACACATACCAAACGGGTCACAGGGAAACGGGAGATGTAGCCATAACAAGGACTGACAAACACAAGGAGTATATAAAGGGGAGAAATCAAGCTGGGAATGAGGGAACACAGGTGGGGCAAATTAAACCAATAACAAGATAACAAGGGGGAGGGATCTAACAATGACAGAGGCACATGGCCACACTAACAAAACCCACATGTGCACACAAGACAGGACAGGCATGTGACACTCATCTATCTATCTATCTATCTATCTATCTATCTATCTATCTATCCCAAGGATGGAGGGACCACACAGGGAGGAACAGACAGGAAGGGGAAACAAGGAAGGACGGAAAACAAAAAGTTCAGCCGGCACAGAGTCCACTGGAAACGGGACCACTGGCACAGTCTCCACAGGCTCAGAGTCCCCGGCTCGAGTCCACCGGCTCAGAGTCCACCAGCACAGAGTCCACCGGCTCTGGGACTACCGAACACTATCCACTGGAACTGGGACCACCGGCTCTGGGACCACCGGAACACGATCCACCGGAACTGGGACCACCAGAACACGATCCATTGGAACTGGGACCACCGGAACAAGGACCACCGGAACTGGGACCACCAGAAATGCCTCTGGGGGCTCGGAGAAGGTCCTGTGCTTCTCCCAAGCCCTCCAGGCGGCCACCATGAAATATCCCATCACAGCCCTCCAGGCCATGTCTGGACTCGGGACCACGGATCAGGGATCCCCAGATGCTCCACCGGCTCACGATCCACCGGCACAGGGACCACCGGCACAGGGACCACCGGCTCACGATCCACCGGCACAGGGACCACCGGCACAGGGACCACCGGAACACGATCCACCGGAACTGGGACCACCGGCACACAATCCACCAGAACTGGGACCACCGGAACACGAGCCACCGGAACTGTGACCACTGGAGCTGGGATCACCGCACACAATCCACCGGCACTGGGACCACCAGCATTGGGACCACCAGAACTGTGGTCTATCTATCTATCTATCTATCTATCTATCTGTCATCCTAGCAACTAACAACCACCTGAGTACCCTAGCAACCACCATAGCAACCACCCAAAGTACCCCAGCAACCGCATAGCAACAGCCTAGCAACCACCCCAAGTACCTTAGCAACCGCATAGCAACCACCCAAGTACCATAGCAACAACCCTAGCAACCACCTAAAGTACCTTAGCAACCGCATAGCAACCACCCTAACAACCACCCGAGTACCCTAGCAACCACCTAAGTACCTTATTTCAAACTTAAAACATTTCAAACTTTTTGTCTATGCTTTTTCAAGCCAACTTAAAATTTGTCTCGACTAACTTTTTAATCTAGTTTTAAATTGTAATAGTATTTCATAATATTACTGTTTACTGTATTTTGATCTAATAAATGCAGCTTTCGTGAGCATAAGAGACTTCTTTCAAAAACATAAACAAATCTTACTGACCCCAAACTTTTGAACAGTGTACCACCACGGACAAAAGGTTTAAACTGAAATAAGATAAGTAATATGAACCATAAACTGTCAGTGGTGACGTGTAGAGCAGAATTTGACTGTGTCAGGGTTCTGTCACTTTGGTCTTGTTTATACTCTTGGTTTGTGACAGAGCCCTGACACGCCTGTATTGTTTGTCTTGTCTTGTGTGAGAGCGCAGCTTTGATCATGCTCGAGCTGCGTGATCTGTCCTTGTGAGTTTTGTGTGCGGAGCGAGCGTGGTGTTCGGATCCCAGCACTTCGGTCTAGTTTGGTTCTCGGGTTTTGTGTTGGGATTATGACATTCATGCTCCGTGTGTTTGTTTTCTGTTGTGAGCGCACGGAAGGAGCGATCACTCGTTCTCGTGCACTCTGTCTTGTCGTGGGAGCGTGTGCTCTTCTGTCCGTGTGTTGTGTTCTGTGTAGCACGCAGCTGGTGTTTTTCACTTGCTGCAGGCTTTCATGTTGTCATGTTTTGTGTGAATCATGCAGCTGATGAGTTTTCATTAGCTGCATGTTCATGTCACATTTGGTGTGAGGACATTGCTGTCACTTTCCCGCCGGAAAACGCCCCCTCGGATAGGGCCTATTTTATTTTATTACTAAAAAATTTCCTCTGCATCTGAGTCTTCACTCATCCCTTCACCCAAACCTGACAGACTGCTTCATGTTTTGAATAAGTCACCAGAAGCCAAAGAACAACTATCACAAGGTCTGTATACCCAAGGTAAATGTGAAATTCTTCAGTCAGTCTTGACTGCAATAATCTGTTCCCTCTCTCATATCCACATAACGTTTTAAAGGAGAAGTGGAGAAGTAACAAAATCAAAGAGCTAAAAAAAAAGCTGGGTTATAGTCAGGATCCCTCCAATGAAAAAGTTAAATAGCACAAAGCTAAGACAATACAAATGCGCTAAAAATAAAATTAAGACAAATGAGGAGAGAAAATGCAACTTGATAAATGGTTACTACATCCCTATGATCCCCTTACATATCTAATGTAAAGCCATTGCATAACCTATTCAGTTGATTTCATGTCAACAGTTGCTGTCTTTCTAAAAACAGGAATCTTTCAAATAAGCTGACCTTGACTCTGTTTCTCAAATCCCATCCCCAGCCCGTGGCATTGAGGCTGTCCTTGGCAGATAGTTCGGCTTAAAAACACACCACCCTCCCAGTCTGCTCCACCATCTCCGAGGACTCATCACATCTCTGTGGTTTACAGTCTCGCTCTCTTGTATGTTGGGATAACACGAAGCGTTACTCAGGTGTGAAGTGGTGCAGGCATTGGTGGCAGTTGCCATGGCTCTGTCAGGAGAAGTGTGTGTGGTGACAGGAGCCTGCGGGTTTCTGGGAGAAAAACTGATTAGACTGTTACTGGAAGAAAAGCTTGCGGAGATCCGATTGCTGGATAGAAACATCCGTTCTGAGCTAATACAGTCTCTTGATGGTAAGTGGATACTTACATTACTGTATTTCTCTACTGTAAAATAACAAATCCATCTTGTATTTCTCCTTTTTATGGAATCTATTGGTCACTATTTATATTCTTTGGTTTTGTGGTATCTCTTAGTCTCTAATAGTTGACTGACTTCCTGTTTTGCACTTTGCTTGAGAATATTAAGAATACAGATAATACACATGACATGTGTTTCTTTTTTACTTTCTCATCTCTTTATAAGCAACAAATATATGCATGCATAATAAAATCAACACTCTTTCTTTGATTTGTCTCTGTCGGTGTCCTCAGATTTCAAAGGGGAGACTAAAGTGAGTGTTTTTGAGGGGGATATCAGGGATCGTGAGCTGCTGAGAAGAGCCTGTAAAGGAGCAGCACTTGTTTTCCACACAGCGTCTCTCATCGATGTAATTGGAGCAGTTGAATACAGTGAATTATATGGAGTTAATGTTAAAGGTGAGCGACTGGTCTTTGGCACACAGTAATAAGACTGAATAAGTATAGAGCTAAGTATAGGTTGATCACAAGTTTCACGGTTAAACGAGACAAACGACACAGTTAAACGAGGCAAAAAGTGAGCATTTGTATGAGTGGTTCTTAAACTGTGTGCCACAGGATATGTAAAAACACGCTTGAATATAAGCTGAAACAACTAAAAAACATGTTTTTGACATATTTAACTGTGCTTTGTCTTTGAAGAACCAGGATTCATATTATCTTGGAAAACTTCGATGTAATAAACATTTTAAAGGATAAGGAGTTAAAAGTATATAGGTATTTTTGTACACATTTATTTTCCAATTTACATCTGATAATATATTTTAGAACTTGGCATACCTACAAAAATGTGTATTCCTAGTAAAAAAAAAATGCTGTTTAACCTTTTCCTGTAAATACTTAAAAAGAGTGACCCCTGGAAAAATATTTAGTTCTTAAAACTTCTGGAATCCTGAAGTGTTGTTATTCTAATTTTAGTACGTTTTTTAGATCTATGGACACGAAAGAAGAAAAGTTTTGAAAACTGTCTTACCAAAGTAGGCCTACTCCTATTAGCCTACATTGCCCTTTAGTTTTTGTTGTGGACAATGGAGTCAAAAGGTTGATAACTACTGATTTAAAATAGTTTTAGCAATACAAATAAAACCATTAAAAAATCCACTCTGACTAATGAAAATATGCTAACACAACACAATATAGTAATAATGAAGTTAAAAGATAAAACTTTTTTTTTTCAATGGCAGGAACACAGCTGCTGCTTGAGACCTGCATCCAAGAAAATGTAGCCTCCTTCATTTACACTAGCAGCATTGAGGTGGCTGGTCCCAATCCCCGCGGTGATCCAGTCATTAACGGTGACGAGGACACCCCCTACTCTGCCTGCCTTAAGTTTAGCTACAGCAAAACCAAGAAGGAGGCTGAAAATATTTGCCTACAGGCCAACGGAGAGCTGCTCCGCAACGGAGGTCAGCTGGCTACTTGTGCACTGAGGCCCATGTACATCTATGGACCAGGCTGTCGATTTACTTTAGGCCACATGAGGGATGGAATCCGCAATGGAAACGTGCTGCTGAGAACATCACGACGTGAGGCAAAAGTGAATCCTGTATACGTGGGAAACGTAGCCCTGGCACATCTACAAGCAGGTCAGGCCCTCAGAGATTCTCAGAAAAGGGCTGTGATGGGTGGAAACTTCTATTACATCTCAGACGACACGCCACCTGTCAGCTACTCAGACTTTAACTATGCTGTTCTTTCACCATTAGGCTTTGGGATACAAGAGAGGCCTGTTTTGCCCTTTCCGCTTCTATATCTTCTGTCATTCCTCATGGAATTACTGCACATTGTGGTCCGACCCTTCCTGAGGTTCACTCCACCCCTAAATAGGCAGTTACTGACCATGTTAAACACACCATTTAGTTTCTCATATCAAAAGGCTCACAGAGATTTTGGATATTGCCCTCGCTATGACTGGGAAGAAGCACGCAAGCGCACTACTGATTGGCTAGCATCTGTCTTACCCACAGAGAGACAGCAAATTCACTTGAAATAAACTAACATAATTTTATGAATATTTTGGAGTAGCCATGTTCTGCCTGTTGGTTTATAGCAATATTTCCTTCTAATAGATTCACAATAGTAGAAAACATTAGTTGTCTAGTGCCTTGGATAATGCATGTTTTACATACGCTATAGTTTAAAGAAAAACTTGGAAATGACTGTATATTATGTATACATTTGTCTCATGATAAATGTCCATATAAAGAAAAGAATGACATGCTATTACTTATTCCAACAGAAGGTTGTTTTATTGTATGAATTCATGTATTTAAAAAATAATATTAATCATTTTAGAAATTAAGCAATGCTATATATAGTTAAACCATTATTAATGCAAATAAAGACATATAAGCAAACGACTGTGAATTGTGTAATTCATAGGCCTACCCAGGGCCTAAAACTTATATGATGGATAGATGGCCTTTTATGGACTACATAAACGAGACAACAATTCACTGCCATTATAATGCTTGGATTAGCCAGGACTTTTTTTTAATAAAAAATATTAGCATATTGTGATAAAAGTTCATTATTTTCCATAATGTAATGATAAAAATTAAACTTTCATATAGTTTAGATTCATTGCACAGTGTGCAGGAAATGGGCTACAGGTGCCGCATTCCCCAGGTCAAGCCACTTTTGAACCAGAAACAGTGGAAGAAGCGCCTGACCTGGGCTACAGAGAAGCAGCACTGGACTGTCGCTCAAATTTTGCATGTCATTGGGAAATCAAGGTGCCAGAGTCTGGAAGAAGACTGGGGAGAAGGAAATGCCAAAATGCCTGAAGTCCTGAAGTGTCAAGTACCCACAGTCAGTGATGGTCTGGGGTAACATGTCAACTGCTGGTGTTGGTCCACTGTGTTTTATCAAGGGCAGGGTCAATGCAGCTAGCTATCAGGAGATTTTGGAGCACTTCATGCTTCCATCTGCTGAAAAGCTTTATGGAGATGAAGATTTCGTTTTTCAGCACGACCTGGCACCTGCTCACAGTGCCAAAACCACTGGTAAATGGTTTACTGACCATGGTATTACTGTGCTCAATTGGCCTGCCAACTCTCCTGACCTGAACCCCATAGAGAATCTCTGGGATATTGTGAAGAGAAAGTTGAGAGACGCAAGACCCAACACTCTGGATGAGCTTAAGGCCGCTATCGAAGCATCCTGGGCCTCCATAACACCTCAGCAGTGCCACAGGCTGATTGCCTCCATGCCACGCCGCATTGAAGCAGTCATTTCTGAAAAAGGATTCCCGACCAAGTATTGAGTGCATAACTGAACATAGTTATTTGAAGGTTGACTTTTTTTGTATTAAAAACACTTTTCTTTTATTGGTCGGATGAAATATGCTAATTTTTTGAGATTTTGGGTTTTCATGAGCTGTATGGCAAAATCATCAGTATTAAAACAATAAAAGACCTGAAATATTTCGGTTGGTGTGCAATGAATCTAAAATATATGAAAGTTTATTTTTTATCATTACATTATGGAAAATAATTAACTTTTATCACAATATGCTATTTTTTAGAAGGACCTGTACACCTAGGATGACTTGAGGGTGAGTAAATCATTGGTTCTTTTTCATTTTGGGTGAAATAACCCTTTAACTAGAAAACGTTTACCTAGTGATGGGCAGACCGAGGCTTCGTGAAACACTGACAGAGTTGACAGAGTTGAAGCAAAGGTACCGATGCCGTATTGTGTCGAAGCTTCGAAACAATTCGACACCCGTCTCCACGGCGACCTCTGCTGGTCAAAACTGTGTAAATGCAACAAAACCCTATGCCAAATGTTTTACTGAAAGTACAATCTTTCAAATGCAGTATTAACGATTAACTAAGTGTCTATATGTTCGTTTATCACGTCTGGGGTTGTTTCGTTTGTTTCATGGATGGCTTAGCTAACAGGCCAATATGAGACAATTAGCTACTATTATTCATTTTAATTATACTGATGTCCAATTAAAACGTCTACAAATGTATAAAACTGATCAGAGACACAATAGCTGTGTCTCGTCTCGGAAGGCTGCGTCCTCCGGAGGGCGCATTCGAAGGCTGCATACGTCATAAGGCTGTCTCATTTTAAAAAAGTGAGTAGGACACTCAAAAAAATGATGAAGGAGCGGGCCAAGATGGCGGCGATGTAGGTGGTAGTGTGTGTGTTTGCTCTTCAGGGAACTAAGGTGAAGTGGTGAAATAACCTGCTACTTAGACCGGTGATAACGTTAAAAATTAAACAAACAATTCATACGATTTCGATTTAACATTTTGTATGCATGGGGAAAAAAGGAAAGAAGAAAGTTGAACAAGTTTGGCTTGACACCATGTCCTCCGACGCGTCTAACACAGTCGATCAGTTTGAGGATTCCGCATCAACTGCGAGTAGCTCTGGATTGAAAATTCAGAAAGATGCCGAGTCACAATGGTTCGACACATGTCCGTCTTTCGACAATGAGGTTGTTATTGCATCGCTCTCGGATACTCCTCAGAAACCAGCCGCAAAAAAAACTAAACGCGTGGAGTCTAGTGTGAATGGGAGTGAAGATGTCTTGGCGGCTATTCGTGAGCTCGCTTCAAAACACGATAATAGTTTCCAACTAACATACCAGAAGATTTCAGTGATCGAAACTACCACCGAGGCAACTTCCAAACAAATCAAAAATCTGACTGCGACGGTACAACAGCTTATTTTAGACGTCGGTGTACACAAGGAGGCTCTCAATCATCTGGAAACTGAGGTACGTGTTCTGAAAGAGGAAAATAAAGTGCTGAAAGCAAGTGTACAGGAGTCCAGGCGTTACAGTTGGCGATGGTTTCTAAAGTTACACGGCGCTGTGGAAAAAGACAACGAGGATGTCCGAAGTGTGGTCCTCAACATCTTAGGGAAGATTGCTCCTGGAGTTGGAGATGTGCTCCAGGACAGTGTCGACGTCGTTCATCGTCTGGGTCCGAAGCGGGCAGATGGAAAGGCCAGATCGATCATAATTCTCTTCTCACAGCGGCGTATTCGTGACATCATTTGGGGTGCTGCTAAAGGGTGCCGGTTTCTAATTGACAATAAACTGCGACTTTCAGAGCCTTTGTCTCCGGAGGATAGAGCAGCGCGGGACAAACTGTGGCCTCTCGTTAAGAAAGCAAGGGAGGATGGCAAGAAAGCAACTTTCCGTAATTCATTTGCTTTGATTGACGGGAAGCAATTTTTCTATTCGGACATCATGTAAGATAAACAGCTGTTTGCACTTAAAGTTCCTCCCACGCAAAAATCAAAAGATGTCGATTGCTTGATAATCTGTACAAAAAATGCAAGCACAAATATAGCCAAGTGACCATATTTGTTCTTTAATTGTTGTCACCTCGCTATTATTCTCCTTATGTAGTTATCACCTCGATAACTAAGTTCTTTATGGGTTATTTCCCACCTCTCCCTTCACATTTAGGGTAAATCAAGGAAACTTTTTTTGTTATAACTTTTCAATTTGTTTTGTGAGTTCTTGTTATGGAGTATATGTTCAAATCCTTGTCGGTTGTAACTTTAAATGTTAGAGGTTTGCGGACAATCTAAAAAGGAAAGCAATTTTTTTATTTTGTAAAAAAAGTGCTGCTGATCTTATTTTTCTTCAAGAAATTCATTCAGGGGAAACGGATGTTAGGTTTTGGAGGACGCAATGGGGAAACTCAATTTTCTTTAGCCATGGAAGTAGCCACTCAGCTGGGACTGCTATTCTGTTACACCGGTTTAAAGGAACTGTATTGGAAACTTTGTGCTCTGAAGAAGGCAGATGGGTTTGTGCCGTTATAAAACAAGATAATGCCACTTTTATAGCTTGTTGTGTATATGGGCACAACTTGCGTGCATCCAACCGAGTAATGTTCTCTCATCTAGTGGATGAACTTCAAAAGTTACACAAAAAATACAATAACGCTTATTTTATTTTGGGAGGAGATTTTAATGAATGTATGGATGATCACCTGGATAGACACCCCCCTAGACTTGATAGCAGGATGAATAATGATTTCATTTTTTCCCTTTGCGCTGATCTCTCCCTCACTGATGTATGGCGTTTCTTTAATCCTTCTACCAAAGATTTTACTTGGTCCAATAGGAGTTTATCTCTTAGATCTAGGATTGACTTTTTTCTAATCTCATCTTCTCTCCTTAACTATGTAAAATATACTTCTCACATCACTGCCCCCTTATCAGATCATAAATTAGTTGAAATAAAATTGAGCGACATCAATGATAACCCGAGACTGAGAGGCTATTGGAAGCTTAATAATGCCTTATTAAAAGACAAAAAATTTAACGACAGTATCATTAATCTTACCCGTGATTTATTTACCGGATTAAATGGAGATTATAAAAAAAATTGGGAGTTCTTTAAATACAAAGCTAGATACATAGCAGTTAAAAGAAGTAAGGAACTTAAAAATATTAAACATAAAAATGACTCAGACTTGATTAATAGACTTAATATTTTACTAGCTAAAGATAAGATTACAGATGAAGAGCACTTGGAAATAAAAAAATTAAATATGGCCTTTGATAGAGCTTATTTAGAATTGGCTAAAGGTGCATATATAAGGTCTCGGGCCAAATGGCTCGAGGAGGGTGAGAGAAATTCTAGTTATTTTTTTGCCCTGGAAAAAAGAAATGGCCAGAGGAAAGCTCTTTCAGCACTTAACATTGATGGAGTTATCTCTAAAGACCCCCCAAAAATATCAGAATTTGTTACCAAATTTTATAGCAATCTTTATACCTCTAAATTTGACACTAACATCTGTGAAAAGTTTATTGATGTAATTAAACACCGTATTACAGTTATTGATCGTAATTATAGTCAAATTTGTGATGCTGATTTGTCACTAGATGAAATTAAGAAAGCTTTGCAATCTATGAAAAAAGGTAAATCCCGGTATTGTGGGCTTTCAGTAGAATTTTATCTCCACTTTTGGGAGATTATTAAACTGCCTTTATTTCATATGTACAAGGAATGTATCAGTCAGGGAGATATGACTGCTACTATGAAACAGGGAGTTATCTCCCTTATACCCAAACCAAGCAAGGACCCTTTATTAATCGACAATTGGCGGCCTATTACTTTATTAACATTAGATTATAAAATATTAGCTTCTGTTTATGCTAAAAGATTAAGTACTGGGTTAGATCACATTATCTCAGAATCTCAGTCGGGATTCATGAAAGGCCGTCACATATCTAATAACATTAGATTAGTATTAGATATGCTAGACTATTCTGATTTTATTCATTCAGATGGTCTCATACTCTTTCTTGACTTTCACAAAGCTTTCGACTCCATAGAACACAAATTTATTTTTCGTACTTTAGAGGTATTCGGATTTGGTAAATCATTTATAGATATTGTATCAATGTTTTATAGAGGTATTAACAGCTCAGTGATCGTCAACTTTGAGACATCCAAAAGGTTCGATATCCATCGTGGAGTCAGACAGGGCTGTCCGATTTCGCCTTTCTTATTTCTTTTAGCCACAGAACTGCTTTGTCTAAAGATTAACCAAAATGAAAAGTTGAAAGGAATTTCTATATTTGATAGGGAATTTAAAATTGCACAGCTAGCCGATGACACAACATTATTCTTAGAAGATAAAAAACAGTTACTTAATGCTCTGAATTTGATAGAACAATTTTCATGTGCCTCAGGTCTAAAACTTAATATTCTAAAATGTGAAATTATTGCAATTCATGATATAGATGAGACATCATTGGAAGGTATCCCAGTTAAAAATACTGTAAAATATCTAGGCATTTATATCACTAAAAACCCAGTTAACAGACATCAATTAAATTTTTCTGATAAAATGATAAAAACCAAAAGCATCTTTAACATTTGGCTTCAGAGAGATCTTTCTTTATATGGTAGAGTCCTTTTATCGAAGGTGGAAGGGCTCTCCCGCTTTGTATACCCTGCTCTCTCTCTGTTTATCAATGATAAAGCTATAAAAGAAATTAACAAAATATTTTTGGATTTCGTTTGGAAAAATAAGCCTCACAAATTAAAAGAGAACTCTCCAACTCCAGGAGTGAAGGTGGCCTTGACTTTTTGGACTTCGCAGATACTATAAACACATTTAAAGTAAATTGGCTGAAAAGATGCCTTATGAACCCAATGTCATTATGGTTTTCATTCCAAATAAGATCTTTAACAATCTTGGTGGTCTATCTTTTCTATTAAAATGTAACTTTTTGCCAGGCAAGTTACCCATTTCCTTATCTAACTTTCATCAACAATGTCTTCTCTCGTGGAAATTGTGTTTTGTCCATAGCTTTTCCCCGCATAAAGTTATCCTTTGGAACAATGCTGATATAACTGTTAGAAATAAGTCCCTTTTTTTCCCTAGATGGTTTAATAATAACTTTAATTGCATTCTATCCATTCTTGATGACTTTGGTAATATTCTGGATTATAAGCAATTTTTGATCCTCCATAACTTCCCAGTTCCACCAAAGGAATACAACACCTTAATAAAAGCAATCCCAGCGGGTTTAATCCAATTAATGAAAAATCACCTTAAGTTTAGCAAAGGTAACAGCGTTTATCCGGCTTTATCCTTAGATGGTATTGACATTTTAGATCGGAAGTGCAACAACAAACATATCATAAAACCTTTCAAATGAAGAAAGATTACTCCAAGGGGTAAATTCTATTGGAGTTCTCTTGTAACAGATATAAATTGGAGAAAAGCCTGGCTTTTACCAAGTAAATTTTGCATATCTAACAAAGTCAAGGAAATTCATTATAAAATCCTTCATAAGATTTATCCTGTTAACTATTTTATTTCTAAATATTCTGATATTGATGAAACATGTTCTTTCTGTGGTTTTGTTGAAGAAACAATAACCCATTTATTTTGTGATTGTAATATAACCAATCATTTTTGGACTGAATTAAGTTCTTTCCTTTTTACCCCCATAAATATGACTCACAACTTCATACACAAAGAGATTATCTTTTATTATGAAAACCCAAAATTGCTGTCCCTTGAATATATTGCTAATTTCTGTATCTTGTATGCTAAATTCTTCATCCACAAGCAAAGATGGCTTAAATCTCCTTTAAGCTTTCCCCTCTTTCTTAGTGAATTTAACTCTATTATTTCATCCCTTAAACTCATAAATAACAAAAAAAGCGAATCTTTTTTGATGCATTATGAAGAACTATTCAAAGATATGTCTTAACCTTGTCATTATGCTTTTCTTTCTCTGTCTATTGATGTATGCAAATCCAGAACATTATAATCTTTTTTTTCTGTTTTTTTTTTTTTTTTTTGTTGTTTGTTGCTTGTTATTATTCATTGTAACAGTTACAACCTCACTTCATTTCCCTGATTTTGTATACAAGTTCTGCAATAATAATAAAAAAAAAAAAAAAAATCACCCAAAAAAAAAAAAAAAAAAAAGTGAGTAGGACACTCCAAATGCGACCTTCGAATGCGCCCTTCTTTCACAGGAATTCGGAGTGTGCATGAGGTGTAGCCTTTGCGGCTGCAGATAACCCACAATTCTTTGCGTCGCCGTTAACAACCGTCCAATTTTTTAAAATATTATTTGAAAATATGGCACCGCCGCCAGATATACATGCAAGCGTACATGTGGTGTTTAAATGAAAGTAGTTTCAAGCTTATTTTTGTTTTTTTAAGCTGTATTACCTCATACAGACAGGTGTGGTAAACAGGATTACAAGTGTTTAGTGATTTTTAAACGATTAGAACAGTACATTGCTGTCAAGGCAAGAAACATTTCATAGTCATTTTCAAGTTATAAATAATTTTCATTCCTATAACTGGCGTGAGAGCGCAACGAGGCTGAACGTGTTGGCATAGCAACGTGATACTTCCTGCCTGTGTGTCCTACAAAGGACGTCTCGTTTCATTCTGATTGAGGACACTCCGTATACCGCATCCTACACAGGATGTGCCCTCTAGAGGATTCATGGGTTCACACTTCACAGAGATCTCAGAGCGGAAGTCGTCATAGTGGGGTTAACTTTTTATAGCGGTGAATGAGAGTATAAATTAAATGTATTTTTTGTGTCCTCATGTCAGATACCAAAATAAACAACTTTCAAAAAGAGGGAAAAAATAAAGTGAGACTGATAATGGCAGTGAAAAGAGAAAAAGATGTTCATTTTTAACTCTGTATTAGAAGCACCTAATTTTTGTACTTTGATGCAAAATGAATACAATACAAAGTATTAGTGTTATAAATGTACGTACATTTAAAAAAAAAAAAAAAAAAAACTGCAGGATTTACGAAATTGATGAAACTGCGTCATCAGTCCGTGAAAAGGGTGACATGTCGATGTTTTTGTTTGTTTGTTTGTTCGTTTTGTTTTATTATCTTATATTCTGTAAAATAATAATAATTTGTCTAATAAAAAATCGATGTTTTATTTATTTATTTATTTTATTCAAAAACATGAAAATGTACAATGTACAAATACCTTCAGGAGAACATTAAGAAGCATTAAAAAATCTTATAAGGAAACAATGATAACAAGAGAAGGATCATTAAAATAAAACAAAAACAACAAATGGAAGAAGGAGAGAGAGAAAAAAAAAACATTTTTTTGATTGCTAGTTAAGCAAAAAGACCTGAGCAGTGAGTCTTCCTCAATCAGAAAATGTGAAAAAGTTGGAAGCGAGCCCATACATTTTTGTTTATGGATAAAAAAAATTGCCAAACAAAATAACAAAAATTAAGATAGCTATATATATTTAAATCAACCCAAAACTTCTGAACGACGCCACACGGTAATAACGTGAAGGCAGCATTATTGCTGGACTATACTGTACACTACAGTGTTTTTTCCGTGACGTATGATGGAGTCGACGGCTCGACGCTAGTTGCCGAAAATCAGAACCAGTCTGCTACAATTATGCAGATTCACAGAAAATAACGTATGATGAGCACATTAGCTGTTTTAGATTTTTGACTGATTTAATCGAGCTAATGTTATTGAATATGTTTAATTTTTTAGTGGATTTTAGAACATAGGCTATATTGTTTTGATTTGTCATTCTAGTCGGCCTTGTGTTTTAAAACCTGTTGAGATTTTAAAAGTCTTGTAGTGTATTTCAGCCTTTAGAAAACATTTAAAAGCAGTCGCATTCGCAATTGTGATATTCTGAGGAACAAACCTTTTGCAGAAGATAGCTGTATGGGGGACTCTGAACATATATACATACAAACAAACAGCTGTTGATAATAATGTCTTTCAAGTGAGGCCAGCTGATTGTGTTAATTTCACTTCAATCCAGCTAAAACCATTCTGAGAGTTTTGGCTGGACACTGTGCTAAAGAGGCCAGAGTCCAGCCTCTGGACAAACAATCAAACATTTCATCTGTGAGGTCATGGGTTGACAACCAGCTGCAGGCCAGTGGACAGATCATTTGTTTTTCATTGTTGCAGTCCACGCCCCCACTATAGCCACATAAGCTATCACAGGATGGATGCTGGGAGTTAATTTCTCTCAGGTTTACATGCTGACATGGTTTATAACAGCCCACCAGGGACGGAGCCCTTCATCTCACTTAATCGGATATTGTAGCATTTTTTCTCAGAAACAGGCATTGTGTAACAGATTGTGCCTGGCTATTAAGTGGATTCCAGGCTTCTTAGGGCAACTAGTTGAGGAACAGGAACTAAATACGTTGCAATGATGAGGAAAGAGAAAGAAAGTTTTTGCACTTTAACAGGAATCTAACCAGAAAAGTCTTCTCACTCATCTGATTTAGCACTGTTGATCAGTACAGCCATGGCTTGGAAATGGATAAAAGCTTCTCTTTTTTTGTCAGCGTGTGTCACCTCTGCTGCGGGTATGATCATTTTTGCTCAATATTACATGGAATACATTTTTAATTATGCCAGTTATATAAGGTGTATGTGAACACACCACACCTAGTCCAGCATTATTTAAATGATAGAGTACAGCTGTTTTATTTGGAGTTACTTGAAGTTATAGTGTTTCAATAAGTGGTTCACAGATCCACAATTGTAAATGTAAATGTGTACAGAATTTGATAATTGATTTTAAATGTTGACTGATCCATTGTTTCATTGAAAGCCCGATAAATTAATTTAAACCCGAGACCATCTTTACATAAAATATGTAAAGAAGCAGACTGAGAATTACAAAATGAAAGTACAAAATCATTGGTACAAAAAAGAAAAAAACATGTTGAATTGCACTAATCAAAATGATAAAATTAAAAATGATTTGTATTTAAATAGTACTTACATTTTTGTTGGCTGCAATGCTAAATGTATTTAAATTCAATAAAAATTATTCACCTTCCAAAGTTCATTTCCAAAATATCTTCTGCTTTTTTTCCTTATTATTCAATACACAATATTAAATATTTCACTTTACAAATTCACCTCAACAAAGTAAAATGTACACATCTTGGAATTATAGGTAAAGCATTGTCAGGTGAATTCCATGCATAATTAAAATCTCAAAACTGTGTTTTTACTTTTTGGCATTCTCATGAGCTCCTACACAGAATTCCATGTGTACAACTTTACAGGTGACGATGAACCATCCCTAACCAAGTGTGCTGACTTCAACAATACCACCTGGCTGGAATACAGACAGGCCACCAAGCTCCAGGTTCAGTACCTTCTCCTGACACGAAGGAATGCAGACTGTGCCAGCCTATTCACGCAGGACTGCCTCAACCACACCCAGAATCACACGGCTTACTTCAATTCATCGCTCCCCACTAAAGTCATAGTTCATGGATACAGGTGAAGCATTTAATCAGACAGCAGCATTTTGTAATAGGAAAGAAGTCAGTGTGAATGATCTTTAACACGATTCCTTGATTTACTGCATTTCAGAGCCTTGGGAAGTAAACCTTCCTGGGTGAGTGGCTTAGCCCAGGCTCTACTGCGGGAAGAGAATGTGAACGTTCTGGTGGTGGATTGGATCTATGGCGCCTCCTTTGCTTATAACCTGGTGGTAGAGAACTACAAAGAGGTTGCAGTGCAGATATCAGTGCTTATCAATCAGCTTACGGTAAATGTTTTGATTATGTCCAAGTATTACAGAAATCCACTGTCATTATAGTACACGTGACCACTACATAACAATGACTACACAGCTGTAAACAGTGTCCATCTAGCAGAAGTAATAAACATAAAAAAACTTGTTCACAGTGATCAATAGTAACAGTCAACACATAGGAAGTACATTGTAAAGAGTAATATGGAATTGAAAGTACATTGATATTGTTTTGTAGAAATATGGAAGCACACTGGAATCTTTCCATTTCATCGGTGTGAGTCTCGGAGCACATGTGTGTGGATTTGTGGGGACCCTATTTGAAGGCAAGCTGGGTCGAATCACAGGTAATATTTTAATTCAATGCCCAAATAAAAGTACATTGATATATAATTTGATAAAATAAGAGACCAAAATCCAGAGATATCAAAATCTTCAAAAGCTGTCATTAAAGCAAATATTATGAATTGATGTGTTCACAATTTATCAAATATAATATACAAATATAAACAAAATAATGAAAATAATACATAATTACATTTTGATATTCATGGTTACATTTTCAATTCAGCTTGTCCCTCCAATTCTTATGCTCTATTAAAATATATTAAATTGAAACAAGTTTTCACATTTGTGCGCTTATACCTAATCTCGTCTGATTTGCGTAATGCTACGGCATAATGATTCTATGTAATGATAAAGCCTTCCAGAGGAGCATGTACGCTGTTAATTTTGTCCTGATAAGATGCTAGACTTATGAGTGGAACAAAGCACAACACCGTACCACACTGAATGAGTCTTTCAGACTAAAGCAGAGGCTGTGAGAGCACTCCAAATAAACAATGACAAATTGTTACACCACAAAACCTTGTTGAGAAAATAAGACCCTGATTGAACCTTTAAACTAAAGTGTTTCATGTGTTTGTGCAGAATCCTAAAAGTGCCTAAATGTTAATAATTTGGTTTAATACAGAACATATATGTGAGTTTTGTGTGCCCAGGTCTGGACCCAGCAGGACCCATGTTTAAGAGTGCTGATCCATTTGACCGTCTGGATTCATCTGATGCCTTGTTTGTTGAGGCCATCCACACTGACTCTGACTGTAAGAGTGAATCTTTGCCTGAGATGACCTAAATTTATTTTAATTTATATTGGTGTCTTATATTGAGCAGGACAGTTTACTATTTAACCACAAGAGTTCATATAAGTGTGCCACTGGTGTTATTTTCAATATAGAAGCATAACTTATCTGTGCACAAATGAGCAGAAAATTTGTAAATTTGCCAGACTTTGGAATATCCATTCCTGTCGGACATGTGGACTTCTTCTTAAATGGGGGAATGGACCAAGCCGGTTGCGCACGCTCAAAGTTTGCTTCAAGTAAGCGGACAGCAAAAGCTGAACAAACACTAACAGAGACATTAAGCTTAAAATGTACCGTAGCTTCATGCTACCTGAGAATCTGTCTTTGTTGTCAGTTTTGATCTACTTTCCAGTGTATGGCTATGTCATTTGTGACCACATGAGGGCACTACATGTCTACATGAGCGCCCTGAATGGCTCCTGTCTGCTTATTGGTTTCCCCTGCTCCAGTTATGAGGAATTCCTGGCAGGAAAATGCATCACCTGTGAGGGCCCCTTCAATGGCACATGCCCACAAATAGGTAATGATGAGTTAGCGGAATGATTTAAAGGAAAAATCAGTTTGGAACCATACAATTTGTGTTTGTGAACATATATATATATATATTTTTTTTAAATGTACCTTTTGAATTTAATTGATGTAATTAACATATACATTGTAAATTTTTCTTAGTAAAATAACCATGATGCACAAACATTTTTGTAGTTCAAAGAATGATGAGATGTCTTCAAGTAGGAGGATGGCCGTCGTTAACATGCATGTCCTCAATCTCTGTGCCTGTGTCAGTGAAAATGTGAATAATAATTCTGAGGGGGTTTGCATGCTAATCTAATTTTAGATGGTTATGACCTTGATGTTCTAGTTCATTTAGGTGTTTAATCAGGCTTGACTTTTGTGCGCATGAGTGTGTCCAACTGCAGAAAATGTTTCACTGGAGGCTGATTATAACAAAAGGATAACATTGTTATTTCACATAATGTACGACACAAGCCTTTGAAGCAAAATTGCTCTCTGTTTGTCTGTTTCTATATGTGTGTATTTTAGGCTTGTTAAAGAACAGTGGGATAACAGCAACTCCCCTGCCAAATCAAGAGAAGGTCTATCTCCTGACCACTGCTACGGCTCCGTATTGTGGTATGTATGACTTTGTGACCTTTGTCATTTATTATAAGTCCACTCTTACAGATACTGCATGTATTTACATATTGATTTATGTCGTAATTATGCTTAAACAGTCTTTCATATTAACTCATCATGTTTTCTACACTTTTTTTAAACACCTGCACTGAAGTTTGCGGTCAGTAATTCATACTTTTATTACAGAATCCTGAAAATATAATGGTTTCCACAAAAATATGAAGTAGCAAATCTATTTGCAATACTGATAATGTTAAGAAATGTTGGTTGAGCAGCAAATCAGCATATTAGAGTGATTTCTGAAGGATCATGTGACACTGAAGATTGGACTAATGATGCTGAAAATTCAGCTTTGCCATCTCAGGAATAAATTGCATTTTTATAAAATATTCTAATGTATCTTTGATCAAATAAAACCAGCCTTGGTTAGCATTTCTTTCAAAAACATGATATATATTAAATCTTATACTGACCCCAAACTTTTAAATTGTAGAATATAGTCTCCCAAAAATATTTATTTTAGGGGGGGAAAGTAGTCTGGCAATAGAAACTAAACTTCCATAACAGTATATAAATTAAGTTTTATGTTAATGAAACATTACAAATACAGCTAAATAATATCACTTATGTCCATACACCTTTTCAGCATATCACATCCTTGTGGATTTGAAGGTTTCCCCATTAGACAAGACTGCTGAGGTTCAGCTCACCCTGATCTCTACAGGACACCCCGAAACAGAGCTAAAATTCAAACTGTGTGTATTCATTTTAAGTTTTTCCATCAAGTCATGATTAATGAGCCATAGCTTGTGTTCATAACTGTGTGTAAATATGTTTGTACATATTTTTCAGAAATACAGATGAAACTGGGTATAAAAAGGTGGCTGCACACCCGGAGCGATTGTGTAAAATTGACTCAGTGCAGCTGAAAAACACAGGAGCACGATTTTACAGACAAGGAGACATTCATTTTGAGTATATATGCATCTCTGAAGTCCCTCAAACCAGGTAAATGCAGCCTTGATGTTTGCCTTTAAACTTACCTTACTCTTTCTGCATACTCATTTCATGAATTGCACAATATTTTGATTTAGACATCAATTGTGCACGTCCGATGTAATACTATATTTAATAATACTGTATTTGTGCTCTATGTGCAGAAGATTGGATCCATTATGTGTGAAGAACATTAATATTGGACGGGGAACACCATGGTCACATGACTTTGTACAAGTGTGCTAAATTAAAAAACAACAACACAATACTACTTGCTTGTATACATTAACCAGCTTTCAACCGAATATCACACACTAAAAGTTTTTTTAGCGTGGCAACAAAGACATAAATAGGATACAAGGGGACTGAAATGTTCTGTTAGATATATTTATTGTGTTTTCACAAAATGAATGTGTATGGTTTCACAAATAATGTAAAATATGATTTCCAATACTTTTGTTTTGTTTGTGTACTGTTCTAGAGAGTGTTATAGTGAGATATCAGTCGAGAGGAATTTGACGTACATGAATTTCTGTTTAGTTTTGTTAGACAACAATCAACAACAAAAATATTTTGTAGCCTATTATGAAATTCGGTCATTCAACATATAGCAGATCTTTTATGTGTTAATGTGCTGAAAGTACTGGTTAATTTTCAGTGATTAAAACTTAATGTTCAAGGTACAAAAATCTATATTTTGGCATTCTGATTAGTGTTGCACTAAACTGCACACTGCATACTTGATATTACAAATTAGAATGTGTTAATTCACAATGAATAAGGCTAATCTCTGCTTTGAAATGGCATTTTAAGAGGAATATCAGGTCACGTTTTTTTTAACCTAGCACTTAACAATTGGCCCCATGAAAATACATTTTCATAACATGGTCAGTATACAGTCTCAGTAAATGTGAAGCATTTGCTAACTTCCTATTATGATAAAGCACACACTTTTGTAATACATCTGATTATCTAACTACTATCAATAAACTCTGGTGTTAAAATTAAATAAAAATGTAATTGTTTGTGTTGAAAAATGTTGAATTAGTCGCATGTACAGTAATCCAAACAGATTTGACAAACAAGCACATGCCATTTCAAATAAATATAAAACAGCCATGCTGAAATCACAGCAATGTGGAATCATAACACAGTATCTAAAAAAAAAAATGGTTTGTGATTGTTTTTTTCCTAAACAAAAGTACATTTGATGGATATTTTACTGTTCTGTGCTAATGTTGTCTTCAATCATATGAAAGTACATTTAATAGATGAATCGTTCAGATGTTACGGTCTTTATACTGCTGAAACCATTCCTACAGCTTTGGGGTGTCGGTAGGGGCCAGTGGGGCACATCCTCTTTGGAAACGAAGTGGAAAACTTCCTGGAGTATCATCCTCTGTTAGATTTTTGGAAAAATGTGACACATTAAAATGTAATTGAGAACACTGGAATAAATTCCATAACTCATTTCAACTCAACATAATCACATCTAAAGACATGTTTTTATCCATCTGTGTAGTTCTCACACATCTTTTCGGTAGGACGGGCTGTATTTTTGGACATGATCCATATATCTCATTCCTTTGGAAATAGCGTGTGAAGGTCATGTCTCAAATGACAGCAGAACCCTCCTCTTCCCACACCTGTCCCACTATCCAGTACCAAGTGCAATTTTCCCCCTTGCTGGCAAAGCCAAGTATTTGGAGAGGGATGAGTGCTGGATAAACAGACTTGGCATGTTTGGATCCCTGGATATCCCAAACCCCTTCCAGTCTTTCATCCAGTCTCTGGCACTGTATGTAGTAAAATAAAACCAGCCTCATTCTAAGCATAGAAACAGCTAATAGAAAATATTCTAAGAAGGAAACACTGAATATAACTCTACTACCATGTACTAAATAAAACTCATCTCTCACCCATTGAAGCCTTTCCTCTGCCAGAAAGGACACGTGTTAAATTTGGACATACCATTTTGGTAAAACAATTAAAAGTTAAAAATACTGTAATTATTAAAGAATAACCCAAAGCCACTGCAAAGTTAATGTAAAAAGTCATTTATATCATGAATTTAATAATAAGCCAACAATGTAAAATTCTTCATTTTAATTCAATTTCAAATTAATAGTATTGTCAATATAATAAGAGAAATTATTAAAGTAAAAATTTAAACCTTTGAAGACATTGGGGCACATTTTTTAAACTTTCTTCTAACTATTGCTGGAACTACAGAAGGAAGAAGGAAACTGCTGGAACATTGAAAATGATGGACTGGCCCCCTCAAAGTCTGGACCTCAAACCCATCAAGCACATTTGGGGAGGGTTGGAAAATAAACTATACTGGTCTATTGTACATTCAAAGGAAAGCCTTTGGGTTCAGTTGAGGAAGGCATGGGATAAAATTAGAGTTGAAGTTCTCAGAGGAAATATATTGACACTATGCCAGAGAGATGTGCTGCTGTAATTGCTGCAAAAGGTGGACATACCAAATATTAAAGTTAAAAGTGGATAAAAACAGTATGACTGCATCTGATTTTTGATGGTCAGAGCAAGCATCTGCATGTTTCGTGAACATTATTAAATTAATTTATGTTTTGGAGGCCAAAAAAAGGTAAATATTTTCAGATCTGTTAGATGTTCTAATAATTTAGGCCACCACTGTACAGTTAATCATGCACATTCATCACTCTGCATTCTCTCAATCAGTCAGTGTTTGTGCCGTTCAAATATCCAGTTAGTGCAGTTGTGCCTTTTCATGCAAACCAGCCCAACCCTCTGTACCGACCCACCCATCAATCCTTACTTGTGTACTTACATTGTGATTTAAGAAGTGTCCCAGTGTGTTAAGCTTCAACACCCCAATCTTTACTTCAAATATTCCCTCTCATTCCCATAGTCCATTAGAGAGCCTGTCATATCAGCAAAGTCATCCAGAACCAAGCTCGTTGAGTCCTCACCAGAGGGCATCTCTGTGTCTGAGGGCCAGAGCTGATGTGGAGGTTTGGGCACAGGGGTCTTTGCCTGGTTTCTTTCATCTGAGCGTTGGTTAGACGGTGCTGGATCGGTCCTCACGACTGTAGGATCTCCTTGGCTACCCCTGGGCGGTGAGCTAGTGCTGCCACCCTCACTTCCCTGTGGCGAGGGGGCGAGGACGTGGTAGAGACTGGGCAGACGAATATCAAGGCGCACACCGCTCTTGGCAAACAGCTTGTCATTGAGAGAATACAGTTTGTCAGCAATGTCACTTCCGAGCATGACAGAGAATAGTCGGGCAATGTAACGATCCTTAGACAGCAGAAGGTAAAGCCGACGTCTGCGCCAAGAGATGTAACGGCAGTTCGTCTCTGCGGTTAGTGTCACCTGAGGTCAAAAGGGTAATGGGATGTTTAAGGGCATGCAATATTTCATGTTTGTATGAACACTGAATACTTTTGATCAATGTCACAGACAAAAAGATGTTGTCATGATGTTATCATACCTGGAAGTTGCCCTCCTCTGTTGGTCTTAGAGACTCCCATTCTGGGGAGTCAAGAAATTGGTGAGGGAAGATATAATGGAGAAACTGACCTTCTAAGGATACTCTGATCCTGTAAAAGCAGAAAAATGTATGTCAACTTCTTAGAAGTGTTCTTTTTGTATTAATGTTGGTTTCAAATGGTTTTGAGAAACCAGCATTTTCTTATTGTGAAGGATTCACTTGTATTTTTCATTTATATATATATATATATATATATATATATATATATATATATATATATATATATATATATATATATATATATATATATATATATATATATATTTTTTTTTTTTTTTGGCTGCATAACTTTTAATCTGCATAACTGAAGGTGAAACAACAGATTTCTCTCTGGTGACATCTCCAACTTCTCCGAACTTCTCCAATCGAAGAGTGGTGCAGGGGTGACATATTTTTTGTAGGCCAAAACCCAGAAATGAGTTTTTCCGGTTTTGTCCTGAAGTCAATGGGTTTTTTCGAATGGATTTTTAGTTAAATTCTTGAAATAAGGTCTGTGGTGAACATATTCTTAAGATAAACTATATTGACAAAAGTATTGGGACACCCCTCCAAATCACTGAATTCAGGTTCCAGTCCCTTTCATTGCCACATGTGTTTAAATTCAAGCACCTAGGTATGCAGACAAATATTAATGGTATTATTACGAAGTGGAAGCAATAGGGAACAACAGCAACTCAGCCATGAAGTGGTAGGCCACGTAAAATCACAGTCTGCAACTTTCTGCACAGTCAATAGCTACAGACTTCCAAAATTTGTGTGGCCTTCAGATTAGCTCAAGAACAGTGCGTAAAGAGCTTCATGGAATGGGTTTCCATGGCCTAGCAGCTGCATCCAAGCCTTACCACCAAGTGCAATGCAAAGCGTCAGTGCAGTGGTGTAAACCACAGCGCCACTGGACTCTAGAGCAGTGAAGACTCTGGAGTGATGAATTACACTTCTTTGTTTGGCAATCTGATGGTCGAGTCTGAGTTTGGCAGTTGCCAAGAGAACGGTACTTGCCTGACTGCATTGTGCCAAGTGTTGGGCCCAGGGGTTGGGCTTGGCCCCTTAGTTCCAGTAAAAGGAACTCTTAATGCTTCAGCATACCAAGACATTTTGGACAATTTCATGCTCCCAACTTTGTGGAAACAGTATGGGGATGGCCCCTTCTTGTTCCAACAGTGCCTGACCTTACAAATGTGCTTCTAGAAGAATTGTCAGAAATTCCCATACACACTCCTAAACCTTATGAAAAAGCCTTCGTAGAAGAGTTGAAGCTGTTATAGCTATAAACCCTATGGATTTAGAATGGGATGTCATTAAGTTCATGTGCATGTAAGGCAGGCGTCCCAAAATGTATGTCAATATAGTGTATTTCCACAATGTATTCTACATCAGTAATTCCCTCTTGTGATTTATTTTTTTAATGCTTGGTCATAAGAATTGTGCTCATTTGCAAAGATTATCACAATGAACAAAACGTGTAAGAATCATAAGCTTTTGTTAGTCACTGACCTTATTTTCTGCAATAATCCAAAAGCCAATGAAAAAATACTATTGGGTTTTAGTCGAGGGAACCAGTGTGATGCAAACTTCTGGGTTGTCCTAAAATACCTCATCTCTGCACCACTCTACTTAATCTTAAACCCCACCCCTCTACAGTTGACTGCAAGCTCGCATTCATTTTCAAGTGCAATTCCCACATCTCAAAATCCAATCAACAACTGATGGATAGAACCAAGTCCAACTTTATATATAATCTGTTACACTCGGATTTCCATCACAATATGGCATGTGGTTTAACAATGAGGTAAAAAAACAACATTTATTTTAACCTTAAATACATGCGAGCATATTAGACATTTTATTTCTTGATATCATAAAAAAGTCTAATTAACTGCGATTTTAAAAGAATATAGGCCTGTTAGCTACGAGGACAATAACTATAACAATATGGTTATAAAAATCGTTCTACATTTAAAAGAAAAGCGCACACCACAGTTATAATGATAATGGCACAGAGGAAGGATATCATTGAATTTCTCAGCTGATGAATGTTAAAAACATTTGACAGCCAATCAGAATCCATCCTTCTTTATAGAACTAGAGCATTTTAAGTGGCAGATGGCATAACTGCAGCACACTTATAACAAACAGAATGCTAATATAGTTGTCATTATAGTTATCGTTCTTGGTGTGAACAGGCCTTAACTGACCTTGACACAGTCATGAGGGTCTACAGGGGTCCTCTCTCTGATTTCCTGTTTTGTTTTTGTTTGGGGTTTTTTGTTTGCAAGTTTTTTGGCAGACAAAGGTATCCTAAGCAGTGAAGTAGTTTTATTAAAATATTTTATATTATAAAAGATTATGCCAAAATAATTAATACTTAAATACTGCTTAATGAGGTCTTTTTCTTCAGAAGTCAAGTCACCTTTATTTATATAGCACTTTATTCAATACTGATTCTTTCAAAACAGCTCCACAGTGATACAAGTAAAATAATTATTAATGATGCAAACTCAAATATGAGACAAATTCAAATTCTGCTCTACATATTAATTGCATTTTTAATGATTTTCTGAATTATTTATTAGATGGGACAAAAAAACTATGCCATTGACCCAAAAAAAATTTTTTTTCTGAGTTAATTATTACACTATACGACTCAGAATGAATAGCTAGCATATTGTGAGCTACTACAAACATTGACGTTGGTACACTTTCAGGTAAAAAAACAGATATTTGCGGTGTTTAGATCAGTTCAAGAACGTAGGGTTGCGTTTCTCACCTGCCAGAAATGAGAAAAGACAGCTGATCAATGGGCGTCTTCCCCTCCACAGCATACGTCTCCTCAGCTGCTAGAGAGAGCACATTGTTCTCGCTGGCAGCCGTGATCTCCTTGAACACCTGCACAGGTACATCCAGCGGCAGATAGACCGCTGTGTAAAGCGCGGAAAGCTCCTCATTGGCTAAACCGTCCTGCATCAGCCGAAAAATCAGATGACACACCTGGGCCAAACACTGCAGCATCAGCAGCAGGTTCCAGATGAAGACATCGAGGCCACACACCGTCAGCCAGCCCCACAGAGCCAGACAGAGGAAAGCGGGAGCCAAAAAACTGAAGATGTACAGAGCCCCATATGCTGTACTACCACCCATATAGCCCAAAAAAAGAATGGTGTTACCCAGATGATAGATGGCACCTTCAGTGCTGTTGGTCCATCCATTGCAGAGTGTGTGATTGTAAATGATGGTGTCAATGAAGTCGCCACTATTCATGTTTGTGCCTCTGCTGTCTCCCAATCAATGGAATACTGATTTAAAAAAAGTGTCATCAAATACCTTGATGGAAAAAGTAGTTGTTCATAAGCCCAAGGTATAAAAAGGTTGTTAAAAAGACTAGATACTAGATTCAAAAAAAATGTTCCCCGCCACCTCTAACAGTCAATGCACCACTTACTGCCAAAAACAGTTGGAATGAAGGAAGCTTCATAATTCCATTCCATTCAGTTCCATTGACACCCACTTGTCCTTTTAAAATTCAGTCCTATAATGTCTCTGCTTCTGTTCCCTGTCCCACACTGGACTGAAGACTGTTGGAAACATGGAGCAGGAGAGGAGGGGGTATAGAGACCATGAGAAGGATAACCATGTTTGGAATTGAAACCCAAGGAGGAAAGAGCCACAGACAGAAAGCAGACTCGCAACTTAACATAACACAATGATGGCGGGGCAGTGATTACGATAACAAGTGCCATGGAGCAGCTTTCAATGACATTTGTGAAGATCTTTGAAAGCTCTGCCAGATGTCACCAACACTTGTTTTCTCACAATCAAACAGTAAACTTGTATTCCAGCTCTTCTGGTGTTTGAGGGGAGGAGGGTCCTGGGCTATGGGGGGCATATTTAGAGAATCTGTGACAGATAAAATAACAGGGGAGATCATGTAACACTGTTTACCTCCCCCTCCCTGGTCATTCCTGTGTGTAGTTTCACATAACTTGGCCCAGCAATTGTTGAATGTAATACACTATTCTGCTGCTTAGCAATGGGTGCAAGAGTGGATTTTTTTTCCTTTATACTAACTTTACCGTGGTAAATGCTGTTAGGCACGACACAGAGCTTAACTATATTCATAATACAGAATGCTTGAGTATTTGCTTATTAAATTGTATTAAATATTGATTTCAAATATGGAAGCTTGTTTTCACCATGGAATAAAAAAATGTAATTGCAACTTAGTTATCATCTCACAATCCTGACCTTTTTCTCACAACTGCAAGTTATCTCAAAATTCTGACTTTATATATCATTGGTAATTTCCATAAAATAAAAAGTAACAATTGTAAAATATGAACTGAGTTGATTTGTGAGGAAAAAAGTCAGAATTGTGAGATATAAACTCAGAATTGCCAGAAAAGTCTAAATTCTACAGAAAAATAAAATGTTTTATTTAATGCCATGTCAGCATCTAAGGCTATATTCATGGCAAAAACTCAATTACAAAATTACAAATATCACATACATTCAATAAAACCAAGCAACCACAGCAAATCGTATTATATAAGATTTTTCAAATTAACATTAGATTAAAAAAAGTCCAAAACCTTTTCAGGCATAATCTTTCTAAATAATTCCTTGAGTGAACTAACTTCAAAAAATAGCATTCTACTTGTATTAAACCCAGGACAATCCATTAAAATATGTTCGATAGGGGAGTCTTGGGTCTTCCAGAATTGTGAGATATAAACTCACAATTGCAAGAACAAAAGTCAGAATTGTGAGATATTACTCAGAAATGCCAGAAAAGTTAGAATTGTGGGGAAAAAGTCAGAATTATAAGATATAATCTCAGACTTGCAAGAAAGTAAATATTGAGATATAAACTCAGAATTGCCAGAAAAGTCAGAACTGTGATATAAACTCAAATTTGCAATAGGTCTAAATTGTGGCCTAATTGCAATTGTGGAGAGGGTGGGGAAAAGTGAGCTAAAAGTTGTAAACCTTGTTAAGTATTACCTTGTTTCTTTTTCGATTCTGTGGCAAAAACAAGTGTCCATGTTTCTGCCATGGATTTTTTTATTTAATGTAAAAGGTAGATAAAAACATGAATAAATACAATATATATATTGGTTGTACTATTCAGAGGTGTCAATTTGACATGTATCCTGCAAGAGAGGTATGCAGATACGTTCTCACATACTGTGTGCATGTTCTCTTCAACTCAACTCACAGTCAAGCACCACTGAAAGCAATTTGAATGATTGAAATAAACCAGAACAAGCCAATTTACACATTTAATATCTAAAAAATATAAATTATGCATTTGCACATGCTGTCCCTATGCTGGGATTTAATGAATTAAATATCAAAATGACCAAGATTTTTTATTATTACAACCAGGAAGAATGGTGAAATAAGCTAAATAAGCAATCCTGTGTTTATGTCAGTGACTAATATGCTCATGGAATCTTTAGGAAAATGCTCATGGAATAAAAGCACTTCTGCGCGTAGACCTCAGATTAGAGTGTGCTGGGAGCAGCAGCCTTGCTGGTTGCACACCAGCTGTGTACATGCGAATAGCAACCTGTGCGCATAGTCAGGGCCTGCTGTTGAGCAGCAGATGATACTTCATCATCAATAATTGAATGTGATAAAATAAGCAAAACAAGCATGTAAAACAATCAATTAGACTGAATCATTTAAAACGAATGTCTGCATGTGTCATACAAAGAAAAGGTAAAGATACAAGAAAGCAGAATGGCTTAACATCTTGCATAGAATCTTTATTGACCATAAGCGTATGTAAATCACATATGAAAGAAAGAGAAATAAAAGAAAGACAACATTTCCCTCAGAGGAGCAAATTCGCCCTGTATAATCCTCCCACCAGTGTAAAAATATAAATAAAAGCGCACACCAGGTCCCATTTCACACAGGCTGTCACACACTGCAAAGGGAAAGAAAAGACAATTAGGAAACATTGTAGACCATTCTTTAAATAAACACAAACGTCCTCAAGAACATAAGACACAGAAATGTTTTATATTTAAGGCATATTTAAGAGCATTAAAATGGAAATTCTGTCATTATTCACTCGCTTTAATGGAAGACCAAATGAGAAGTTTAGCAGAATATCTGAGCTGATCTGTTTCAAACAAAGACATGAGGACCATGGGCTGTAAAGTTCCAAAAAGCACCATAAAACTATAAAAAAATAGTCTTTATGACTTTTATACTATATCCAGTGTCTTCTGAAGCCATATAATAGCTTTGTATATTCCTTAGTCTTTCTTGACAGCTGTGGTCACCATTCGCTTTTATTGAATGGAAGAGAGCAGCTTTGACAATGTGCTTTAAATAATTCCACTGAAGAAAGTCATGTAGAAGACATGAGGGAGCGAAAAAAAGATAATTTGGGGGTGAACTATCCCATTCAATTCAACTTGCAGTGCACAGAGATATCTGAAAATTGCATTAACAAGATATAAGGTAGTGGTGGCCAAAATGAGTAAAGTCATGTAAGAAATATCACTTCTTTGTAAGAGACTGGTCATTGTCATAAAAGAGTGAAAATAAACTTACCATTCACTCAATATGAACATGTTGGTGGTATTATATCTTAAAACCAAGCGCCCTCATGCACTCCTTATGCGCTTCAATGAGGTCTGTGCAGCTTTCTTCTCCCTTTTCAATTATGCTGCAATGAAACGATAATGTCAAAGCTGCATCTTGCTAAAACGTACAGGATTAGTTTACCTTAAAATAAAAAATCTGTCAGTATGTATTTACTCACCCTCATGTTGCACCAAACCGGTTTGATAGGCACACACAAGGAGAAATTTGCTACAATCTGCCACAATACAACTCAAGTAGTAGTTTAGCAGTACTTGAAGTAGTGTGCAAGTAATATTGACTACTTTTATGGCAGTTTGCATCCTTTTTTAATTTTGAAATCCTCAGCCCCTATTGTCTCTATGTCTCTCAGTTTGTGCTTCACATGCAAGTTTGGGACAACACGAGGAAAATAAACGAGCATTTAATTTTTATTGCACAATATCCCTTTAAAGCAGAAGTTTCCTCACCAGGCATCTCGTACTTTCTTGGTCTCAGGACACGCACAGCACGGTTTTAGAGGCTTCTTTTGCTCTGTGCCCTCTATTGCTGGTGAAGCCTCCACGCTGGCTGCTGACAGGTTCGACATTTCCACTAGTCTGAGAAAAACAAGAGCAGGGGAGACAACTATTTAGTCTAGTTCTCAACTTCAGTTTCAACACTTCATATTTTGTACAACCAGCAGCGGGCAGCAAACTAGCCACCATATTACTGTTACATCATCATGTCCTCTGGTGTTTAACGACCAGTTTCGTTCAAATACTAAAATACAGCTGATATACCTCGGTGTCAGAGATGCTGTATATCTAATCGGAGGTAGCAGATATTCATATCGTGCTGTCAGGTAAGATCAAATAAAAACCATTTAAGTGAAAAACGTTCACTCACTTATGATGCAGAAGACTGATGTTCTCACGTGCGTCCTTTCTTACACAACCTGCCGCTGTCAAATAACAGCACTACCCCGTGAACGCGGAAGCGTTCCGTAGCTTCCGGGTTACGGTCTTTAATTTTAAAAAAGAAAGAAAAAGAAATCAAATTTAAACACTAAGATATAGTCATTTATAACCTAAACATAACACATTACTGGCTAGAGGTTAAATGAAGCGCGATCTAAAAACCGAGCATAACAACATGCCGAAAAATAAACATAATAAAGGTATTGTACAGAATAAAAGCCATTTAAACGTATTCGTTTATTAAAATGGTTTATATTATCATAATACAGTTTCACCATTAGCTAATTTTTCAGGTTTTTTAATGGTTTTTAATGGTTTAATTATATCATTTCATATTTATAATTTATGTCAGATGGGTATTACTTTAACAGTAAAACAAGTCAATATTTGCAGGCAAATTCACATTACTCTTTCAACTTAAAATGCAAATATGTTCACACTTATACAGTATCATGGGTGGCTTTTGATATTGATATTTTTCTGAGAATTCTGTCAGGTTTGGTGTAAGGCAGGTGTGTCACTGGAGGGCCACTGTCCTGCAGAGTTCAGCTCTAGACATCGAACCGAAACCGAAACCGAACTAGACAGCTTCGAAAACACAATGCAGATGAGAGAGCGCACAGCCCAAGTACTGTTGAAGCCGCACACTCACACAAAGACAGGACAAAAAAATGTGTCAGGCTTCTGTCACCAAACTAAGAATAAGGCCAACCGGAGTGACAGAACTCTGAAAAGCACTGTGTCAAGACTTGTGATTCTGCTGTGAAAGAGCAATTTTTCTTCTTCTCAACTTCATGTTTATTCAGCACAAGTGCGCTATATTGGCCTATACTGTTTTCAAGAACTGCTCAAAAGTTATTTGACCATATGCCTGTTTTACACATATTCTGCACACAAGCGGAACTACAAAAAAAGTACAACATGCACATACAGATTGTTTCTGATGTGTAACAGAGGTACATCTCTATACAGAAAGTAAAGTGATGTCAGGTTTACTACATTGAGTATTTTCTTTGATTATCACTTTAAATTTAAAAACCTATTGTCATAAAATCTAATTCACATGAATTGCACCTGAAACAGAACCTAAACTCCAAAGTGCAGCTAAAACAATGATGTTTTGTATGTTACTAAGTCAGCAACTTCTGTACATCTGTAAGTCTGTCAGATGTACTTTTTAGATGTACACTGGGTAACAGCTTATGTAGCAAAATATTGTGTTTATAAAACAAAATAAAATGTTTGTATTGCATTTTTTCTGTATTTTCTGCTACGTTCAGCGTGATACGAGCTGCAAAAATAGAACATTTCAATCATGACGTAAATTTGTAGGCCAACAGAGAACGCCAACTCAGCATGGGTTCCCTCAGGAATTCCTGCTGGGTGTTTAGTATATTTTGTATGTTTGTATGTCATGCTCAATTTATGAGTAAAAAAAAAGGTGACTTTCCTATTTTATTTCTACAACATAAATTGCAAAGCCATACTATACCTCAAACATGACATTTGAAAGTGTTGTGCCTGATTTATTACACATCATTTTTCAAGCTTAAAACAGATATATAATTAATCAGACAGCATTGCATCGCTTATGTAGTAACTTACATTTTTAAACAACTTAACAGTTTCAAAAACCATTGAGGTATAACCATGCATAATTTATATAGTTATACAGTGTACAGTGCAGTTCCTTTACAGACATGTTTCAATTATAAGCCAACATATATTTTTAATTATATATTATGATTTAATATGTATTAAAGTAATGTGGCATTTTGTTATTAATGATAGTAATAATTATATTAAAATGTAGGCCTACTGTACATATATTTTTATTATTAATATAATCGTCTTGTTTTAAATGTTTCACAGATAAAATTGCTGAATGGGTACATGGTTTAATATTTTAAATAGAAGAGAAGCTTCAGAGATTAACTTGTTAATAAAACCAGTGACTGATTTAATGATTTTAGTGACCCACTGGAGAACTGAATGCAATGTGATACACAGAGTACAATAAATGAATGTACGGTGTTTGTTGCCTTCCCAGAATGTAAGATCAGTTACCCGTTACATTACTTGAATACCAGTTTGAAATTCAACACTGTATTGTGACTCTCATAAACATAGCCTGCCAGTGCAATACAATACTGTATTCAGTTTAATGGAGTGAGCTCCACTATTGCTATATGTGGAAAGCTGCAGGTGTAGGGTAAACACATCCACATAAAAAACAGACCAGTTTCCAGAGTTAAATTCTGATAAAACGGAAATGGCTGCGAAAAAAGATAAGCCTGTATGTATTGTCTCTTTTTGTAATAGCAAAATGATCTGTGCACTTTTATGAGCTCATTAGAAAGAATCTCTTTGTGATAATAGTAAAGTCATCTACACACAATGAGTGTAAGTAATCCTATCACCTCCCATTGTGCGCCTTGGGTCCGGTTCTATCAGAACCATCTGTCTAGTTCAGATGACAATAGTTGTGATATTCAAAACCACCTTGTGTCAAAGAACCGCCCCACAGTCCAGATGAGCCGAGCTGATGTGAGAGCGAGGCAGAGATACTGAATAGTTGATGAGACAATAGTTAGTTTGACAGGGGGGGAAAGAATGGAAAGTCTGGAACTTATCTCCTTCTACATTCTGGATCGAGCCAGAGAACTGTGATGGAAAATTACTCTGTGACTGTGCATGTGCGTGTGTGTGAGAGAGAGAAAACGGAGCTAGCGTGAAGGCGAAGAAGAAAAGTGGATGAAATGGTCAGCATAAAAGAAATCCAGAAATAAAGTTGTCACAGGGGCTCGGTGAGAGATGTTAGAGGAGCTTCGGTGATCGCAGTGCTTAGTCAGGGTATGAAAATGCGGCGTTTCGCACCTGAGAATTACAGGCGGTTCCGTTGGAACGGGTGGAAAAACCTACTGCTACCGCAATTGAACAGACGCTCGCTGCATGTCTACGGCAGTGAGGTGGCTGTGGAGAAGGAGTGTATTAGACAGAAAGAGGGAGGCGTAATTGTCATCCATCCCTTCAGTCGTTTAAGGTAATGTACTCTTACCATTTTTGGTTCCCAGAGAACTCTTCATAAAGGAATCATTTTTTTTTCTTCTTTTTTTTCTTGAAGAATATTTGTGTAATTTAAATAACATTTGTCCATGAAAAACCTTTCGTGGCATGAAAATGTTACGTGTATATTTAAGGTTCTTCATTTAACCATGCACAATGCCAATAAATAACCTTTATTCCGGAGAGTGTATAATAGTGTTTAATGGGCTAATAGTGTTTGTTTAAAAAAATTAAAAAAGAGTTTTGAAAAAAGGTAAAACCCCATGAAATGCCATGCAACTCTTTTTTTCTTTATACAGGAGTTACTACATCATGTGTATGGTGGCCATAACATTTCTGAATCTAATTGGGATCCCAATGGAGATTGCTTTTCTAGATGGGAACAGTGGAGTAGGTTGGGAGGGTTTTAATGTGTTCTCAGACACTCTATTCCTGATTGACGTTGGGCTTAACTTTCGCATGGGGATCATTACTGATGACAGCGAGGTAAGGATTAGCCCTAGACTTTACAAAATCACATTGCTTAAACATATCCAATGAATGTTTCTGTATGTTACACAGGGAGCCATTATGGATTTGAAAAGCATTCGACAACAGTATTTAAAGAGCTGGTTTATACCTGACATGGTGGCAGCATTCCCAGTTGGTTATATCCTACTTATCGCGGTAATGTGTCTTTTTCTACAATCCTTTGGCTGTATTGAAATTACATCCCTTGAAATGAAAAACTTGTGTCTTGTGTCCTTTTCATGACAGGACCTACAATACCACAGTGACTCTCCCTCATCCAGAGCCAGCAAAATGATGCGCATCTTGATGTTTGTGAGAATCCTCAGTCTTGTCCGCCTGCTGCGTGTGTCAAGGCTCGTTAGGTTTTTCAATGAGGTGGAGAGAGTAAGTAATGAATATATGAAACTGATCTCATCTGAGCAAAACTGATTTGTTTAGTGTACATATAAATAGTATGTTTGTTTTTTTATATTGAATATCTGCCCTGTAGGTTTCAAATGCCAACTTGGAGGTGATGAGGATATTCCTAAGAATCTTGTCATTATTTATGATGATTTTCCTGCTGTGCCACTGGAATGGCTGTATTCAGTATTTTGTGCCTATGCTTGAGGAATTTCCTTCAGACTGCTGGGTTAGAAGAGAGAATCTAATGGTATGTGTCTGATACAGCATATTCACATAAACAGTGTTCCCTAAGCTATGAAATATTATATTTGAAAATTGTACTTACAAGGCCTGGAAAAGTAATGAAATGTTTAAATAGGATTTTTTTCCCTCTAGGTATGTTCTAGAAAGTATTTCAATGTTTCCAGAAATCTCTCACATTTTTTTAAACATTATTGGTAATTGGTATATTATCCTACATTTTAGATGGCCACTCACCAAATGCATGTGTCGATATGAAATATAGATTTGTGTTGAAATTATTTTGGTAACACTTTATAATATACAGTCATAATGTATTTACAAATCAGATGCAAACTGTTAGTTTATAGTTAATTAATAGTTTATAAACTGTAGTTATTAAAAGACTATATACAAACACAGTATTCTTTATTCATTGTCATTGTAATTAACAAATTATTATTGTTAAATTGCCTCATATATAAAGAGTTAGATAATGCTTTGTTAAAAAACGCATTAACTAAGTAAATTGTTCTTACTTTATATTAGGATATATATATCACAGAATATCAGAAAATGTCACTAATTAAGTGCTTTAAACCAACCTTTATTGGACATTAATTACATTAGGAGTTCCTTAAAATGTTTGCAAATACATTAAGCCTATCTCCAAAGCTAAACATAACCACACACAAAAATTACATAATGCTGTCAATATGTAATACAGTGGGTACTGAAAGTATTCAGACCCTCTTACATTTTTCACTCTTTGTTATATTGCAGCCATTTTCATTTTTTTTCTCATTAATGTACACACAGCACCCCATATTGACAGAAAAACACAGAATTGTTGACCTTTTTACAGATTTATTAAAAAAGAAAAACTGAAATATCACATGGTCCTTATTCAAACCCTTTGCTGTGATACTCATATATTTAATTCAGGTGCTGTCCTTTTCTTCTGATCATCCTTGAGATGGTTCTACACCTTCATTTGAGTCCAGCTGTGTTTGATTATACTGATTGGACTTGATTGGGAAAGCCACACAACTGTCTATATACGACCTTACAGCTTACAGTGCATGTCAGAGCAAATGAGAATCATGAGGTCAGAGACTGAATTGTGGCATGGTACAGATCTGGCCAAGGTTACAAAAAATGTCTGCTGCACTTATGGTTCCTAAGAGCACAGTGGCCTCTATAATCCATAAATGGAAGACGTTTGGGAAGACCAGAACCCTTCCTAGAATTCTCCGTCCGGCCAAACTGAGCTATCGGGGGAGAAGAGCCTTGATGAGAGAGGAAAAGATTAACACAAATATCACTGTGGCTGAGCTCCAGAGATGCAGTCGGTTAGTCAACCATTACTGCAGCCCTCCACCAGTCGGGGCTTTATGGCAGAGTGGCCCGACGGAAGCCTCTCCTCAGTGCAAGACACATGAAAGCCTGCATGGAGTTTGCTAAAAAAAAAAAACACCTGAAGGACTCCAAGATGGTGAAAAATAAGATTCTGAATGCGGCCAAGTAGGATATCCTGGACGAAAACCTTCTCCAGAGTACTCAAGATCTCAGACTGGGCCGAAGGTTCACCTTCCAACAAGACAATGACCCTAAACACACAGCTTAAATAATGAAGGAGTGGCTTCACAACAACGCCGTGACTGTTCTTGAATGGCCCAGCCAGAGCTCTTACTTAAACCCAATTGAGCATCTCTGGAGAAACCTGAAAATGGCTGTCCACCAACGTTTACCATCCAACCTGACAGAACTGGAGAGGATCTGCAAGGAGGAATGGCAGAGGATCCCCAAATCCAGGTGTGAAAAACATGTTGCATCTTTCCCAAAAAGACTCATGGCTGTATTAGATCAAAAGGGTGCTTCTACTAAACACTGAGCAAAGGGTCTGAATACTTAGGACCATGTGATATTTCAGTTTTTCTTTTTTAATAAATCTGCAAAAATGTCAACAATTCTGTGTTTTTCTGTCAATATGGGCTGCAGTGTGTACATTAATGAGAAAAAAAAGAACTTAAATGATTTTAGCAAATGGCTGCAATCTAACAAAGAGTGACAAATTTAAGGGGGTCTGAATACTTTCCGTACCCACTGTACATACAAATACTCATTAGGTCACTATGTTAATATACATCAATTAGGATCAGAGGTTGGTTTAGGGGATACAATGGATGGGGATTTCTATGAAAGGTCCCCATAAAACATGAAAACCCAACATACTGTCACATCATCCTCTTGAGGCAAGGTTTTAGAACCCAAGTGCAGTTTATTTTAAAACTCAAAATCCAAAACATAAAACAAAGACTTGGCATAAACAACTAAGGAAACAAAAGACTTGACTAAACAATAAACTTGACTACAATACAATGCAATACAATACAATACAATACAATACAATACATTAAATTAAATGACATTTCTGATATTCCGTGACCTAATCTAAAATGAGAACTATTTATGGTTAAAAAGTTGTTAACAAAGCATTATCTAACTCTTTACATATGAGCTAATTAGACAATAACACTTTGTTAATTACAGTGTGAATTTATGAAGAACTCACTATTTGTGTTAATGTATTAACTACAGTTTATAAACTATTAATTCATTATAAACTAATAGTTTACAGATGATTTATAAGTTAATGTATACTTATTATAAAGTGTTAATCTGACCTCTTTAAAGCTGAATGTTGCAACAATATTACAGTAATATTAATACTGAGGTCATTAATAACTGAGTGAGTCTGTGCTTTGATACACTCTTAAAAATAAAGGTTTCAAAGTGGGTTTTCACAGCAATGCCGTAAAGAACCATTCTCGGTTCCCTAACTAATCTTTCAGTGAACAGTTCTTAAAAGAACCATTTTTGTATAATATGAAGAACATGTAAAGAACCCTACCACTTTAAAGAACCTTTTGTGGATTGGAAGGTTTCATGAATTTTAAAAGTTTTTCATTGAGCCTAAAGCATATACTGCGATTGACCAATCAGAATCAGGTATTATATAAAGCCATATTTAAAGATTTGATTATTTTAGAGCTGTTTTGTGGTTTTAGTGGATAGAATGCAATAATGTCAACTTTTTGTTTTGTGTCATTTGTCAGAATGCCACAGTGGGAGAGAAGTACTCCTTTGGTGTCTTTCGGGCCCTCTCTCATATGACTGCAATATCATATGGTTCCTCTGAAACACCCACAAGCAAGGAGTATACTTTTGATCAGCCGATTTAGTTTTATCATTCAACAAGCACAACGCACAACTGATACTTCTTTTAATGCCTAATGTTTTGTTTTGTTTTTCAGATGAGGTTGAGCTGTGGATTGTCATGACTAGCATTGTGTCTGGAGCCCTCATGTACACAGTGATGGTTGCCAACACTGCGGCAATGATGTCTGATGTTGACATAACAGCAAGAGCGTACAAGAACAAGGTACAAATACAAATACCTTGATAAAGCAACATATGATGATTATTGTGCATGCCATGTTCTCATTTTGTGCTTTCTTTTTTTCTTATTTGCTTGTTTCTACGTAGATAAATCATCTGGAAGATTATATGACTTTCATGAAGCTTCCCAAAGCCCTCCGTATGCGCATCAACAACTACTATCAGGCTCGTTATGGAGGGAAATGGTATGATGAGAAGGATGTCCTGAAGTGGGTGTCCTCATCTCTCAGAGAGGTGCTGCTCAATGTTGGAATTGTTAGATAGTCAAGGAAGTGGTCACTTTTATTACTATTAATAGTAAAACAGTGTCTTTATAATTTAATGACGATGTTTTATAAATGGTTTTATTAGGAAATTCTGCTGACCATGTGCTCGGCCCATGTGAGAAAAGTTCCCATTTTCCGGAACCGTGACATAAACTTCATCAATGCCATTCTTCTGGAGCTGCAGTATGAGGTCTTCCAGGCGGGTGACATCATTATCCAGCAGAACACTCCTGGTGACCGCATGTTCTTCATCGAGCACGGGCAGGTCCTTGTGGAGAATGAGTTTTTCAAGAAGGAACTGTGTGATGGAGACTACTTTGGAGGTTTGACTCAATATACACTTTTAAGAAAAAGAGCTCTAAACATTACCAAATTAGGGCTCTTTGGATTGTAACAATAGCAGAACCCTTTTTGGTGCTAAATAGAACCATTTTCCACAAAGAATGTCCTTTGAAAGTGTTATAGAGGACCTTAATGGTGTTATAAATAACCTTTTTAATAATAGTTTATTTCATTAAAATTAGTATATTAGTATCTTCATATTATTAACGTTAGTATTGTTGATATTATTTTTATATTTTATTTATCAATATTGGTTTTTTTAGGCCTCTATCTGCCTGGTCTTATAATATCGTGTTGCCTCTATTTGGGTTTTACTTAAAAAAAACAGCATGTTGTGTCAATTAGGTACTTTTATTTTTTACTGACATGGCAAATTGTAGGAAAAAGTGCTCTAACAACAGTTTTTAGCTGAATACATTGATAAATAACAATTGACATTCAGTGAAATATCGTCACAATTGACATCCAGTGAAATATCTTCACAATCTTCTATGATGTCTTTACGTCCTTCATTATGTGTGTATTCTGAGTGGCAGTTTCTCTCTGCAGATGATGAGGTTATGGTACGTGACAGCATCTGAAATACACAATCTGAGTTTAGAGTTATAGTTTGTCTGTTGTTACATTTGATTACGTAAAAACAATTATGCTTATGAAGGCCAACATGAGCAAAACCGAACAGTATGTAAGCCCTTTACTGTGTTAAAAGAAAAGAGCTATATCAAGTCATGTTTAGGCATAACGTAATAATTTAAAGGGGCAGTGTCACACTCAGTTTCTGTCAATCTCATGTCAGTCTTGAGTACCTATAGAGTAGTATTGCATCCTTCATATCTCCGAAAAGTCTTTAATTTTATTATATTTATACAAGAAAGATATTGAGCTAAATGAGTCTCAATAAAGATAAATGCACACACTACATTCACATATGCACACACAGGATTCATAAATACACACACAGGATACACAAATGCACAAAAAATTCACAAATGCACACACATTTAAAAAGCACAGAAGATTCACAAATGCACACAAAATCCACAAATGCACACAAAATTCACAAATACACACACAATTCAGAAATGCAAAGAAAATTTACAAATGTATTTCTGATGCACACACAAATATATCTTGATTTACAAATTGCTTGGGGTCTGTGAACTTCACTGCATTTGTGTGTGAATTTTGAGACTCCCCTGACTGACTTGGCTCAACTTGGGAATGATCAGCAACCAATCAGATATCTCCCTTGTTTTAGCCAATTACAAGAACGCATTCCACGTGGGGGATTGTTTACTTATTAGCCAAACACATGAACGCGTTCACACAGCGCGATATAGACGATTTCAATGGCAACAACATAAACAAACGTTACTGCGCATGCGCGCTTTTGTGTCCAAAGTCAACTTCCCGGAGACGTCCGCGATTAATCAATAACAACAGAGGCTGCATCCTCCTTTTTTGTAATTGTTCAACATTATCTTAATTTATATGTTGTTGTTTTTTTGTTTCTGCATGTGTATTATAAATAATCTCCAATTTCTGTCTGAGTATAGATTCGGGCAAAGGGTTCACCCAAAACTGAAAAGCCTGTCATGTTGATCCCAACCCATAAGACCTAGAGAACAAGAAACGTCTCTTAATTTGTGTTCCTAAGATGAGCAAAGGTCTTATGAGTTGGAACGTCATAAGGGAGAGTAATAACTAAGGAATTTAAATTTATATCACGGTTTTAAAGACCGTGTAACGACGTTTTCTGGACAGTAGCCTATATAAATGCTTGCACGCGCGCATTTCAATCATGCGATGCGTCGCAATAACGTGGTTCTTTGTTTCATAATATAAGATTAATGTTGTCAAACTTAAACTTGTAGATAAAGTACCTTTGAGATTGATTGTATATGAATGCATTTATAGAAATACTGTGCTCTATGGGCACTGCCATTAATAGAGGATAAAGTTGTTTTACACTCCGTGATGAAGGCATTTAAATATTTTGCGGAAACATAAATCCAATCAGTTATGCAGATGGCGACTAGCCTGGCGTGGTCATACTCAATTCTAGTCAGAATATGAGTCTGGTACCGCTTCAAAACAAGAGTGGGTGTTTCTAAATTAGTGGGGGTTTTCAAACTGATGGGTGTTTATAAATCACGCAATGAAAATTATCCCCTTCACCCGACCCGACCCCACCCCTAAACCCTACCCACAATGTGACGTGGGCAAATCAGGTAACACAGTTGAAACCGTCCCTCTGTTTATGGCCACACCCACTGATGAGGTAACTCCTATTACTAACCTGCAGAGACATCTACTTGCTTCATTGGGCTTTGATTATGGGGCGTCTTTCAACCGAGCCAGGAAAGACCTCAATTGGATAGACCCTCAACCAATCAGAGCAACGGAGCGACGTGTCATGTTAGTTGTCAAATGTCAGCAGAACTCAATTGCACTGTGTTGTCAAGTCCGTGTTTTTTTCCATGTCCGCGGGTTGAAGCGACCCCAATTATGTGATTATATAAACCCAGGAATGCGAATTTTAGCAGGCAACCTTGCCAAAATAAAATATTTTGCCAACCAAACGCTATTTTTTTCTGGAGAACCCTCCGGAAAGTTATTGTTTTGGGCTATAGTTTTGAGTAGCAATTGTGCGCGACATTGCAAAAAAAATGGCGACCGCATGATGAACAAATGTGAACGCGCTGTTTCCTGATTGGCTGATGAGCCGATCTGCTTGATCGGACTTGTGATCGTATGTTTTTGCCAGGTGTAAACGCAGCCAGAATAAGTTCCCTCTAGAGTAGATTATTTATGATAACAAGCAAAATAAATAATGAGTAAATTACATTAGACAGACAGACAGACACTGCCAGACAGTCTAAATTACATGACGCTTCTCTCGTGTGCAGTCAAACTGGATATTTATGAAGCTTTCAGGGCTTTTTGGTGAGTTACACACACTGTTTTTGCGCTGGTGTCATATAATCTCTGCTTGATCGTTAATATTTATATAATGTTATCCAAGAATAGTACGTCAAAAATATGTTTCAACTGAGTAGTGCACCATACTATCCACTAGCCAGACCGATAAACAAACACAGACCGGAAGTTAACTTCGGTCCAGGCTCGTAACCGTGGCAACGCGCGTGAGTCCGATGCAATCGTCTATATCGCGTTTTGTGAACGTGTTCATGTGATTGGCTTAGAAGTAAACAATCCCCCACGTCGGGTGCGTTATTGTGATTGGCTAAAACAATGGAGATATCTGATTGTTTGCTGATCATTCCCAAGTTTAGCCAAGTCAGGGGAGTCTCAAAATTCACACACAAATGCAGTGAAGTTCACAGACCGCAAGCAGTTTGTAAATCAAGATATATTTGTGTGCATCAGAAATACATTTCTGAATCTTGCCCTGTGCATTTCTGAATCTTGAGCGCATTTGAAAATTTTCTTTGCATTTCTGAATTGTGTGTATTTGTGAATTTTGTGTGCATTTGTGAATTTTGTGAGTCTTCTGTGCTTTTTAAATGTGTGTTCATTTGTGAATTTTTTGTGCATCCTGTGTGTGTATTTATGAATCATGTGTGTGCATTTATGAATGCTGTGTGTGCATATGTGAATGTAGTGTGTGCATTTATGAATCCTGTGTGTGCATATGTGAATGTAGTGTGTGCATTTATCTTTATTGAGACTCATTTAGCTCCATAGAAAGATACGTTTCACAGATCCTTTCCGAATAGAACCTAGCGGCTGGAGGTGTATAGTGTGGGCGGAGCTAAAGAATCACGAGTGCGCCATTGCATTTAGAGCATCTGAAAGCTGTGACACCCTTAAATGTGGTATTTACTGTAACTGTATATATTTGCTTAGCGGCTTGTCATGCGCGAGTTGTCAACATTGACACAATTTGTGTGTATTTACTCATGGTTTATGAAGACATGATTTGGTTTATGGACTATTGTACCCCTGGTTTAATATGAAATAATTAATTTAGTTGAACATATTTTCCCACTCTTTTGTTGTTGTTTGGGGTGGTTTTACAATAAACAAACAGACACCTATAGTGGTCAGCTAAACAAATGTATTTTAAACACACCATACATCACATGCTCACTTGATAAATTGACTAGGTTATACGTTCATGTTGTTTACTTACGTGCTGACAGCCAACAACACAGACATTTTAAGCTGTTTTACTCATCGCCTGCTTCCAACGCATGACCGTGAACCTTTATGGTTGGGACCGCTCCGTCTTTCAGCATTAGATGATCAGCAAATCCGACGTCACACTGGACATTGTTTATAAAACAATTGTTGCCGGAATGCAGGGAACAAACAAAAACACTTGCACAACTCCGTTGCTGCACTGGAAAAACAAACTCCATCCACTGTTCCCTTAGTACTGGGTTCTTATGGAAGCTGTACAGGGTTGTCTTGCCCTGACAACAGAAAACACCCTTCTTTGGTGACATTATTGATTTCGTGAAGTCCTGTGACTGCAGCGCAGCTGACGACCTCCCTAAAGTCAAGCAAAGCGCGTTTATGGGCATGCATTTGCTCTCTAGCTCTGGTCCTGCGAGCGCCCTTCTGGGAGAAGTGCCCTTACAGCCTATACAAGGACATTCTGCCCTTGTTGACGTCACTCAGGCCCATACTCAGAAATTTTTTTCCGAAATGTATACTCCATCAATACTCCATCAAACGTATTTTTTAAAACTTTGTCCATGTTTAGCATGGGAATGTAAGTCTTTAACAGTGTAAAAAAAACTCAGTATGCGTGAAACAGCATTTGAAACAAAGTAATTGCTAAGAAATGTTAAATAATTTCTGTCCTTGCCTTTTCCAGACTCATGTCTCCTAACAAGAGGAAAGCGTTTGGCCACAGTACAAGCTCTGACTATCTGTCAGCTCTTTTCCTTGTCAGTGGACACCTTTTATTGTGTTCTGGAGGACTATCCAGACATCAAGAAAGACCTGGAGTCATCTCAACAGGATAAAGACATTTTGTTATGTTGAGAAAGTAAGTTAGTTTTAGAGCTACACACTTTAGAGCACAAGTAACTTTTAGCTGATTTAACAGATGATGGTAACATGGGGTAAGATGACCACCCCACCTTAATCTTTTCTCCTGACCATAAATAACACAAAATCTCATCTCAGGACTTTTGATGAATGGATACGCTTTTTTTTTATTTTGTCATTTCATCTGAATATTAACATTTGTGACATTAAGTCAGCCGAAACAATTTTGAGGTTCATTGTGTGTGTCTCTGGAAAATATTCAATTCAATTCAATTCAATTCAATTCAAATTTATTTGTATAGCGCTTTTCACAATACACATTGTTTCAAAGCAGCTTTACAGAAAGTGCATTTCATAAATGTACATTGAAAAATGTTAGAAAAAGTGAATCAATCATGTATTAATTTAGGCCATAACAAAGCTGGCGTTGAGTTGTCTCTTCACAGGCGTCGAGTCATCTTATCACAGGTGTTGGGGCATCTGAAGTCTCCATGAGAGGCTGGATACAAACTGGAGCTGACGAACTATTTACCTCGGGACTAGTGTCCTGAGATAACAACAGAAAAGCAGATGGGAAATAATTAGCATAGCTGCTGTTCAGAATATTAATGCTTTTGATCCGATTTAACTGTAGTATAAAAGGTCATTATAATGTGAATGCTTGGCTAAAGAGATGCATCTTTAATCTAGTTTTAAACTGGGACAGCGAGTCTGAACCTCGAACAATATCAGGAAGACTATTCCAGAGTTTAGGAGCTAAATGTGAAAATGCCCTCCCTCCTTTAGTGGACTTAGATATCCTAGGAATGACCAGAAGCCTCGAGTTTAGTGATCTTAAAGAGCGCGATGGATTGTAGGGCGATAGAAGATCCGTTAAATACACTGGAGCTAAACCATTTAGGGCTTTATAGGTCAGTAGCAATACTTTGTAATTGATATGGAACTTAATAGGTAACCAGTGTAGAGATGATAAAATTGGTGTTATATGATCATATTTTCTTGACCTAGTAAGAACTCAAGCAGCTGCGTTTTGGACTAACTGTAGCTTGTTTATTGAGGATGCAGGACAACCAGCTAATAAAGCATTACAGTAATCTAGTCTCGAGGTCATGAATGCATGAACTAACTTTTCTCCATCAGAAATAGATAGCATGTTACGTAGCTTAGCAATGTTTCTAAGGTGGAAAAATGCCGTTCTTGTAACATATGAAATATGATTTTCGAAAGACAAGTTGCTGTCTAATATAACACCCAGGTCTTTTACTGTAGTGGATAAAGTGACAGGACATCATTCCAAGATAAAGTTGTATTGTGAGAGGTTTTGTAGGCAGTTTTTTTGACCAATAAGTAATACCTCCGTTTTAGAAAATTACACGTCATCCAGTATTTAATATCTTCAACACACGCTGTCAGTTTAGATAATTTAGCGTTTTCATCTGGTCATGATGAAATATATAATTGAGTGTCATCAGCATAACAGTGGAAATTAATTCCATGTTTTCTTATAATATTACCAAGTGGCAGCATATATATTGAGAATAGCAGAGGGCCTAACACAGATCCTTGCGGCACCCCATAGTCTACTGACGTCATCTTTGATTTTTCCCCAGACAGACAAAATGGTAACGGTCTGATAAGTACGATCTAAACCATAGTGCAGTTTCTGTGCTATGATGCGGTCTGAATCCTGATTGAAATTTTTCAAAGATATCATTTTCTTGCAAGAAAGAGCACAATTGAGCGGACACAACTTTTTCTAGTATTTTAGACATAAATGGAAGATTTGAAATGGGTCTGTAATTTGCTAGGTTATTATAATCTAATTGTGGCTTCTTAATGAGAGATTTTATGACTGCCAACTTGAATATTCTTGGAATATGACCTAAAGATAAAGACAAGTTAATAATATTGAGAAGAGGCTCTTCCACTACAGGTAACAGCTCTTTCAGTAGTTTAGTGGGTAATAAACATGTTGTTGGTTTAGATGCAATGATACGTTTATTTAGCTCTTCCTGTCCTATAGTTGTAAAGCGGTGTAGTAGTTCTTGAGGGGCGATAATTGAGGTAGAATCATAAGAAAATAGTGATCTATGACATTGTATTAAGTTTAATATCAAAGTTTTTTGTGTCTGTTTGTTATTAAGGGGTTTGTGGACACATCAATCAATTTGTGGAGAAAAAGTTGTAGATTTAATTTTGAAGTAAAAAAGATTAAATTAGACCCTTGGGGTAAGATGACCCCACATAATTTTCACCCAGGGCATCGAAAGTTGTTATTAGTAATAATAATAATTATTATTGTAATTAATGGTGTTATTATTTCATATTTCCATTAATTAGATGTACATTAGACATCTTCGCTTTCATTAAAACCAATTATTACCAACTAATTTGTCAAAATAAAAATGTAAATAGAGTAGTTGATTAAGTATTTTACATTAATGACTCTTGACATATATATATATATATATATATATATATATATATATATATATATATATATATATATATATATATATATATATATATATATATATTAATAAGATACAGTATTGTTCAAAATAATAGCAGTACAATGTGACTAACCAGAATAATCAAGGTTTTTAGTATATTTTTTATTGCTACGTGGCAAACAAGTTACCAGTAGGTTCAGTAGATTCTCAGAAAACAAATGAGACCCAGCATTCATGATATGCACGCTCTTAAGGCTGTGCAATTGGGCAATTAGTTGAATTAGTTGAAAGGTGTGTTCAAAAAAATAGCAGTGTGGCATTCAATCACTGAGGTCATCAATTTTGTGAAGAAACAGGTGTGAATCAGGTGGCCCCTGTTTAAGGATGAAGCCAACACTTGTTGAACATGCATTTGAAAGCTGAGGAAAATGGGTCGTTCAAGACATTGTTCAGAAGAACAGCGTACTTTGATTAAAAAGTTGATTGGAGAGGGGAAAACCTATAAAGAGGTGCAAAAAATGATAGGCTGTTCAGCTAAAATGATCTCCAATGCCTTAAAATGGAGAGCAAAACCAGAGAGACGTGGAAGAAAACGGAAGACAACCATCAAAATGGATAGAAGAATAACCAGAATGGCAAAGGCTCAGCCAATGATCACCTCCAGGATGATCAAAGACAGTCTGGAGTTACCTGTAAGTACTGTGACAGTTAGAAGACGTCTGTGTGAAGCTAATCTATTTTCAAAGTCCCTCTGTTAAAAAAAAAGGCATGTGCAGAAGAGGTTACAATTTGCCAAAGAACACATCAACTGGCCTAAAGAGAAATGGAGGAACATTTTGTGGACTGATGAGAGTAAAATTGTTCTTTTTGGGTCCAAGGGCCACAGGCAGTTTGTGAGACGACCCCCAAACTCTGAATTCAAGCCACAGTACACAGTGAAGACAGTGAAGCATGGAGGTGCAAGCATCATGATATGGGCATGTTTCTCCTACTATGGTGTTGGGCCTATTTATCGCATACCAGGGATCATGGATCAGTTTGCATATGTTAAAATACTTGAAGAGGTCATGTTGCCTATGCTGAAGAGGACATGCCCTTGAAATGGTTGTTTCAACAAGACAATGACCCAAAAACACTAGTAAAGCGGGCAAAGTCTTGGTTCCAAACCAACAAAATTAATGTTATGGAGTGTCCAGCCCAATCTCCAGACCTTAATCCAATTGAGAACTTGTGGGGTGATATCAAAAATGCTGTTTCTGAAGCAAAACCAAGAAATGTGAATGAATTGTGGAATGTTGTTAAAGAATCATGGAGTGGAATAACAGCTGAGAGGTGCCACAAGTTGGTTGACTCCATGCCACACAGATGTCAAGCAGTTTTAAAAAACTGTGGTCATACAACTAAATATTAGTTTAGTGATTCACAGGATTGCTAAATCCCAGAAAAAAAAAATGTTTGTACAAAATAGTTTTGAGTTTGTACAGTCAAAGGTAGACGCTGCTATTTTTTTGAACACACCCCTTTCAACTAATTGCCCAATTGCACAGCCTTAAGAGCGTGCATATCATGAATGCTGGGTCTTGTTTGTTTTCTGAGAATCTACTGAACCTACTGGTAACTTGTTTGCCACGTAGCAATAAAAAATATACTAAAAACCTTGATTATTCTGGTTAGTCACATTGTACTGCTATTATTTTGAACAATACTGTATATATCAAAAGTTATATCAGAGCTATACAAATAAATATGAATTGAATTGAAAAATACTTTATACATTCTGTAAAAGTTTGATCATCTTACCCCTATTTTAATATTTTACATTGTGTGCTATAACAACTAAATTAGCAAATGTTTCTATTTATTTCCTATAATAACACATTGGCTGATGCATCATCCTGCACATGCTAAACATAGATCTAAATATGTTGCAGTTTAAAGTAAATCCATATTTTTCTTAAAGGGGGGCATCTAATATATGCATTTATATATATGTTTGAGGTCAAGAAGATTTGTTAACATTTATGTTCCACTCTTCAATGTTAAATGATACTTGATACATGATACCTGCAGCTTCCTCAGCATAGATTGAGCTTTACTTTACTTGGATCCTCTCTCTGTATCAGCATAGATTTCTGGATGTGGTTTGTAAAAATGTTATTGCAGGTGGAGGATGTGGGCTTAAGAAACCCCACAATACATAGGACTAGTGGTTAGGACCAGCTCCTCCCCTCACTCTTGGCTTCTGCTGCCATACTACTTTCCAAGTGCCCACAGGAGGAAGCACCAGCATAGCCAGTCACAATTTCGCTCTAATGTTTCCAGGATCCTTGCCACTTGCTCTTCTAGTTGATTTTTGCTTCTCCACATCTCTAGGATCTGCCTCTTTATGTCTTCCTCAGCCTGTTCTCTGAAGTATCCAGAACAGCGCCCACCGATGACCTTCATTTTCAGTCAGATTCAGCTACACTGCCAAAAATCAGTGCAGATAATGCGCAAAAATTTGGTCAGGGCCTAGAAATAAATAAATATAAATAATAAATAATACAAAAATATTTTAGGGGGGAAAGGGTCAAATTTGCTGAAAGTTTCATAAAATGATCCAAAAAGTTGAACACTATATCTGTGGTTTCTTTTTTTTTAAAAGGTCAGATGTTTATAAGATCGTATTCTGTCATTGCAAGTTCTTTCTTGTTTTTTTCCTGAATTTTGTTCTTCTCTCAATAAAAAAATGCAGTGTTCTTTATTTTCAAGGTAGTATGTTACCATGTTTAAATTAGGCCTAAAATCAACAGGGATAGCAGTTTGATGTTTCCCTTTTATCTGACCGTGAGTTAATATATGTATTCAGAAATCTCTGTGGGCCTTCAAAGAGAAAGTTTCATTAGTCACATATGTATTAAAGTTACTCACAGAGATTTAGAGAAACAAGTAGAACTATTAAAGTTTAGAGGTCTAGAAGAGCATATAAAACATGAATTAATAAAGGCAATAAAGACTTTTTAAAACATGATTCAGTTGTCCCTGAGATTTTTTCCACATTAAAATTATTTAGAAAGCAGTCAATACATTTTACATAGGCCTAGTGTGTAGATTTAATTTGACATCTATTACAAGTGCGTTTTAAATAAATAGAAATCTAACAGTACATTTCCATTACTGAGGAATGAGGTGTCCAGAAATGAATCGAAGCATACAGAACACTGAGGAGATATCCTGACATGATTATTATGTTAATGTAGGGGGTGAATAAAGGCGACAATAGCCTTTCTGAATTTTCTGTGGGCCTATTTGAATTCTAGGGCACATTAAAAAGATGAGTGAAATTAAATGGTTTGTGTGTCCGATGTTAACCGAGGATTAGGTCATTGGTCACACAATAGGCCTAATACATCCTCAATAATAAATCTGCAGACAAAAAGCAGTTATTGTAATTACACAATTATGAAATGATGCGTCTATATATTTTAATTTAAAAACATAAAGGCATGTGGATAAACATTAAGCTGTTACTCACACTGGCAAAAATAAATATGCTGATGAAACTACTTCCCTTCGGGACCCTACTGGCCATACATATTAAACTGCTTCGATTTTCACTGTAATGTGTTACTTAGAAGGGCTGGAAACCCGTTGAGGACGAAATCAGCAATAACAGTCGCGTAGACTGACTGCAAACCATCACTGGGGGGCAGTAATGAGTATCATTGTGTTTGGATGTGCGTCAAGTCTAACGAGTCAGTCAAAACGAACCCGGATGTGCCGCGAAATTTGAAACAAACATTCAGAGGTATTTTTATATTTACGTGTTGTTTTCTGAATGTAGTTCATAAAAATTCAGTACTTCTGTTGAAGTATTGTTCCCCTGTGTTTCGTAATTGGATTTGACGGATACCTTGCGTGCTTATGCTTTGTTATTGTGATAACTTATTGTATACTTTCCATATTAGCCGTACAATCCAAAACAGTTACAGTTGATTGTGTATGCCGATAGAATATGACTAAGTTACCAGTATTATTGTGTTAATATTTTAAGTTAATGTTACGTATTGTCATTTCAGTTTGCATTCTGTAAACACCGGAGGGATATTGAGCATGAATCCTTCAGAGCGTTTCTTTGCAAAGCTTCGGAAACTGACTGTTTATCTGGAGACTGAAAGCAACAATCTCCTGCATACTAGTCAGAACCTCAAAGACGACGATGGTAAATGTTTTATAGTTAGTAATAAAATTATCAGGTCATAATTTTGCATCCATTGACTGGTGTATGTGGTTGTTCAGAGGATGAAGAGAATGGGGCTCAAGCACTGTACCAGCTGCACTCTGAAGTCAGAGCACTGAAGGTATGTGAATGCTCGGTTATGGTCCATGATTTCAGTTTATTTTTAAATATGGGTTACAATTGACACAAAATCATATGTAGCGGCAAGTTCAAGATCAGGTTGCTACACATGATGGAACAACTACTGAGCTGAGGAGCTTCATCAGAAGATGCTTGGTGCTGAAGCAGAGGACCAGAAGACATAGACAGGCTGAAGAAACACTACGAGAAGTATGGCTACAGACCACTAATAGCAAGACAGGGGTATACAGGTAAATATTTTTCACATCTGAGAATGTTAACAACCCAGTGCTGCCTCTGCTTGGAATTTATAGCAATTCATTATCTTGATTTGATGATTTTTTTGGTTTGTTTTAAGTTTAGGCTTTGCTACAATTCAAGTATAGGTCAATAGAAATGTTGTTCCATTTGCTCACTATTCTAGATATGAACGGTGCAAAGGAGACCGAGGAGCAAGCAGAAAAATCAGATGCAGCACAGGAAAATGAAGGGCTGAGACAAGGGGTTTGTGAAGAGGCTCAGCAGTCAGTGACACCTGAAAAGATGCCACCACCCGTTGAACAGCTGCGGACACCAAAGCTCTCCGATTTTGGTCTGTCTGCACTTCAGTTTCAAAGAGTGCTTGGTGAAGCAGAGCAGCCTCTCAGTGCTGCTCCTGTCCCAACTGTGGCTCTGTCTCCACCACCGTTTGTCATGAACATCCATCAACCGCAGCCAAAGACACCCAAGTGCTCTCTGCGTATGGAGGAGGATGCTCCGACCCCAAGACTAGAGGACTTTGGCATCTCTGAGTATACCATGTGCTGGAACAATGATTTTACAATGGATTTGTTCAACAAGAAACCACCAAAGACCTGCAGGTATGCTGCTTGCTATGTCTGGTCGTGAATGTAAAATCACAAGCATGAAAATGTGCTTCAAATTTTAAAGTTGTAAAATTCAGCCTCATGGATAGATTTAATGCTGTCTAAGCAACAGCATTGTTGAGTTTACATCTTTAGGAGTGACAGTTTCTAATAGCTTTATAGCTTTACATTTTTGCACAAATAATATTTTCAGTGCACATCTCATTACAGTGTTTGACAATCTAACAGATCTCTGATTTTGTATTTCTGTGACAGCTGTTATACATTGTATACATACAATATACAATTTTTTTTTACTATTTTGAAAATCTCAGTAACTATTTTAAGGTGTCCCTATTACTGTAAATATACATTTAAGAAGTGAGTAATAAACTACATGTACTAACTGTAAGGTTAGGGTTAGAACGAGGGTATGGTTTAGGGATAGTTGCGTGTAATTATGGATAATTTATAGTTATATAACTTTAGTAACTACATGCAACACTGTAAAACAATGTGTTACTGAATCCTATGCTAACCAAAACTGCATTTGATTTAAAATTGATTATAAAAAAATTTATATATGGTATTATAAATGGTATATATATTTATACCATTTAATATAACTTTTTTATTTCAATATATTTTAAAATTTAATTTATTCTTCTGATGACAGTTGAATTTTCAGCATCATTACCTTTTAGAAATGATTTTAATAGGCTGATTTTGTGCTAAAAAAATTAAATAATAATAATGCTTAATGTTTTTGTGGATATTTTTCAGAATTCTTAGATGAATAGAAAGTTCAAAAGTACAGATTTTATAAATGTATTTACTGCCTTTTGGTCTATTAAATGTGTTGAAATAAAGTTTGAATTTATAGATATTTTTTAAATTTAAAGGTAGTGTATATGTAGTGCAGTAATATGTGTTGTGTCTTTCACAGTGAAAGAACAGAGAATGGTCAGAAACCCCTGTCATCTGTGCCTAACAGAGGTGTTGCCAGTGGTAAAGACTTTTTATTTTATTTTATTAAGATTAGTAGTTAACCTATATGGTTGTTTGAATAATTGATACTTAAGCTATTAACAACTGATTACAAAAGATGGGTGGCTCTTTACATTTGATCTAAAATTTCTCCTTTTTGATTTGCGTGCTTGTTTAAATATTTCAGAGAGTCTGGAATCTCCAGAGCCTCCTGTGTTTTGCACCCCAGGATTTAAGATTGAAAAGCACCGCATCCCATCCTCTCCACTGAAAGAAAAGAATGATCTCGATTCTCCCCCTCGTCCTAATAACTGTCCTTCTACCCCAGAGCTCCCTGCATTTGAGACACCTTTTGTCAGCAAGCTAATAAAAAAGGTGTGATGTACCCGTTAACTCAATACTTTTGTCACTGATGTGTAAATCTGCCTCAAGAGACTTTTTATTACATTAAACCATGATCACATACAATACCTGTCAATATGTGTAATGGTTTCACTTATTCACTGCAATTACCGTTTCACAGGACGACAGGCAGGAAGAAAGCAAAAGGCACAGGGGATCACAGGAGGGCAGCTTTCGCCTACCAGATCTCTCAAACACTAACAGAGCTGCTTCGTTTGATGCTCCGGAGATGCCAAAAGTGCTACGTTATGAGGACGAGGCCATGCCTGAGATGCCGAGTCTGCAGTCCCTTTTTGGGAATTCTCTTGCTTTTGTAAGCAATCATGTTTCGCATATATATTAATCATGAAAAATACTCATTATACCCTAGACTTCATGCTAAACCTTATAAATGTTTATAATTTAATTTATTGAGATAATGTTTTCCCTTCCATCAACTCTGAATAGAAAAATGGATCTGATGAAAGTCTCTCTGGGATGAAAACGGGGGCAAGTAATGTGTTAGAGCTGAAGCAGACCTCTGTCCCAATGCCTGAAGGCGGCTTCAATCAGGATTGGTGCCTTGCAACTCCAAAAGTCAGAGTGAAGTTCCCTACAGAGCCATGCACACCAGAGATGCCAGATATAAGTTCAGTTACTCAGGATATCTTAAAAGTGAGTCATTACAACCTTGTAATGCTAAAATGGCTATATTGCAAATTAGACTATTATCAAAGAAAACATTTCAAATATGGTAGTTAATTTATTTTTGTTTAAATTTTCATCTCCCTCTAGCTTGTGGCACAGTGCAAATCTTAAGCGCTCACTACTGGATCTTTGCTGCAGACCTCAAAGCCTGGCTTTCAGAAAGTGGCACCAAGAAGAGCCATAACACGATGACTCTATTGACTTGAGTGCAAAACACTTTTAAGGAGTTAAAAAAAAAAACGTAATAAAGAGCTTTTAAAAATGATGGCATTGATGGTTATTCAAAAGAAAGCCACATTGAAAATAAGGACTTATTACCAAAGAAATAAATACAAATATTGGTAACACTTTAGAATACTGTTCTGTCAAAAATGAATAACTACACAGTTAATACACTATTACCATTCTAGTAACTGCTATTAACGAATTAGTAAGTAATAGTACTTAGTTGAAGGTGGTAGTTCACTGTTAATCAATAACTACTATATACTCACCTAAAGGATTATTAGGAACACCATACTAATACTGTGTTTGACTCCCCTTTCGCCTTCAGAACTGCCTTAATTCTACGTGGCATTGATTTAACAAGGTGCTGAAGCATTCTTTAGAAATGTTGGCCCATATTGATAGGATAGCATCTTGCAGTAGATGGAGATTTGTGGGATGCAAATCCAGGGCATGAAGCTCCCGTTCCACCACATCCCAAAGATGCTTTATCGGGTTGAGATCTGGTGACTGTGGGGGCCATTTTAGTACAGTGAACTGATTGCCATGTTCAAGAAACCAATTTGATTTGATTCGAGCTTTGTGACATGGTGCATTATCCTGCTGGAAGTAGCCATCAGAGGATGGGTACATGGTGGTCATAAACGGATGGACATGGTCAGAAACAATGCTCAGGTTGGCCGTGTCATTTAAACGATGCCCAATTGGCACTAAGGGGCCTAAAGTGTACCAAGAAAACATCCCCCACACCATTACACCACCACCACCAGCCTGCAGAGTGGTAACAAGGCATAATGGATCCATTTTCTCATTCTGTTCACGCCAAATCATGACTCATCAGACCAGACATTATTCCAGTCTTCAGCTGTCCAATTTTGGTGAGCTCGTGCAAATTGGAGCCTCTTTATCCTATTTGTAGTGGAGATGAGTGGTACCCGGTGGGGTCTTCTGCTGTTGTAGCCCATCCGCCTCAAGGTTGTGCGTGTTGTGGCTTCACTGCATACCTCGGTTGTAACGAGTGATTATTTTAGTCAAAGTTGCTCTTCTATCAGCTTGAATCAGTCAGCCCATTCTCCTCTGACCTCTAGCATCAACAAGGCATGTTCGCCACAGGAATGCCGCATACTGGATGTTTTTCCCTTTTCACACCATTCTTTGTAAACCCTAGAAATGGTTGTGCGTGAAAATCCCAGTAACGGAGCAGATTGTGAAATACTCAGACCAGCCTGTCTGGCACCAACAACCATGCCACGCTCAAAATTGCTTAAATCCCCTTTCTTTCCCATTCTGACATTCAGTTTGGAGTTCAGGAGATTGTCTTGACCAGGACCACACCCCTAAATGCAACTGCCATGTGATTGGTTGATTAGATAGTTGCATTAATGAGAAATTGAAGAGTGTTCCTAATAATTCTTTAGGTGAGAGTGTATATACCGATTCATAATAAATGTATAATTAATTCTAAAGTGAAGGTCATAGTAACCCACTATTAATGATGTAAGTATGACCAAATTAATTATTTTATGCATTATTAATGTTAATTATGAATCTGTATTCTAAAGTGTTACTCAATTATCCAGGTCCACTAATGCCAGCATTTCATGGTGAATGTGCAGAGTAATGTAGTAAGCAACTCTTTCAGTATATAATCTGGGGAAACAGCTGTTGCACAAATGCTACATATCCATTAATGACACTATTTCCACACTAGTTCGCAAATATGGCAAGCTGGACAAAATGCTGCAAAGCCAAACATTTTGCTTCATAATTAAAGTTTAGCTTTATGTCTATTAAAACCTAAACCTAACAGATTAATTCTGAATGTGAAACCAAAGTATTTTTCAGTTAGTTTCCATTTATTTGAAAAGTCAGTTTATAAATGTTTAGACCAGAGACAAGTTACTGAAAAAACAAAACAATTTATTCAACATTTTATGGGACTCATGGTGACAGGGCTAAAACTTAAAAGGTAGACCTGGTATAAAACCCCATGATGAACGTAAAATATGAAAGATTATCTATATAACTATAAACCCCAGTATCTGCCCAATCCTGCTGCTGGAGATGGACCTTCCTGCAGAGTTTAGTTTTGACTTCACAAATACTTCAACCAGCTGATTAAAGTCTTGAGGCTCACCTGGAAAGCACAGGCAGGGATTGAACTAAACTCTACAGAAAGGCAGATTTCCAAAAATTCTCCCTCTGTTTAAATGCAAGCAAGTCTGGTTTCAGAAGGATCAGTAGGGTCTCATGCGTCCTTGGAGAGGTGGTGCGCGGTTAGGCGGAGTAATCGCGATGTCAAGGTAATCTCCAATCTGGAAACGTTGAGACTGAAGCGTCATGGAGTCATCTGCACCTTTGCGTCCTGAAACCGTATTGCCAATCTCTTTGACCCTAAAACGAAAGCCAGAGAGGTTACTTAAAATTCACAATAACAAAAATTTAAACTGACTAAGATATATATGTATAGTCTGTATACGTTACCTGTAGATTTGTCGTTTAGGGTCTGGGTAAACAATGGCAAACCCAAAATGTGTGCCTTTCTTTCTAGCTTCTGGATAGACTTCCTTCACCAGGCTTGTCAGTTCCTTCAAAGTAGCATCCATCCTGTAACCAATGCAGATAAAATTAAGGATCATACGGTGTATTTACATTTTTAAAAGTTCAAGTGTTATATTAAGGCCTACCAGGTGTAAATCTGAAGCTCACTAGATGGCACATTCCCCCGGGCAAACTCGTCCATTCGATGGTGCCTTCCATTATTGGTGGTGAACACTCTCAGGAGAAGTGGGCATGTCTGTGGGACAACAGACACATGCAGAAATCAGTAACAGCCTCCCCCGAAACAATCAGAGTATGTGCTTATTCAATATTCATTAAAACAATATTTAAGTTTGTAATTCCGTGATTGTAGTACAGATGCTTCTGTTGTATATTTGTATTATGCATATTTTTATTACATGCTATGCACATTAATATGGTACGATTTGTAGTATACTATGGTGCAACAATACGTTTTATCATAATTTAAGTATAATATGGCATATACTTAAAAGTTTTACTAGTTACATTTACAAATTAGCCTAGCATACAAGACGCGTTTTTGCACACGAATTTTTGCGCAACTAACGAACAGAAGCAAAGACAGACAAACCTTTTCTCTGTCCACTGGCTTTTCTGGCTCTTTTTTGATTTCCTCTTGTGTAACCCTCGATTCTACAGCCATTTTAAACCAATTTCTTTGGAAAAAAAAACCCACCGATGAATCGCTGTTCACAACGCCTGTTAGCAGTGAGCGATCGCGGCGCGGTGAGATGATATCACCACAGTAGTGACGGGGAACACCAATCACAGCCAACCGATGACGACCACTGAAATGACGACACATTCGCTACGTCCGCCGCCATTTTGGGAGTCAGATTGTAAATATTACTAGTGAAGAAAAGCAAATACGTCCACAAATTAGGTGGCCTTAATATGGTTCACACGTGCGTAGTGGCCGGTTGTCGGAACAGGAGGACTCCTGGGACCACATTATCCTTCTACAGGTTTCCACGGGACCCGGAGCGGAAGCAGCGCTGGATCGCTGCTGTGAATCGTGAAGGGTGGGTGCCAAACGAGGGCAGTAGACTCTGTAGCACTCACTTCATTTCAGGTATTTTAAATAGGATGTGATGGATATTGTTTGGGTTTTTTGCAGGGATAAGGCTCATCACTGGGGTGAATGTAGATATTTCTGGTAATGGGAGAATATGTTTTTATGTTTGCAACGGCCATGTCTGATGTAGATAACGGAGCATCACGTTAACCTTACCATTTTGATACACTTTGGATTAAATGTAAATTTGCACTATGTTTATTAGTTTTTAATCTGGCATTCCTCACTTTGGAATCAGAACAGAATTGCTCTATTTAAATGTTTAATGCACTATTCTAGGTTTGCATTATGATAAAATAAAATAAAAAATGATTATAGAGATAAATGTGTTGTTGTTCCATTTGCAGGAAAACAAGTAAAAAATCCTCGATCCCCAGACTATGTTCCTTCAGTTTTCACTTCAGCGCCACTGTCGCCAAATATGAAAGAAGCAAGTTCCTGTGAAATGCATGATAAACAAGAGGCACAAGTGGAGGCAGCAAATGCTTTGCTCTTCCTGCAAGGACAAGGGCGTTTCTTGGAGGATCATGGCCAGATTAGAAGTCAAGAAGAGCCAGAGAGTGTTTCCTCTTCACTAAGTAGTTGTGATGAAGAGGATGATAAGATTGAAGATGGCATAGAAGAAGAAATCTCACTGTCAAGTGTAAACCAAAGAGGAAGAGCAGTGCAAAGCATTCCCTCTGAATATGAGTCCAGTCTTGAGGCTCTTAAGAAAGAGAATACGGAGTTGAGGGAATCAATAGAAAAGATATCTCTCACCGAGGCGTCCTTCAAAAATGATCCAGAAAAGGTTCGGTTCTATACAGGATTGCCAAACTACTTTGTGTTCGAGACAGTGATGTTGCTTCTCGTGCCACACATGAAAGGGGACAAAAATGCAAAACTCTCAAAATTCCAGCAACTGCTCTGCGACTCAGGCTTGATCTTAGAAACCAAGACTTAGCCTACCGTTTTGGGGTCAAGGTTGCCACAGTGACCAGGACCGTCCATCGGATTATTAATATAATGTTCACCACCCTCGTGCCAACTGCTGTTTTTTGGCCGTCTAGAGTGGAGCTCAGAAAAAACCTACCTGCAGCTTTGCGTTGCACATACCCAGACTGTGCAGTGATCATTGACTGCTTTAGGGTGTCTCTGGAAAAATCTTTCAGTGTGGATGTAAATCAAGAGGTTACATCTACAGCATTGACTTCCCTAGCTCATTCCACGGTGAATGAGCTTAAATATGTGATAGGTGTTGCTCCTCAAGGTGTGGTCACGTTTGTCTCGAGGGGATCACCGGGTCACGTCAGCGACAATAATTTAGTTGAGAGCTCTGGCCTACTTTGTAAGCTCCTGCCTGGTGATGTTGTTCTGGCCGAGCATGACTTTGACATTGGGGGCTTGGTAGGGGCTCGCAAAGCCGAACTCAAAATCACTAGTAGCAGTTACACTGAAAATAGTCAGAGTGGAGAAGATTTTTCAATGGTTGGTGCTCTTTCAGATAAAGTGAATGTTCATAGGCATGTTGGTAAGGTAATAGACATGGTCAAAAAAAGATATTCTATGTTGACCGGACCTGTGGAGAGTCCCTTTACAGTCATAGAACGCACTTCCAATGTGAGCACTTTTGATAAGATAGTGCAGGTTGCTTGTGCCTTGAATAATCTGTGTATTTCTGCTGCACCCCTGGAATGAATGTTCATATTCGCCACACTTTTGCAAAAGCTACATTTACCTGGACCATGGCTGAATGCACCTTTATTGTTTCCATATTTTTACAGAAGAAAATAGATTTTCTGTTGTTAAAAGAGTGATCTGAACATTTCTAAGACCATTTATGCAACCTAAGGACCAGTTTATACCAAACATATTCATCAGGCAGAGTTCACTGTACAAATTTCTTTCTAGTGTGTTTTTTTTTTTTTTACATGAAGAACTTTGTTGATGCTTTGGTTTGATAGAGACATTCCATCCATAATTTGCTATTGTCGAGAGTGGAGCTTGTATGCTGAGAATGTAAAATATTCAAGGCACAGAAGAAGGCGTCTCAGTCGGAGACAGTTATTGTTGTGTATTGTGACATTAGCTGCCCTTAGTTCCAGTGCCTTTGTCCATGTGATGCCTATACCATTTTTTGCTTCTGTATAGATATACACTATATTTTTGCCTTAATCCAGCAGTACTTTGTTCTTTCCCTCTGATGATGCCTTGTCATTCTACCATGTAATGTGATTGTGTAAGTACCACAAAATTACAGTTTAGCTGTTAGCACATATGATCATTGTTGTTTTAAATCAACTCTAATAACATTTAGACTTGTATATTCACTCTGATATTCAATCATTGCACATGTTTCAGTACTGTACCCTGGTTTTCACTTAACTGTCTGTACGTTTTACATTTATCTCTGTTATGGTTCGTGAAGACAATTATGCGTATGTTGAATTTTCCATTTTACTTGTGCGTTCTATGTGTAAAGTTCACCAACACAACTGTAATCAAATGAAGCATCCTGTTGTATAACATATGAAAATATCTTCATAGAATTTTGAGTACTTGTAATTGGAACTGGCATTTTATTCTTAAAGGGATAGTTCACCCAAAAATGAAATTCTGTTCCCAACCTGTATGAATTTCTTTCTTCTGCTGAACACAAAAGAATGATGAATGTCGGCAACCAAACAGTTGATGGGCCACGTTGACTTCCATAGTATATATTTTTTCCATACTATTTTTGTGTGAACTATCCCTTTCAGTTTCTTTATTCCCATGAATTTACTTTATTACACAGAAAGAACATGATACATGACATAATTATTCCATGCATTTGCTCAAAAATATATATTTAAATAATAACAAGTATGTATGCAGTAATTTTGCAGTACTCTTAAGGTAGTTAACATTGAATTGTCCTGCATTGTGACATTCTGTACTCTAAAACTATTGTAAACAGCATTTTGCTTATTTGATCATAATCCAGACATACTACTTATTATTTAAATATATATTTTTGAGCGAAAGCATAGAATAATTATACTTTTTAAAATTTGTCATCACGCAGTATCATCCAAAATAAACAAAAAAGGTTTAAAATAAATGTTTGCCAGTAATAGCACTTCAAATATGTGTTTTCTTATATATTTATTTACACTTTAGCTGAAAATCTTGATGTTAAAAAATTTAAATGCCATTTTGTGTCAACTATACAGTTCCTGTTTCACAATCATTCATCAGAGCATGTCTAAAACCTATAAGCAGAGTATTTTGTCTGTCTTTTTGTTTGTTGTGCTTGGTTCAATTACTGTGATTTCCTTTTAGGATTTGAGATTACACTAATTGAAGGACGCCATGCAACAACCTGATCAATGAGGAGCCCGTAAAGAAAGTAGGCCTATAGTTTATTTTTTTATAATCAATTCATTAATGATTGCCATTATAAGTTTATCTCTAGTTCATATATCGGCCAATATTTTCCCATTCCAATCATTTTATCTGCTAGTGTACATCAGATCAGAATCTCAGCGTTGTAAATGTAGGAAGCCCCGCCCAGAGTATGTGCAGTGCTGACGTGCATGGCCGCCTCACGTGACTCCTCTGGAATGTTAACAATGCAGTAAGTGTCCAACTTTGTACTGCATTCTAATTCTGCCGTGAGTGGCGAGAAAATGGAGGACAATCCCATGATTTTCTCTGTGTGCTTTTTATGAGAGAACATCGAAACACGATCCTTGGGAAACAAAACACCAGACCGATAATGTACAACTTTACTGAAGTTTAAATCAGTTCCTTGGATTAAGGTACCAATTATCACATGGTGAGTCGCTTAAAACTTTCTTAATTTATTCAAAACGTTGGGCATTCGTAGCTTTTAGAAGTTTCTTTATTCGATTTGCGGTCGGAAAGCCTTTGTACGTTGAGAAAGGAAGTTGTATAAGTGAGATAGGAGTGAACAGCACATTCTCCCTGTGCTGGAATGCGGACTTGCTCCAGCGGATCTGCGTTCCTCTCGCTCCAGTCTCTCAAAGCGCTGAAACCTCTAGGCCCCGTAATTCTATTCCGCCTTAACTTTCTTTGTGTCTATGAACGCATTTTTTAATAACAGTGCTGTTTGTTAATCTAATGAGGAAATGTGAGATTATGTAGCCTACATAAAAACTTTTTTACAGCAGGCATGGATGGGACACAAATGGTAAAACTGAATCTTTATCGAAACTAAACATAACAATATCTTGGCTTTCACTTATAAAACCCGCTACATTGTGTTAAAATCCCATGAAATTCAGTGGTGATAAAATAGAGGCGGCCACGAGCTGCAGGTAATGTTGTATTTTACTCGTGCGTAACAAACCATCGCTACTTTATTCATGTTTTTTGTTGTTGTTTATGTGTCGCGCGCAGTCAGATGTTTACCAAAAGGTTTTAGCTGTACCAACAACATGTACTACAACGGTCCGATTGCGTTACACATTGATTGTTTTGAAATAGTATAATTCACTCCACCCCCAAAATTATATTTTTTTCCCCCCGCATAAGTTGTGAGATGATGACATGTGCTGAGATGTCTTCATATTACACTTCTTTCTGCTTTGTGTTGTCAGAATACTTAGTTTGTGGTGATAAAATTATGAAATTAAGCAAAAACAGTGGCAAATGTAAGGCTTTTTTTAAAAAGAGGACCACTGAGGGGCCAAAATGTACAGAGAGGAGCCAAAGTAATATAATTTCAGAATGATTCTTTATACATATGAGACTTCATACTTTCTAATGTGTTGGGAAGGTAGTGTGACAAATTTCAAGTAATATAAATATTTTTGTTTAGTTGTAAAATGTTTAGTTTTTTAATTGATTATTGCTGAAGTGTACTTAGATTAGTATTCAAAGGCAGTGGTACACATTTAGCTGTTGTTACTTGTGGATTGGAGGGCATAGAAAATATTGTGTTAGATGCCTTGATAATAATGGGAATTTAGACTATATGTTCTAAACTGGGCAATGCATTTCCAGTGTTGCGCACCAGCATTCCAGAAATATGTTTGTCCTAAAAGTCCTTTCTTCTTTATGGTCATATCCCCCTTTCACCAGAAGACAAGAAATAAGATTTAATGCTGTAAAATGTTTGGAATTTTAACACCCATAATATATCATGACATGATCCATTTTCTCTCCTGTCTGTGAGGTATTTCCTAAAGAAACAGGGATTTTTATTTTATATATATATATATATATATATATATATATATATATATATATATATATATATATATATATATATATATATATATATATATATATATATATATGCATACATATAGATGCGATTCATCGATTTGACAGTGCTATCATATCCATTAATTGCATCAAACATAAAAATAGCCATTTTGTATTTAAATACATTTTAAAATGTAATTTATTCCTGTGATTGCAAAGCTGAATTTTCAGAATCATTTCCCCAATCTACAGTGTTCAGAAATCACTCTAATATGCTGATTTGCTGCTCAAGAAACACACTTTTTTTTTGTTGTGCTGCTTAATATTTGTGGGTGGGTGGATGCATAGAAAGTTCAAAAGAACAACATTTATTTAAAATAGAAATATTTTGTAAAATTATAAATATCTTTACTGTCAATACTTTGTCATGCATCCTGAATAAAATTATGAATTTCTTACAAAAAAAATCTGACGGTAGTGTATGTTTTACAAAATATGTTGTAGAAGTTATGTTATTGTTTGTGTTGTGTAGTAATTATTTGATTTTTCTCTCTAAAGCAAGGTTTTGCCTTATGGCTACACATAATTCTACAGCAATACATTGCTTTCCATGTGAATAAAGGAACATGCTGCTCTTCCTCTGACTGCATATTCTGCTTCAAGAGAGTAACAGCACAGTCATACCAAGTTGATCTGCATGTGTTTAGGGACATGTTTAAACCTATGTAAGAGGTGCTAATGTCCGATCAGACACAGGTATTTGACATAGAGTAGTGATACAGGGCCTTGGACGTGCCTGGACCACACCCTGACCCTTCTGTCTAACACTGTCTCCACAGGCAAAGATGCATACCAGACTGGGATGGAACAAGTGCGCAGATGGAATAACCCCTCACATGTCTTGGGAGGAGGGGGAGTGTGAGCCCTGAAAGGGGTGCTGGGATGTGAGTAGGCCTGCATCCAGCACGAGCCAGAGCCAAAGAGGCAGCAGCAACAAAGACGAGCGACAACAGGAATCCTAATCTTCACTTGCATCTTTCCCACTGCAGCCTGTTATCTATTCAGGTCAAACTGAGCCTGGGTGTGTACAGTTGTGTGTCTTATTGTAGGTTTGTACTACCGTTGTGTGTTTTCCTGTGAGAGTAACTGACTGAATCTTTTTGTCTTATCTAAGTGTGAAGAGTTTGTGTGAGAGTACAGGCCACGTTTACTCATGAGGCCTAAGACCTTCCCTGCCGCCCCATATGTGGGCAACACGCGCCAGCGGCTGCAGGAGATCAAGGAGGGACTGAAACAACCAGCAAAGCTGGTGAGCCAGGCGCTTCATGGAGGGAGCACTCGAGGGGAGGGGGGCAGAGGTGGCGACTCTAAGGGCAAAGACCAAGCTGGTAGGCAACAACAGCTCCGGCAGCCCCAGAAGTTCAACAACTACCAAAACGCCTTGCGAGAGATCCGCAAGTCTCTGATGCCCTTTGCCAATGAATCGGGCCCAGGATCCAGCTCAGGCCACCCTGGTGAAGTCAACAGACAGATGCTACAGGATCTTGTCAACGCTGGTTGTGATCAGGTAAGGAACCTCTATGTTGGATATACATGTGTGCGGTTTAATACTATAAATGAAAATACTAAAAATAATAATACTAAAATATATAAAATAAATGTACACCACCCTCCAAATGTTTGTGGTTGCTAATATTTTTGTTATATTAAAGTTTTTGAATATTATAATGTAGTTTTTTATGGAGATTTATGTATAAATCTCGAGGCATAAAAATAGGCTTATATTTATGTATCTAACTTTCTATTGTATCTTGGTCAGCAAATCTGGTTTTACTTGTAATGTTTGTGATGGTGACAGGGGTTAAAAAATAACCCCTGAGCATAAACTTCATGCATTCAGAAATGTTTCTGAAAATCATTATAGCTTGAGCAATTAACATTGTGGGGGCATAGCAAATAGGGCTTTGAACATTGTACAATGGATATTCAGTCCAGTCTATCCAGAAATTGTTATATAATATGTGTAATGTTGAAATGGCAGTTTTTCTTAAAGAGCTCAGTGAAACATATCTGCCCCAAAGGAAGTGGCAGAATCCAAGTCGGCTATTTCTCACCTTTAACACTCAAAAATACAAACATTTATACATGTGTAGTTTTTCATTTATGTATTAGCCAATATCATTGTTAGTTGATCATGGTCCAGTTAAAGGGCACCTATTATGCCCCTTTTTACAAGATGTAATATAAGTCTCAGGTGTCCCCAGAGTGTGCCTGTGAAGTTTCAGATCAAACAGATAACAGATAACTTTCCTAACAGATAATTTAATATACCATTTTGAAAATGGCAATTTTGGGGTTGAATAAAAATGAGCTGTTCTGTGCGTGGCTCCTTTAATGCAAATGAGCTACTGCTCCCCCGACCGAGAGTGCGGAGCATACACATCTCATTCACAGCTCATTCACAGCAGTGAACACGCAAATGAAACCTGAAACATGATATCTGTTTGTTTTATTGATCATCTCTATTGCAGACACGTTCATGTGACATTGCAGTTCTTCTTCATCATGAAATATTATCATCTGCATGCGTTTTAAAACCTTATCACTCTCAACTTAAACACACACATGCACACAGAGCTGGATGTCAGCACATCCATGAGTAGTCTATTACACTAGACTAGTTCTCTGTCAAACAACAGAAGATAAACAGAAATTCACTCACTGCTCTTGACTGACTGAACTTTAGTAGCTTTAATAAGAACACATTTCTTATTAATGAAATTCTTAAACATGGCAGACTGTGTGAACAGCTCAGCTCTCTGAGGGAGGGGTCTGTGCTAGTATGTCAGTGTCCATCAACATGTGTGGGCGGGGCATCTGCAGTGTGACGATGATTTATGGGGATTAAAAAAAGGAGTGGGTGGATTTTTACCATTATAGGGTGGTTGTGTACACGCACTGCCAACACACATTTATGTTCAAACCTTATACACCTTATAAAAGCGAATTTTGCATAATAGTTGCCCTTTAATGCATAACTACTATAGGCTACTACATTTATACTACTGTAGTATTTTTAGTGGGTTGTTTTAGGGTATTTGTGTTGCTGTGCAATAGTGGTTGTTGTGCAATCACTACTTAGTTAAATGTGTTACATGTGTTCTGGTCCCTGTATTGAAATTTTGTGGCTGAATATTAACAGCATAGTTTACCCTAAAATGTGAAACACTAAAGAATGTATTTTGAAGAATGTTGACCAAACAAACACTGAGATATTTAATCTTATTTTGTGTTCCACTGAACATTGTTATTTTTATTCTACTAAAACTATTTTAAAAAAATGTGGTACTTAAAAATAAAGCTTAAATAAAATTAGAACTTAAAAATGAAAATAAATGTCCACTAACTAAAAATGTCTAAAACTGAAATAAAAATAAATTAAAGCTTTATAGAAATGTATAAAAAAACAAAGCTGATAAAAATGTCAAAAGCACAAAGTAAAATTACAAAAAACTGAAAATAAAAGCCAATTCAAAATATGAAAATTTATATATATATATATATATATATATATGTGTGTGTGTGTGTGTGTGTGTGTGTGTGTGTTGTTAAAATAATTTAAGAAATAAAGTCATAAGTTTGGAATGACATGCGGGGGAGTAAATGATGACAGAATTTTCATTTTTGGGTAGTTATTTGGGCTGTCGAAAATAAATAAAAAAATAGTCATCACTGATAGCTATTCTATAACTAAATCTGATTTCTTATGCAAAAATTAAGTGGCCTTTTTTGATAATAGGTTAGTCATGTTCATCTGTGTCAAACAGACCAAAGGTTATGTTATGTAAAACTGAATATGTTTAGTGTTCTTTGATTCAGGCTCTCTAATACAGACCCCTTGTCAGATCATTAATGAATATGTGTTGGGGCTTTGCTACTAATGTTCAGACACAGCTCTGAGAGCAGCCCTGTGATTGCATTAGGCATGTGAGGAATGCTGTGCTCAAGCCCATGCACAACACCACCGAGAAATCCACCACGGCCCAGTGGAATTACGAGGCCTAGCTGAAGGGAGGCGAGCTGCCTTTATGACATGGCTAAATAGAGACTGGAATGGAGCTTTTTTCGGTCCCAGGAAGCTGAAACATGCTATCATATGAAGTATAGTATGGAGTCAGACTTGATTTGGATCATGTCGTCTGGATACATTCTTAACGGTTTTATCTTTTGCTGCCGGTCCTGATGATTTTAATTAATTCATTCATTATTTATTTATTTATTTATTTTTTGCACTTTCAAACACACACATATGGAATATACATGGGTGGATCTCATCAGAATAGCCATTTTTGGGTTATTTACCCTCCAGTTGAATATCAGTGCTTTAAACAAAATTGGTCTCTTACATGATAGTGTACTATTTCACAGTATTTCTTTGTGCATTTTTCCTCAATCAGTAGGTTGATTGTCTTTGCCCTGCATTTATTGAACAGGACGTACAACATTAGTACACACAGAGTTAGTGCTCAGTTCAGTTGTAGATGTGTTGTGGTACAGTTTCCCCAGCAGAAATGACAGACAGTAGGCTGGGATGGCTCAGAGACTCTGACCATGTCCTTTGCATGTTTTTGTCTTTTACGTGTGGGTTAGTTTTCTTTCCTAGTTGATACAAAAACACAAAATTTGTGTTTTGTGACTAGTGTGTCTGACTTCGTGTCTCCCCTGTATTCAGCATAGCCAAAAGTTTGAATCTTGTTCCTGAGTCGTACACCACATGCACCTAGACCTCCCATAAGATCTGGGCATACATTTCTTCATGCTTTTTATTAATAGTAATTGTCATTAAAATGAAATGACTCAGTCGTTGTGTGTGTGTGTGTGTGTGTGTGTGTGTGTGTGTGTGTGTGACTTTGGTATTTTTAGTCCTCCTCTGACTGGGGCCTGTGTTCCTCTTCTGACCCTCTGTTCATTCCAGTAAGGTAAATGGCTGCCGCTGGTCCTTCCTTGGGTTTCTTTAGTTTGATCATTATCATTGGTTTTCGCCTCACAAATTACACAGCAATGCGACTGACGGTTACATAACCAACTTTGAAGGAGGAAATGTTTTGGTTGGAGAATAAAAGGGGGTGGGAGGGTATAGGAAGAAGATGAGTATGATGTGTGTTGTGGATTTGTGGTTTCGAGCTTAGGATATAAAAAGCTGCCTGCAGACATCATGCATGTGATGTTTGTGTACTTGTGGAATATTCACAATATGATAAATGTGTAGTGCTCTGTTGGCATATCATATTTGCACATGATCTAAATGTTTATATTAGCCTTCCCTCACAACCCAGTATTTCCAGGGTCTCAAACCACAACTGGTCAGTGCTGTGCAGCATAGCATTTTTGCATCAAAGTCAACCTGAAACTCCTTTCGACTTACGTTATGTGAAATATCTGAGTGGAACATTATATTTAAAAAGGGCAGAGCTTAATTTTTTTTTTTTTACTTTTTAGGAATTGATTGGATCATAAAGGTGTTAGCATCAAAAATTACCCAAGTGGTTGGTAGGAAGTGAGAGGGATTTGGGATGTCACCAAAAAAGAAGCAAATTGTTGCATTTTTATGAAATTTATGAATTAGAAAAAGCACCCATTATCATCTCTTTCAAAAAAATATTTTCAATCCCAAACTTTTGAGTATTACTCTATATATTTTATCAGTTCAGGAATTTAACTCTGATTTAACTATGATCTCTGTGTTGCAAGCACCATGTTTTTCTGTTTTAGCTTCTGTTTGTGCTATTTTATTACAGTATGGATAATGTTCCACCTCTCCATCCACTGATGATGTCCTTCCGGTCCTATATCTCAGAGTTCTCCATATGGCTTTCATTTTCATTGGTGGAATGTGTTTCAGAATTTGGGTCAAAGTGGAAGCCCTAAAAATGAACAGTGAGCAGCGTTGGAATATAGTTGTCACTTTAGTCAAGAGGAATATATATTGTTTACTTTTCAAAGTTAGAGTTCAGGGTGGGCGGGTTGGGGAGAGGGGAAAAACAAGTACTTCCCAACACCACAGTTAGAAATTGAATGTCTAATATAGCATTTAGGCTTGTGGTCATGACGGGTGTAAATATATTTTGAATCTAACCAAATGAATGCCAAAGGCACATTGGAACAGAATGATCTCACAAATAAAGAGGGGAGGAAAAGGGACAATTTAAAGAAACACTGAAGCATAGAGTTCCACATATCTGGAATTCTTGCATCCTGGCTCATGGAATGTCCTGAACATATGTCGCCATGACAGTGGAGGTCAGGGCTGAAACTCGGACCTGGGGCCAAACCAGACCCAGCCCTTGCTGAAACCAGACTGAAGTCCATGTTGGATTTTTGTGTTTGTGTGTGTCTTTTAAAAAGAGAGTGGCGCCTTTAAATCACTAAGGGGGACAAGAAGGCACGCCCTTGGAGCAGACAGTGATGGAATGCAACAGAAAGCCCTGGCACTTCTGAGAGCAGCGATCACTCACAGACAGGCAGCGTGTTTTAGGAGTATTTCCTGTGTTTTGTACAATACTGACCATAGTGCCAGACATTTGTGAATGAGCATTTAGACAAACTGATGGCAATACACATGGATTAAATAGATAAACATAGATAAACTACTTGGAGGAATGTGTGTATGGCTGCTTCTTTATGCCTATTCCATTTTTTTTTATTCTGTCAGTGCCATCTAACCAAAACTCCACAGGATGGACGACATGTTTTTTTTTACTCTAACTTAGTCATAGTTACCTACATTTGATATTTACCTACTTGCTGTTCTTTGAATGCATAGTGTACAAAAAGCACAAGTATGTGCTGAATTAGGCACTTATTTCTTTTTTCTTTTTCCATGGCATGCTTTGTGCATTATCGTCTTTGAACACCAGAGGCATTATAACACTGCTTGCTGCACTGCTATAGAATTTGGTTTGGGCAGAATGTCTTCTGAATGAGGTCATATGCCATTCAAGGGGATTTCCTCATATAGGTGTGGGTCTCTGCTCACAGAAGACTGTACATGTCTGAGTTGTTTTATTTTGGATTGCTGCAGCTTTTTAAAATGTGACAAGGAAAACGTAAAATGAATCTGAAGGTACAGATTAATACAGAGTTGTCGCATGGTGGGTAATCATGAGTAGAGATTGTTGAGAATAACTTTCCTTTAAAAAAATGCAGTCTCTAATATATTAATAATAATTTATTTTTATATAAAACTCTTTATTACTTTGAAATTAGTATAACTATAAACAAAAATGTAAATAAAGTATATAAAAAAGAATGTATTATATTTAGTATACCATGAAATCTGTGAATCATTGCAAATCTCTTGCAGCACAATGTTTGGTCAAACGTGCCAATCTCCATTCATAGTGCATGTGTGGCCTGGCACAGGAAGGAGCTTGTGCATAATTTGCAGAGGAAGCAGCTGCAGGGAATGTTATTTTAAGCGTTGTTTGCTGTGTGTGTATGCATGAGTTGGTTTATATTTACATGCATGTTCATCTGTACATATGTACACACATGTGTTTATATAAATAATCAAGGTACATGGAGGTCATTCTCCAGAACGAATGCTAATGTGACTCCCCAAGAATGTAAGCTAAATTAAACATTGCCTTTACATGACGGAAGTCTGACTTTGACTGAATTTGTTTTTTGTTTTTTAATGATATTATTTTGCCTCTAATACAAAATCAGTCTCTCTAGTTTACACTGGTGCATGGAGCAAACAAATATTTCTAAGGAACAGATGTTAAAGGAAATCATACTTGCTCTACATCTGACCAGGGAATATTTGGCTCAACAAATATGTCAGAACTTAGTGGCAGTCATGGCGCAGCTTTTCACTTCTCTTAAAGACAATATTTTATTTTTCTGGTATATGCTTTTATTCACAGAATAAATCAACGTTAAGCTCTTTGGTTACAACAAAGAGTTTTATGTCTACAGGTAGTTGTAATCTCCTATTTAAAAGTTCCAACTAGTATTGGATCATCTCAAGTATCTACTTAAAATCCGTACATGTATGTAGAAGTTGTACCTCACTGGTGCATAATGAGAGGAAATGCGTTGTGAAAAAAAATGCACGTGTTGCCTATGTTTTGATAGTTCTCTGCTTGAATTTGTAAAACAGGAAATGGCTGTACGTGCCCTAAAACAGACTGGCAGCCGCAACATTGAGGCAGCGTTGGAATACATTAGTAAAATGGGTTACCTGGACCCCCATAATGAACAGATTGTACGTGTCATCAAACAGACTTCCCCAGGTATGTGCACGCTTTTAAAAATACACTATGTATATATTTATATTATGAATGATGCTCTGCCTTTGAGTGCAAAGTGAACCTTTTTCTAATTCCCTACAGGAAAGAGTGGCATGCCAAATATGATAGACCACAGGACAGCAATAGAAGGCACTGGGGATGGTGCAATGCCCCCTTATCATCAAATGGGAGCACCACTGTATGAGGGAGCTAGTTATGGGGCTGAGGGTGAGATGGCTCGTGTGTACATGGGTGGACCACCTGTTATGAACTACATGGCACCACCTTCCAACACTTCACAGGGTCCTACCATGGGAAACCCAATGGGTCGGCCTGCAAGTATGGGTGCCTACTCTACAAGCATGGCTCCTCAAAATAACACTGGGAATCCTATGTACACCCCTGGTCCAGGCCAGCAAAAAGGATACCCTGGTACAATAGACCAGGCCATGATGGGCTACAGTGTGCCTGGACCTCCCATGCAAATCCAACCTCAGCCCTCAGGAGGCCCTGGTCCTCATTATGACTATAGGCCTCATATGATGGAGGCCTCCAGCTATGGGGTCAAACGAAGTGCTTCCTTCCAGAATAAGATGCCCCAACTAACACCTGAAAACTACGTTAATATGCCAAGCAAAGGAGCAATGGGCCAAAACGCTGGTGGCTATGCTCCCAACTTATATCTGCCACCACATCCACATCCACTCCAAGCCAGCCCCACCTCACACCAGGTTCACTTAATGCAACGCCCCCCTGGTGTTGCCCCTGGAGCTATGGGTGGTGAGTTCTCTGATGTTCCTCAAGGCCTCCTCACCCCTTCCAGAGCCAGTCTGAACCTTGACCTGTATGAGCATCACTGGCCAGGAGCCCAAGGTCCTGAGGGGACTCCTCCAGCCAGGCAGCCACAGGGGCCTTTTAGAGGGGAGGTACGTGTCCCCAGTAGGACCAATTCTTTTAACAACCACCAAAAGGTAACTGTGAGGCAGGCATTGCCTCCTACAGCTAGTGTTGCTGGCAAGTCGGAGTCATCATTGGGTCCACCTAACACAATAACTGCAGTGACCTCTCCACCAATCCAGCCACCTGTTAAGAGTATACGGGTCATGAGGCCTGAGCCGAAGACAGCCGTGGGACCATGCCATCCAGGCTGGCTGAGTGCACAAGCACAGGAAGCACCAGAGTCTCATGGATACATGCCAGATGATACTTTTACCCTGGAGCCCAATCAAGAACACCGCTGCCCGCCTCCACCTTACCCCAAAACATTGCTCCTGCCTGGATCTGGAGCTGAGCCTGTATCCCTGGAGACTGGAGCTTTGGGTGGACTTCAAGATATAAATGCAACAAGTAGGACTGTCCAGAGTGCCTCAGTTGGAAAGCAGGAGGAACCTGTCTCCAAAGACAAAGTTAAGACAAGCAAAGGAGAGAAGGCTGTGAAGGATAAGAAGCAGATCCAAACCTCACCTGTACCTGTGCGAAAGAATGCCCGTGATGAAGAGAAGAGAGAGTCTCGCATAAAAAGTTATTCTCCCTTTGCCTTCAAGTTCTATATGGAGCAGCATGTGGAGAACGTGATGAAGACTTACCAGCAGAAACTTAACCGCAGGATGCAGCTGGAGCAAGAGATGTCCAAGGTAAGTAGTGTTAGAACTTCATTAACCATAAAGCACACCATTTGATGATTGCACTTCAGACAATTGTGCTGTTAATTATTTGAGTGTTCACCATTGAGTATAAATGTTATTGTTGTCAAATCAAACCATCCTTTTCTATATATTCCTATTCTCCAGGCGGGCCTTTCAGAGGCAGAGCAGGAACAGATGAGAAAGATGCTTTACCAGAAGGAATCCAATTACAACCGACTACGACGTGCCAAGATGGACAAATCAATGTTTGTCAAAATCAAGACACTTGGCATTGGAGCCTTTGGTGAGGTGTGTCTTACACGTAAAGTGGACACGGGGGCACTGTATGCCATGAAGACTCTAAGAAAGAAAGATGTTCTGAACCGAAACCAAGTAGCCCATGTGAAAGCAGAAAGGGATATCTTGGCAGAGGCCGACAATGAGTGGGTAGTCAGGTTGTACTACTCATTTCAGGACAGAGACAGCCTGTACTTTGTCATGGATTACATTCCTGGAGGAGATATGATGAGCTTGCTGATTCGTATGGGGGTTTTTCCGGAGCCCTTGGCCAGGTTTTATGTGGCAGAACTGACACTGGCCATCGAAAGTGTGCATAAGATGGGCTTCATCCACAGAGATATCAAGCCTGACAACATCCTCATTGACCTGGATGGACACATAAAACTGACTGATTTTGGTCTGTGCACTGGGTTCCGTTGGACACACAACTCAAAGTATTACCAAAAAGGTAAGGGACATGAAGACAACATGATGTTCATAGTCCTAAATACAGTTGCAGTTTTTAACAAATCATATTAATTGGTTGTCTTCTCTCTCTGTACTGCTTGAATAGGGAACCATATCCGGCAGGATAGTATGGAGCCAAGTGACTTTTGGGATGATGTGTCTAACTGCCGTTGTGGTGACCGACTGATGACTTTGGAACAGCGGGCAACTCGACAACACCAGCGTTGTCTAGCACATTCTCTGGTCGGCACTCCTAACTACATCGCCCCTGAGGTGCTTCTGCGCAAAGGTAAGACCATGGACATGATCACCCGAAAGTACAAACACATTTATAGGAAGTGCTTGTGTTGATAGATATCTTCTCCTGTTGTAAAACGTTTTAATCCACAGGATACACACAGCTGTGTGACTGGTGGAGTGTGGGAGTAATCCTGTTTGAGATGCTGGTTGGCCAGCCACCCTTCCTTGCTCCAACCCCAACGGAGACACAACTTAAGGTGAGAGCTCTATATGCATCTTCTTAGGTTCCTTTGCTTATAGGGTTGATGTAAACCATAGGTGTCCAATCTTGCTCCTAGAAAACCCAATTTTCTGCAGGGTTTAGTTCCTACTTGCCCCAACACACTTGCGCAGACATTTAATTAGAGAAGAAGTGTTGCTAATGTTTGTGATCACTTCTGCAGGTGATAAACTGGGAGAACACTTTGCAGGTGCCCCCACAAGTAAAACTGAGCCCAGAGGCAGTTGACATCATTGGTCGGCTCTGCTGCTCAGCTGAAGAGCGCCTAGGAGGCAATGGGGCTGGTGAGATAAAGGCTCACCCATTCTTTTCCGAAATGGATTTCTCCAGCAATCTTCGCACACAACCTGCTCCATATCGACCGAAGATTGCCCACCCCATGGATACATCCAACTTTGATCCTGTGGAAGAGGAGGGGGGTCCAGGGGCCTGGAGTGACAGTGGAGACAGCACCCGCACATGGGACACTCTCTGTTCTCCTCACGGCAAACACCCTGAGCATGCCTTCTACGAGTTTACTTTTCGCAGGTTTTTTGATGATAATGGTTGTCCATTCCGTTATCCCAAGCCCCCAGAGGCAACACAAGACCTGTCCAGCAGTAGTGTGACTGGTAGCCTGAAGCCTGAGTTGGAGGAGGAAGAGGTTCATGAAGAGGAAGAGCAAGGGGAAGGGTGTGAGCCGGTTTATGTGTGAGAATGTCGGTTCGGGTGTTCATGCTGCTCTGCCTTTACCCATAGAGGACCTCGCCAGTTAACACGCTGCATCTCCTACACTTCCTTTCAACCCTAATTTTTCTTCAGGGTGTTTTTGTACATGTTAAGTGCAAGGAAGAACATCAGAAATGGAGTGCAGACATTTCCATGTGAAATGTGTTTATTCCTCTTAAACCATTGATTATGCAGTATCCTTTGCCTTTTACAAATGACTGAAACTCTGACCAAGGACCAAGGAAATACACAAGCTATGCAGCTTAATTCATGGGGACGTTGGTGTGACTGATAAATGTGGCTACTCTCCTATGAGAGTACAAAAACAGAGATGTGTAGCTGCTGCTTTGTGGTTTGTCAGTCCAACCACTCTACTCTCATGGTTAGTGGTCTGTCTGAATGGTGCCCCATTCCTTTATTCCACTGGGGGAAAATATCCCAGTCTTACATCATATGTTAACACTTCCTTCACCTCTCTCAGCCTGGTGATGCTAACATAGCCATTCCGAACACCAGAGAGGTCTTGGGATGGTGGCTCTGTGGTAAGGCTGCGATCAGGAGATCAGACAGAAATATCCCAATTGCCCTCATAGCGCAATCCCACAAAAAATATAAATGCAACATGCTCCATTACAACTATGTTTTTACTCATAAAACCAAACTGACTTCAAATTCAGAAATATTTTCTGAAGTATGGAAGCCAGATTTTCATATTCGGGATCTTGTGATCCCAGTCATTTTCACATAATTGGTCTAAAGCAAAAATAATTACGTTTTAGAAGATTTTGTGGTGCCACCAAGTGGTTCAAAGTGACACTGTAAACAATCATACATATTCTTCTGAATATCTAAGTCCTATATTATAGACTGACAGTATTAGGTCACTTCTTCATGCAAAGTCTGTCCAAAAGATCTTGCAGTATTTTGCAGTTAATACACTTATCACAGCTTTTTTGTAAATATTATACAGTTATCCTTTTTTATGTTTCATGCCTTATCAGGTGAAATGGTGCTCTCAGACGTGACACAATATTGAGACAAAATGTTATGTACAGCCAGCACTTCAAGGACATGCGATCTTAAAACTCCCATTATTGTTAAAAAGTTTATAGAAACATCTTTTAAATGTTTAAACAACCTATTTAGAGCTGAATCCTGAGGTCATATATAATGTGGTAAAAATTGCAATCTAGAAAATTAAGAGTTAATTTAAATTAACTATTGACTCTTAAATTGAGAAATAATTAAATCCTAAAACCTGTTTTTTGTTTGCTTGCTAGTTAAATGCGTGGTTACATTCATTCTTTCAAAATAAATGCCGCACAAAAGTTGCGGTGCTCACACATTTTAATTTTGCTTAAGTGTGTTAGTTTAGTTGCCAAAGTATAGTTTTATTTAATTGATATTTAAATTTCAACAAACATGTATCTTGCCTGGCTTGATTTTAATTAGCTTGAAAGCTTACTTAACCTGTTTCCAATAGTTGCTTTAAATTCATCTGCTGCTTTCATATGTATCGAACACACGCGTCACATTGTTTTTAGAGGTGTGTTTTCTCAGCAGCTCACTATCCAGAACAAATTCGTAGCATTATGGTTTTTACCTATAATTTAAAAGAACAAAAGTACAAGTGCTGGGACTCGAGGTTTCCTTTTATTGTTATGCAGAACACTTTATATGCTTTTCATCATATAACTCTGTCTGCTTTATCATCTTATTGTTTCCCAGAACATCTTAATTGCATTTAGTTTCATACGAAGATCTTAGAAGTCAGACGGGTGGTTTTTGTTGTGTTTGTTCATGCTCATCCAGATCCACTGGAAATGATCTTGTCTGTCACCATCAGTGAACTTTTTAACAAATTGAATAGAACAAGTGTAAAAATGTTTCGAGGCTGCTGCACCATTTCATCGTGATCACACAGCACAGTATTATAACAAGACAGTCTCTGACTGAAATGTAAAGAATACTTTGAGGCAGAAACCTTTAAGAAAATGGTGAGGAAGTGGCAAAAGAAAAATGTATCTGATGGTATGACTATGTGCAATACAGAAAATACATTATATAGTTTTCTAAATACAACAAATAGCCTTTATAACTTTAAAACTGAATTATGCTATCTAAAAGTGTATATTATATTGATTTATATATTTTCAGTATAGTTTCATGACCCAATGCTGCTTATTGTTATTAATATTACACTATAAAGTACATTATCATCATACTTTCATTTATACTTTCTCTCTTTGTGTATAGAGTGTTGTTTTGATTGTCAGTACGATTGATCTGGTGTAAGACGAACTGTGTGCCTTCTGATGAATGTGTGGGTGTGTGTACCATGTGCTGATCAGTATTTCAGGAGATGATGGAAATGTCGTCACTTCTTGCTCTCAGGCAGGTCCTGACTGTAAGATAGGCGGTGTTTTTGGTGGGATAGCTTGAGGACGACAAAAAAGAAAGCAAGAATGAATGATTGTCTTTTTTGAAAGACAAATATGCAAGAATGAATGATTGTCTTTGAGACTCTGAAGGAGATGTATATGGATGCCATGACAGGATGGATATGGAAACGCATTGTATGCATTTGGTCACGGTTTCTGTGATAAGTCCATTTAATTTGTCTTTTTGTGATCTAATTTGTAGTGATGATGGGTCAGTTCTCCGTATTAATTATCTCTCAAGCTGGCTGACAATCATGTGGTTACGTGCTTGCAGTCAATATTGTCAAACTACCCCGTATGACCACTGACTGGAAGAGCTTTAAAATAATTTGATGATTATCCATTCATATTTGCTTTATATATTGTGTCAGTACAGTAAGTTAAGTGAAAAAATGTAAATTTTATATACCAACTCAACAAGTTGATTGAGCTCAATGGAGTGTGACAGCAAGTGTTGCAGATGTTTTGCTACCCCATATTCGTGAGAATGGACCACTCAGTGAAAAAGTATGAGCTTTCTGCAAATCTCTCACAGAGTCAGGTTTAGGGTTTGAATGTAATTAGTGTGTTGTGCTTAGGATGGATTCCTTTTGAAAATGTTGACTGACAATCTTTGACTGTATTTAGAACTGTGTGATGATGGGACTTTTTTCTCTAATGTATGTTTTTGTATTTTAATGGATGAATGGGTTGGGACTTTTTGACGTTTGTAATCTTTTAACTGTATTATACAATTCTGTTACTATTGAACATATATTTATACAGATATACATATTTTTTGTATCCTTTTATTCTTTATTGTTCTCTTTTCTGAGCTAACTTTTGAACCCCCATGTCTACAGTATTACAGACAGTATGCATTTGGATTTATATCTTTTTTTTTTACATGTATGAATTGAGAATGTATAAGAAATGCTTTCGCTGTCCTCATGTGTAAATGTATATGTCTAAATTAAATTAAACAAATCGTCCTCTTGCTTTGAGTATTTGTGTGTGTGTGTGTATTTGTATTTGTAGAGATGTCTAGGCCAAGATATGTTTAGCAGATGTAAAACAGAGTGTGATGTCTTTGTTAATAACACAACTTGGTGCATATAATATTTAAATGGTCTATTATTAAGGTATTGTTAAGATTTTGTTCATGATTTGAGAGCGAGAGCAATGATTACAAAAATCTGAATATATCTGGTTACATTTGCGATTAGTATGAAAAAACCCTTTTATCAGAAATTATATATATATCAAATATTGTTACATTTAAATAAAAGTACTCATATACATGTGTAATAAAATAATAAAACTAAACTTTTTCAAATCTTTTTTTAGAAGCCATGTAGTGGTTTCATTTAGCTATCCAAGTAATAAAAATACACCTGTTCACATAATTGGGATTTTTTTTAATATGTTATAGCAGTTTTTACATATATGGCATATGAAGATAAACAGAAACTGATAGTGCTTTCCAGAAGTTCAAGTGTGTCCAGATCAAATGCAAAATCCTTAAATGGAAAAAAACAAATTATTTTATATATATAAATAATATATATAAAAAAGTCAGATATTACCTTAGCTACAACAGAATGAAGCAAAAGGTATAACATCCAGTACCATTCCATGTATTACATAACCTTTAAGGGGCATCAGAACTGTATGCCAAAAAGTGCCCGTAAACTCACTGGCCCGAAGTGCTGCTTAATCCCACAATGCAGTGCATGGCGCGTCACTGAAGAACGACCATGATGGCGGCGGTCGGTGCACCAGAAGTGATTTCACAGCTGGAAAGCGCTGCCAAAGTTTTAATGGTGAGCATTTCGCCGCTGTTTTCACATCTCTGTCAGTGTGCTGTTAGCTCTGTTTGGGGGTTCACTCTGGAGGGGTTTTGCTGTTCGTCAGTTAGCGGGGAAAGTCTCGATAAACGTGGAGCGGTGCGTGGCGCAGTGCTCGACTCACTCCATCCCGCAGAAGCCCAGCGCAGCCACCATCACCTTCATCATCATCTTCATCATGATGATAATAGCACCACTGTGGTGACACAGTCAATGTATATAGCGATCGCTGTGAGCTCAGGGGCTGAGTCTCAGAGGCCTAGTTTGGTTCTCCTGCCTTGTAAAAGCGCGCTGAATGAGTCGAAGTGTGTGCTGGAGTTTCTCCATCAGCTGCTGTAGTTACACACGCTGTTGATTCAGCCGCATGTATGCTCAAGCACATGTTTAGCAAAGCTTCAGGAGACCATAGACAAACCAGAGAAACTTTTAGCTTATTGTTTGTCTCATAATAACACCATACCCTTCATTTTCTGCTGTTAAAAGAGTTGACTATTTACACAGTGAGCTAGCTGAAAGTTGAGAGCAGGACATATGTGTAGTTAGATGATGGCCTGTGTAATTCACTAGCAGTGTCTAAAACCTGGTTACCCGTCTAGACGGCATTTCTGGGCATCATACGGACAGAATAACACTAATTCAGCAGTGTGTGGTTGTGTTACCGTGTTGTTAAAATCTCAGGGCAGTCACATTCATAAGTAACGTTACTTGTGACAATTTCGTTTTTGTTTCTTTCGGGGGATCAGTTTGGTTGTAATAGTCTGTGAAGCTTTTAGTCCAGTGTTTTGATCTCAATTTCACATATAAAACGTTTAGTGGTATTGCAGACTTTGTTATTAGTTTTTAATAGCTGCTATCGACATTTAGAGAGTTGGGTGGGGATTATAATACAGGTGTATGGCATAAAATTGTTTATATTAAATCAGCTGTTTACGCTATAAACTTGCTTCATTCATTTTGTATAAATAAAATAAATTATTATAAAGAGATTGCATTATAAATTGACAAGGTTGTGGGTGAAGTTTGTAAATTAACACCAGCAATCTCTCACTTCTGAGTAGGGATAGTTAGCGGGCAATAATCTCAAACTGTTGTCTTCTTGAAATTAGTTTTCATACTGTTTTAGTAGCAATGTAAATACTCTGAGGTCTCTGTAGAAAATAATATATTTAAACTTGTGTTCCAAAGTTTGGGGTCGGCAATAATGTTTTTTATTTTATTTATTTGATCAAAATATTGTGTATTGTAAAATGTATATATATATATATATATTGTAAATTGTCATTTGTTCCTGTGATGGTAAAGCTGCATTTTCTGCATCATTACTCCAGTCTTCAATGTTTATATATTTTTTCAGGAATCAGTCTATGCTAATTTGCTGCTCATTTCATATTACTATCAGTTTAAACCGCTTTTGCTTAATATTTTTGTGGAAAACATTTAAGAATTATTTGAAGTTTTTATGTGAAATAGGAACTAGAGAAATAGAAACTTAAACTGTCACTTATGATCAATGTAATTCATAATTGTTGTATAAAAATATTACTTTATAAAAATAAAAAAAACTTTTGAATTGTATTGTGGATATATATATGAATCATTATGTAATGTAACTGGAAGGATCACCTTTTAAATTATGAGTGAATATGTTGTTATGGAGTTGGTTATGCAGTCAGGAGAGGTTTTGTCATGGTCAGTTTTCAGATAGCAGAAAGGTCAGACAGTAACAGTGGAGATCAGGTATTGATTTGTTGTTGTGGAGCCCTGATCATCAGTCAGACTCACTGATGTCACTGCAGTCATGCTTATGCAGACTAATCACCAAAGGGAGCTAGATAGTAGTAGGCGAATCAAAGTTTTTTATCACTACACTTTCTTTACTGTATTAAATTAATACATTGATGAATTGATTTCAATTAGCCTGTTAATGTGAGGATTTATAACAGAGACTTTCAGCAGATCAAATTCAAGATGGCTAGAACAAATTAAAAGTTTTGTATGGTTAAAAACATTCGTATAAACATGCTATTTGGAAAAACCATCAAATAAAAATGCTGAAAAAATGCTATGCCATGATCATTTTGAATTTAGCAATTGCTGGTGTTTCATACGTTCATACCAGACTACTCAAAGAACAAATGTCCCGCTGTGTTGAATAATTCTCCATATTCATGACCGGATCCTTTTGCTCCCTGTTTTCTTTAAGGGTTCCATCAATAGATCTTTGTGATCATACTGAACATCACTGTGATTAATGACATTTTGGTGATGTCACTGGATGGCGTTAAATAAGAGGCTTTGGAATGGCAACTAATGTCTTTTTGTAGTGCTACTACTACAGTTTTTGGAATGACTGCTATTGTTTTTTGTCTACCAGGGGTCAAACAACCTTTAAAGTCAATTCAGTATCTGTATGAAGTTGAATGTGTTAACCCTGAATTAAAAGCAGAAGATAATTTTATTTGAAAAACAAACATACCCATTGACCCATCGTCACCACATCTAACTGACTTGTGCGTCAGCTTGGTTAAAAGTGAATGTCATACTGAGAGATCAAATTAAATAAGTAGATTAGCTTGTTATAGCCTTAAAATGTTGTACAACTAGGTATTTACAGTTAATACATACGCTGAAAACCTAATTAAGAGCTAGGCAATCAAAATATGCAGTAGGCAGAAACATTAAAAATAACACTAAGATAAGGAAAGGTACAGGAGCTGCTATGTGTGCCATGTTGAACTGCTTGAAAAGCACACTAGAATATGACATTAAAGCTTTTCATGCTGGGTTTGGGCTAAATCTGGGGTTTCAGATGATAAATAGCTGGCTGACTTTTCCACATGTAAATTAGATTAAGATGGTAAATATCGAGTTGGGTGTTCACCTTAGAGATAATCTCCATGTTTGTTTATAATGAAACCATCATATTAATAAAAATAATAATCATATAATTTAAAAAGATAAATGTATTTGTTTAAATACATTTGAATATAGGAGAGACATTGACACATTTAGTAAATGTAACTTTTTAACTGTAGCTTAGTTAAATTTATTTGTTTAATGTACATTTGAAGTTTTTTTTCACACACATTTGATTTGCGATCAAACAATAGCAAGTGTACCCTGCAGTACAGCTATAGGCCACCTGTTGTGGACCACTGGACTATATTCTCGTTCATGTTAATGTTTCCATGGCATCAGACCGGATTGAATTTGAGACCCGTGAGCAAATGAAGCCTGCAGGATTCACAAGAGTTGATTGGTTGTAATCACTGTTGTTCTTGTAGCTTAGGCTGATAGTCTTCAACTGGCAGATGGGATTTTATATTTGTGTGTTAACCATGTGGCTTAGGTAAGTGGCACATTTTTCCAATGCCTCCTGGTGGTACTCCAGACTAGAGGTTTGCATTAGTTGTACAGTCTGCCATAATGTCCTGTTGCTCTCTCATGCTGCAAATGGTTGATCTGTGCATGGAAAATGTGTCTGCTCTGCAGCTTGTTCGTTTTATGTGCCTGATGAAGCACATCAGGTGATCTGTGTGTGTGTGTGTGTGTGTGTATGTATGAAATTATGCCCTCTTCTCTCTAGTCTGGTTACTATGAGGTGGATGACTGCTGTGCTGTAATTAGGAATGGAATGTGATCTTTAATGTTATGACTCAAGTGTGTGACGCGTTCACAGCCCAGACTGGGTGTGTTCATATGTGTTTTGTGTGTTGCTTCATTGATCATCACTGGCAACAGGCTGCTTGAGTTCTGTCATCACTGTTGGAGGCTTTTTTTTTGTTGTACCATTTTATCAGTGACCTGTTATGAATTTAATGAAATGTCTGGTGTAGTATTTCTCCTTTGTTTGAGACTAAACGACACTAAATAACTATAAATAAAAAGAATAATAATAATATACACCATCGTTAAAATGTTTGGGCTCAGGAAGGTTTATTTAATTTATTTAATACTTTAATTAGCAAAGATTAATTAAATTGATTATGGGGTTATGTTTGGTACATTGACAATAAGAAATGATTTCTGAAGGATCATGTGAAAAATAAAGACTAGAGTACTTTAATATTTCACAGTGTTATGGTTTTTACTGTATTTTTGATCAAATAAACGCAGAATTCTTGATGAGCATAAGTGACTTTGTAATAATTGTAGTAACAATTTTTTTTTAATATTTGGATGTGAATGATATGACTAAAATCTAACCACAAAATAAGCAATTTTCTATCACCGTAATGATACATATCCGAATCTGTAAAGCTGCTTTTTCCGTACAAGTTTCTACAAGTGCAGGCTTCTATACAAATAAACCTGACTTGACTTGACTACCTTTTGGTGTACATGTGATATTAGATATTGACCAACACTGTTCAAGCACACAAATGTTTAACCCCTCCTATGAATGTGTTCACAGGCACCGCCGTCCATGGTCAGCACAGAACAGAGGCAGCATGCAGAGCATATATTCCTGTCCTTTAGGAAGTCTAAATCCCCCTTTGCCGTCTGCAAACACATCCTCGGTGAGTCTCAGCACTCAGATCTGACAGACTGCAACTAGTACTGACTTTACTTTGTTGAGGTCTAAAACGGTCTTTGGTGGTGGTGGGTGAACACGCAGTACAAAGTAACAGAAGCTTAGTGCTGACAATAAAACCAGAATAAATGCAAAGAAACCATTTTTTAAATGAATTTATCCGTGAAATAAAAAATATCCGCTGTCAGGACAGATCATAAAACAAAGTGTACAACATTTGACATTTTATTACTATACTACATTTTAAGATCTGTACATTTATACGTAAAAAGTAATAGAAAAAGTGGCAGGTCTTTTATTTTGCATTTAAACCTCAAGACTTTATGCTCAGATCATTTGACATACAGTATCAGATTGTTTTGTTCTGTCCATTGCTTTAGTTATCACTGTCAACCAGATTTAATCTGTCATTTAAATACGATTGTCAATCCAGAAACTGCAATACGTAGTTAGCAGCATGAAAAATATATATTATGTACCAAAAGCGAGCAAAGATCACTGCCATTATAATCACTGAAGCTGCCTTTTACTTTAGGTAACTACTAATTACATGAGGTAAACAAAGCTGCACTCCTGCAAAAATCTCTTATTGACATTGTTTATAACTTGTTGGTTATAATGAAAGGATTCGCAAGAGTGTAGAACCTGTGCTGAAAAAAACTCAGCAGTTTTGAGTGGTGTTAAATGGATTCTGACTAACTAAACACATTTGATTGGCCATTGTGTTCATGCGCTCAACATACAGTCAAACCAAAAATGATTTAGACACTAGATATATATTTTTTTTACTAGTGGGTGCAGGACACTATAGTTAATTTATGTAAGTGAAGATAGCAAAATAAAGTAAAATGTGATGCATTATACCCCAAAAATCTACCAGTAAAATTTATGATAATATTGGAACCAAAATTATTCAGACAATTTGACCTGACAATATTTAAGTGTTTTTTTTCTTTTATTGCTAATGTGACTTTTTACACCACAGACTGAACAAAATGAAGCATTGCTTGGTCATTGCTTGACCTAAATTGGTATTATCTAATTGTGTACTTAAATTTAACAGCCGACACCTGATTGGTTGATTGTAATCCATTACATACCTTTCTATCAAGAGTTATCTGACATGATTGGCTACAAAGCCCAATGCAGCGTAAACATGTTGTAAATAGAAACTTTTGAGCCTCTTTGCTTACACAAACACTCATGGGAGCGTTCTAAAGCAGATAATAATTCAAATAATTATTTGATGGAGCGGGACAAATATTCATTTTGGTGACTGCCAAAATATTTTCAATTCAGGAAAAACCTTGTTTTGAGTTCTGCATCTTAGAGGTTGCCATGCCAGTCTTCTCATAAAACACAGACTATACATTTTAAATGTGTATATCTACTAAAGGTTAAAATGTGTAAACTTGTAGAAGTATGCCAGCATTTGAATGTTGTCAAAGCTAAAACAAATTGATTAAAAGCTACAGAACTGTAAAGATACTTTTAAATTGTATATATTTTGAAAAGATACACAAATAAAACTGACTTGACTTCTCAATGAAAATTGAGTAGAATCTCAAACCTATAAAGTCTACTGTATCGCATTTGATTCATACATTTTGAAGGCCTCTAAATGATCAACATGACCAATTTGTCTGTAGAACCTGTTGATCATAATATACTATATGCCTTTTGTTACTGGATTAATATTTCATATTTTTTTAGCATGTTAAAGGCCAGTTAGTTTAAATGCATCTCCCTAATCTAAAGTGTGACCAACGATTTGTATTACTCTTATTTCGTATGTTAGGCTTTATGGCGTTAAGCATTTTTTTAACACCTAAACTCATTTAACTCTGATGTGAATTTCAGGAGCATCTTAAAATTAGTTTAGAGTGTTAAATAATGTTGTAAGAGCCAAAAATTTATGAATAAATAATAATGAGTGAATGTTGTCTTTCTTTCTTTCTCCTCAGAGACTAGTAAAGTGGACTATGTGTTGTTCCAGGCAGCCACAGCTATCATGGAGGCTGTGGTTAGAGAATGGATCCTTCTGGAGAAGAACAGCATTGAGTCCCTCAGAACATTCCTCCTTACCTACGTCTTACAGAGACCCAAGTAAGTTTGTGAATACACCTGAAAGTGTGACAACATAAGATACTCTATCCAAGAACCTCTGGATAACTTCTGAAACCCATCTCTGGTTCAGCCTGTATTCAGCTTGGCTCAGTACAAGTGTGCGTCTCATTCCTGATCTTTTAATTGTGTAAATCTTCCTCTGCTTCACTGCAGTCTGCAGAAGTACGTTCGAGAGCAGATCCTGTTAGCAGTAGCAGTAATAGTGAAGAGAGGCTCTCTTGACAAATCCATCAACTGTAAGAGCATCTTCCATGAGGTCAGCCAGCTCATCAGTAGCGGAAATCCCACAGTGGTAAGATTTGCATATCATCTGTGAGAGTTTACTGTGATAAAAAACTGTAATTCTTCGATCAGAACATTTTGTGGACCTAATGAGTTGTATGTGACAAAGAAATTAACTACTGACTGCCAGTGTGCCCCTAAAAAATAATTTACATGTGTGTCCTCCTAAATAAAAATGTTAAAGCAAAAAATGGTGGCCCACTGCTCTGGGTGGGTGGGTGAGTGGGTGTGTATGTGTGTGTATTCAATACTCGCTGTGTGTGTGTGCGTTTGGCTGGGTGAAATGCAAAGCACCATACTTGGCTGCTGCACATCAATTCACTTTCTTTATTCAAAATAAAGTACACACTGTGTCCTGCAGAGGGCGCACCAGTTTCTTGTTTTAAATAAGTTTCAGTTAAGTTTCAGATAATAGATTCCATCTGTGGTGACTCAAATGCCTTGTTATGATTGTACTTTATACAGCAAAAATGAAGGCTTTGGAAAATGTTTTTCCTTATTTAAAATTTCATTTATTTAGTGCCAATATTGATTGAAATAAATATTTTAAGTTTCTGAATAAGTTTGTAGGATATGTTTCCTACGGAAAATAATGTTGTGTGCATGTATGTATCTGTCCTGCCAGCAAACACTGGCCTGCTCCATCCTGACAGCTCTGTTGAGTGAGTTCTCCAGCTCCAATAAGACCAGTAACATCGGCCTCAGTATGGAGTTCCATGGAAGCTGCAAACGCATCTTTCAGGTATGTTCTTCCGTCCTAGTCATTCTATTTGTCCTTTTGATATCAGGTGTATTGGCTGGGTGTTACATTTGTATGTTAACCTGCAATACTAGGCAAAAATATAATGTGAGAAAGTGAAAAGGAAGAAGTGTCTTTAGTATCATTGATGTACTATTATAGTTTTTGTTAAAGGAACACTCCACCGTTTTTAGAAATAGGGCTTATTCAACAGCTTTCCTACATTTAGATATGTGGGCAAATGCATTTTTGTCTCAGTGCATTAGGGGTGTCACGATTCTCCAAATCCTCAATTCGATTACATTTTCGATTCTAAGCTCACGGTTCGATTTGATTCTCGATTTTTACATTCTTTCTTTTTTTTTAAAGCACTGGTTGCAATGCCATTTTTAGATTTTTTTTAATGCAATATAATATCTGACCTTTGTTCGCAATATACCACACTACATTGTCAAATAAAAAATAAAAAAATTACAACATAATGTAACAATAACTTATATCTTCAGTCATTTTGAAAAACTTAAAGGGGTACTTCAGTGCTGGGAAGATGGATCTATTTAAACTCGGTCATTAATGAAGTAGAAATGTGAAATTATTTTTGAATTTGGTGCCTTCTAGACTGAGAAAACACAGAAAATGTATTTTTGTCTCATGGGGATGAAAGACAACAAATCCCAGAATGCACTGTGTTGCCCTACGCTAAGCACGACATGGTTTACTTGTCCACTGCGTTCATTTTCATAAAATCAGTTCAGTTAGAGATGCTACAATTAAAAACTGAACGCGTCTGTTCAATATATTATGAGTGAGTCGATTGAATGTCACGGTCGTCACGGCACAAACACAGTAGGAGTCGTATTACATTCATCAAATGAGCTGAGGTAATCGCGGGATTCGCGGCTGCATTCACAGCACGTGAACAGTTTGGCGCGTTTTCAGATCATGCCTTTGGAAGCTTAACTTTCATAGGAATTCATTTGAAAAGTTGAAACACTCACTTTGCTCTCCACCGCTCCGTTTACCTGAATCCCCGAAGCTCCCCAAGCCGAGTGCTGTGAGCACGATGTTGAAAACATGTGGAGATAGTGCCCACTGCTGGCTGTAGTCTTTAGCCTCTGGCCAGAAACTCCTCCGATAACGCAAAGTGACGATATTTGCTTCATCTGAGGAATTTTTCCAGAAATAAAATACATAATTCTCTTGTCTCAGGGTCATATGAGGGGGGAAAGTACAATAATTCAAATATACTCCCGGGTTTCTACTGATACAAAGCTTAATACTAATCGCTGAAGTAACCCTTTAAGCAAAATAACCCAGCAATCTGTAGTCAATTCAACTAAATGTGTGCTGCTCAGACCTTCAATAACTTTCTCCTACATTATTGTTCATGGAATCACCTTAGCTGTGAGATGAGTTCTACATGGAATTTCTTAAAGTAGTTCTAGCACGCTAATTAAATGCCTAAATACACATTGACTCTTAATTTGAAATGCCTGCGCCTTACTGGTTCATTCAGTTCAGGTGAGGGAGATAAAATATGCGTTACAACCATCTAAAACGTATAACTAAACATCGTAAAGTAAACATTGTCATTATTCATCAGCATTAGTTCATAAACAATTGCCTGGCATAAATATGAGCTATTCATTGATTGAGCCTTTCTGAAGCGCTATTGGAGATGCGTGAGCCTGAAGTGCGCGCGTTTCCCCGGTTAGTTCTGCACGTTACAGTTCAAATGTGCACATTTTTTACACATGATATCAGTTCTGACTGGATCTCTTCCCTAACCTTATCGTCCCTCCCTAACATTTTCGTCTCATTTTTATTTGTTGATGACAATGACAGTAGATTTTTGTCATAGCTTTTTTTCATCCAACACTAGTTTTTATTTAGTTATCGTCTCGTTTTCTGTAAAAAAAGGTTGTTGACGAAAATTATTCGTCAACATAATTAACACTGCTTCAGTGAAACAGGAGGGGGTTCAAGTTATGTCGATAGGTCTTCTGCATCTGCAGTTGCCATGCTATCTTTTGAGTGGCTGTAGCTAGGTTAGAGGAGGTGGACTCGCAGCACTTCAACACATGTTTTTTTTCCAGCTTGGCAAGCAACCAGACATGACGTGGGGGCGTGGCAGCATCGATTCCATTTTTTTATTCGATGTTCGAGATTGTGTCTTAATTTCAGTCGATTTCGATTGAATCGTGACACCCTTATATTGCATGCATTGTTTTAGTTTGGCAGGGTCGCTGCTAGCTTAGCATAATGAATGGAATCCTATGTTGCCAGCTAGCATGTCCCGAGTAAAAGTGATCCAAAAACCCCCCCCACCTAATTACTACTTGTGGCCTGCATATTCTCAATGAATACATATAGTGATGCAGATTAAGACTAGGTGATTTCCTAAGCAGATATTAACTTGGGACTATATTATGGGGAGGCACAGGCGAAGCACTGCTACTTGGCTGCAGAGATATCACGCAACACATGAAATAAGGGATTTCATTTTTTTTTTTATCACTAAGCTAAGCTAGGGGCGACCCTGCCCAACTAAAACAATGCATGCACTGAGACAAATGCATTTTCTCACATATCTAAATGTAGGAAAGAAGTTGAAAAAGCCCTATTTCTAAAAGTGGTGGAGTGTTCCTTTAAAGGCAGAGTATGTAAGATTTTTGGGGAGATTAAAATATCCAAAAACCACTAGAACAGTGTAATATATTTTGTTTACTTACGTACTTACATTATCCCAAATGTTTCCAATAATGTTTAAATCCAGAAAAATAGGAAATTTTAACCAGGACACGGACCATGCGTCTCCTATCAATGACATCATACCTGTATTACCCTCGATTTTATTTTGTAGAAACCATGGAAACACCAAAGATGCTTTAATATATTTAATGTTTTACTAGACAAGGGAACAACTGTTTGAAGAGTTTTATTGACAAAGCTAATTATTGGACAGTAATACTGCATTTTCTCCATCATACAATGTTTTAAAATTTTGTTTCCAAATTCCATGCCATTTGGCAATAAAAGCCATCCAGCATTTATTAATATGAAATACTAATTCGATCTAGCTTACGAGCAACACGTGTCTCATAGCAACCGCAGAGCGAACGCACAAAGTAATGTTATTACTAGGGCCGGGACTTTAATGCGTTAATTAAGATTAATTAATTGCGTGACTTTAACGCGTTAATTAAGATTAATTACGCAAAAAATAGATAACAATTTTAACTTATTTTTGATCCCGGAACATGTTTTTCAATGAATGAGTTTCGACGGACCGATTATACTGGAACACCAACTAGCGTTCTTGACTTCTGAACACAACAAACCACAGTGAACATGAACGAAGAAGCTGACGACTGACGAGACTGCTTTGCTTGGCCCCGTGGATGGGAAATTTTGTTTTTAAAAACGAAAGAATGGAAGTGTCAACAAGAGCATGGTTGTGTGGAAGCTATGCAACAAGGAATTTGCGTATCACCGCAGCACATCGAGCCTCAAATATCACCTCAACGCAAAACGCTGGACATAAATAAATAAACAAAATTTTGTTGATTAAGCTTATGTATTCAGTCATTATTCAATGGTATACAAAAAATCCATGTGAAAAAAATTACTTCTCACTGTTCTCAGGTCAAATATTTATATGCAATTAAAATGTGATTAATTTCGATTAATTAATTACAAAGGCTCTAATTAATTAGATAAATTTTTTTAATTGAGTCCCGGCCCTAGTTATTACATAATTTTCAACACACTTAAATGCATCTAATAATATGCTAAAACAGTGCTTGTTACCCCACATACGCTTGACAGGAAGAAGCGGAAACGGCGACTGTGGCATAATAAAAGTTCTGCTGCTTGTGTGTCGTGCTTGATTCTCACTAGCAATCGCTTCAGCGATCTTGTTCAGCTCTCGCAGCACTCGGCTCTGCTCTGCTTCATACTACAGTAATGTTAATAATCTCATCCATGAACATGATTTCTGCCCGCATATTTCTTTTCCACCGGCTGTGAGGTGAAGACCACATTTCCCATGAATCCGCGTTCAATCTCGGCGCCATCAAGCTACGCCTTTGTTTTGAATAGGCGACCTCTAGCGGTGAAAAACTACATAGTGTACCTTGTAATATTTTGAATTAGATTTATTATTTAGCTTTATCTTTTTTTGTTTCTAATTTTAAATTTTTTGTAACAGTGTATATTTTTGTTTTTCAAATCTTTTAATTCATTTGAATTTATCAGTTGTAGTTTTAGTTAATTTTATATTTCAAGTTAAACTATTATTATGAATATTTATTAATATTGTAATTATTGCAGTTGATAGTTATAGTTGATTTGAATCTTATGGAATTAAATCTGGAAATCGGTACCAATACCAATCATTAATTTGACTGCGTGTGTGTTGCAGGAGGATGACCTCATGCAGATCTTTATGCTCACTATGGAGGTCCTGCAGGAGTTCAGTCGGAGGGAGAACCTCAACGCTCAGATGTCCTGTGTGTTCCAACGCTACCTTGCACTGGCCAATCAAGTGCTCAGCTGGAACTTTCTTCCACCCAATCATATCCTTTCATGAAGTGACTTTTTCCTTTCATTTATGTGCTTGTTTGTTGTCATGACTTTTTCACTTTATTTCAAATTTAGAGGAAAGTTGAGAGGTGGTGCCGGCCAGATTTATCTCCCTAGGAGTAAAGGGGAATGCTATACCTGGGCTGAATCTGACAATGTTTTAGGGGCATATGGGTTAAGGAAGAAAATTAACTGTGACTTATTTTTGGATTAATAATAGACAAGCTATAATGTGATAATCACTCTCAATCTTCATAGCAGTTCTCGCAAAATAATCACAGATACCGAACTGAATCCAGGCACAGTTCTTTTTGCTGATTAAAACCGAACTATGACCTGGCGGGAAAAAAACGTTCACCTGCTGGAAGCCACAAATTTAGAGGAATTAGAAAGTATGTCCCAGAGTTTAATTCTTTTATTATTCACATCAATTTTAAAGGTCTGGTTTTAAGGATCTTGTCTCATCATAGTTTTACTTCTGCCTTTGTATGTCATTTTCTTCTGCTATTAGCTAGTGTTAGTCCTAAATCATGAGCTGTGATTGATGTTGCGCATGCGTCTGTGTGTGTTTTAGCTCTGTGAGGCGTTAATCCCACTCAGGCTGACTTTGTGTCTCTGTGTCTCTTTAAAGAGATCTGAGCTGGCGTCTATGCCAACCAGGGTCACGTATCACTTACAAAGGAGGCCTGTGCCAAGCCCTTATCGTGCTCAATAAGTGTGCCTTTAAACACACAGCTCATTGAGTGCTGGGCTGGAATGTCGGGTGGCCATTTGTGCATTGATGTGTTTGCATAGTTTGAAGTCATATTAATTGCCCACTGGGCGCTGGAGGGGGAGAAGGTTCTTTGATACCAAGAGCACATTTGTTAAGGACACAGAGAGGACAGAATGTGTGAGTTTATTAGTGGATATTTATAAAATCAACCAGTCTGTAAATTGTGTGAATGACTAGTCAACTAATGTTCTTTAATGTTTAATGTCTATACAAGACTTGCTTTCACAGCAGTCTAATCAAAGTACAGCTTTAAAAAATAAAATACTATTTTAAAATAACAATTTATAATAACTGTTTTCTATTTTTTATATATTTCAAAATGTCAAAGCTGAATTTTCAGCATCATTACTCCAGTCTTCAGTGTCACATTTTCCTTCAGGAATCATATATATGCTGCATAATAATTATTTTTATCACGTTATTATAATATTGTTGAAATCAGTTGTGCTGCTTGTGATTTTTGTGGAAATAGTGGTATTTTTTGTCAATTTCATTTATTTCTGATTAGGATGTTCAACATAACATTTATTTGAACCTTTTGTAACATTTTAAATGTCTTTACAGTCTTTTTTTATTAATTGGATGCATCCTTGCTAAATAAAAGTATTAATGTATTTTAGAAAAACAAAAAAATTCAAAACCCCAAATATTTGTATGGAAAATGGTTTTGTATATAAAATATAATATATTAAAATATATATTTTATATTTATAATATTTTATATATTGTAACTCTTTTTGATGTCAACATTTAATATACATGTATATTTTACATATTCAAGACTAGTTGCCATCCTGACTGATCCATAGTGTGTGTTCCTGACAGCCGCTTAGACTCTTCTTTCCTCAAAGTGCCGCCATCTCTCAGTAGTCGAGGCCATGGCATGCGTGTCATTTGTCCACGACACACTCCCACTTGACGAATGTACATTTTTCAAGTACATGTTTGCGTGATTCTTAAACGTGATTCCCCTCAGTGTCTGAAGTACTGCGTGTCTGTCCATGGCCCTAGTGACCCCAGGGTGAGTTGTGGCCATGATTTTGAGTCAGTCAGGTGCTCTGAATGGAAGAGGGAGATGACAGATGGCTGTGTGCCAGCCCTCATCTCTGACACAGAAACACACATGGACGAGTAAGGAGAGCTTTGTAAGACCATAGTCCTGTGCCTGACAACGGGGAGGAGGGCGTTCCTGGGGCTGTGAGGGGAATCTTAAGAGGGAGGATGTGACACTCAGGCTTCCTAATAGTCTTGGATCCCATCTCTGCTCTCTGGCACTGGGCAGCTCCCAGCATTCTTATCATCATTATGTTGTCTGAATGCCCCTGACTGATTCAGTCTGCACAACATTTTCAGCTCACATTCAGCAACAACTTCACAATGCTCTGTATAGTTCTCACACTTCAGCGTCCACTTTAGTTTAATTTTCCCTGCCAATATATCAGCCAGGCTATCATTAATCTATACAGAGCTGCAAATATACATGTATTCAGAGGTTTATACAGACCAGTTCCTACCAAATTAATCTTACGGTTGGCACAATTGCCAGCTCATTACAGTGGCCACCACTGAAAAAGTATTTTCATTGTGGAAACTTCATACTTGATATTGCTTTTCTGTTGTCTTTTACATATGTGTTCTTGAGGTAATACAAAAAAAAATAATTGCATAACTTTTAGGTAGTGACTGTTTCAGACAAGATTATGCAACACAATGCCAAGACAATATGAATATAAAAAATAATAATTTATTATTGTTATTATTAACATTATCATCTAAGACAGAAATGTATTACTGCACTGTAGTCAGTTTTTCTTAATTATATTAATAATACTTTTTTAACTGTAGTAACATTACTTGTGTCTTAATTTCTTCACTTGCAAAAGTTTTATTTAATCACCTTCAAGTTTTTATTTTGGCAGAAAACTGCAGGGATACCTTAAAGTTTCTGTGATAGCAGGTTTACAAATGCTTCTCATTACAGATCTAGTGATATGCTATAATCAGTTCAGTTTACTGTGATCTGAACCACTTTGAGATGCTGAAAACCAGATCATGTGCCACACGTGTATATGAACACAGTGCCACACTTCACTCTGAAACGCATAGCGCAGTAGATAATAATCATTACATACTTAATAAAATTGCGGCTTTTTTACTATTTGAAAATCCCAATACCAATTCTAGTTTGATTGACATGCTTTGCCAAAGCAGTGGCGCAGAACATATCTTTTGTTGTTATGAGAAGTGTAAAAATATTTTTGGCTAATAATGAATTTTTGGTGTGTTAGCTTAGACTAGTGGGCCACCATAGTCTAGGTAATTATTGGGGAAACACTGAGTGTTGTTTGGACTGGATTACTTTTAAAAGGTTACTAAATCAAAACACAAATTGAATCTTTATGATTTTATGAAATCAGATTTAAATCAATAACTGTTTAATGGAATTGATTTTCCGTCCGCTCAAACATTCACACCCCTGCTTATCCCGTTCAATTCTTTAAAACTAGAAAGTACTGTTTTTAATCGAAGTATCACATCTAAACTATGCCTTTTAAATTGTAGTAATACTGCTCTGAGTGTGTATGGTTCTGTATTCAACCCTTGAACTCATTTGACCCGCCATCCTCTCTCTGTCTCCGTCACAGCACGAGTCTCTCTCTTAAAGCCAACATGTCAGACTTTATCTTCATCATGGCTTGTTCAGCTTTCTTTCATATGCGACACACCATAAGTACAGAACAGATAAATGGTAAATCTTTCCAGCTGAAAGACCATGTATATGGCTCTATGTGAATATAGTGTGTGCGTAATATGAAAACGAAGGAATTGTATGTAAATTTTGGTACTAAATATAATTAATGCCAGTCTGAACACCTTTTTTTCCCAGGCGTTATTACTGTCAAACTTCAAATTGGCTGGCTATAGATATCACAAGTTCCACAAAATACTAAACATTTCAACATTCTTGTTATGTAAGAAATGTTTCTTGAGCATCAAATCAGCATAGAATTCTGAAGCATCATGTGACACTGAAGACTGGAGAAATGATGCTGAAAATTCAGCTTTGCCTTCACAGGAATAGATTCCTTTATATATATATATATATATATATATATATATATAGATAGATAGATAGATAGATATAGATAGATAGACAGACAGACAGACAGATAGATAGATAGATAGATAGATAGATAGATAGACAGACAGACAGACAGATAGACAGACAGACAGACAGACAGACAGATAGATAGATAGATAGACATAAATAATTAACTTTAATATTGTGAAATATACATATACATATGTATATATAAAAAACATTTTTCCACAATATTACTGTTATTTATTTATATCTATCTATCTATCTATCATCTATCTATCGTTAGTTAGTTAGTTAGTTAGTTAGTTACTTAGTTGCTGGATATACACGTGCAAAAGTGCGTCTTTAGCTGTTGCATCACATCTCACACTGTTTTTCATTTTTCTCAGCTCTCATGCTATGAGTGTTTTTTTGTGTTTTTTTTTTTTTTCAGTTTTGTCAAGTTTAAAATAGTTCAACTTTTAAAAACAGATCTTGAGACTGCTGCTTTTTGTGGTATTTTCTTCAGCTGTGTTCGAACACTATAACGTGTCCTTTGTAAATGCCCCCTGAGAGACTCGTCTTGTGGTCATGACCTCTGACTATTTGATTTCTGACATGTAGTCTGGACATCTCTAGTTGAGGTTGTCATGTGTTTCGTGTCTTCAGCAGCTGGGATGAGGACCAGTGGAAACGAGTCATGTGCGTTTATGAGTAAGCCAGGGTTGGGTTTCAGGAGGTCATATCTTTAGTCACCCTCCCTGTTTTTCATACGCTCGCACACTTTTCCAGCAATAGCTCCAAGTGACATTAAATGACCGGCTGGTTTATCCCCTGCGCCCCGTCAGTGCTCGTTGGCGTCCATCCGTCAGTCTCTCCCTGCTGCGCTCATGTGGCAGGCTGCTATCAGCCCGCTGGTGGTCAGCACACAAGCTCCAGCAACTCTCCCTTGAGGCTCGTTCTCTCCTCAGTGCGGGTCACACAGAGTTCTGCCGGCCCTTTCTATTTTTAAGAGGCCATAAAGTCAGGTCTACTCAGGACGGACTCAGGCAGAGGGGATATAACACACTTCAGCACACTAGTCAAACACCTGGCACTTCCTTGTGTTTGCATAGTTAATTCATAGGTGAGTCGCCATGTATTTGTGTGTTGTAAGATAATTTGCTTTGATGTATGCAGCGGTATATGTCGGACATGAGTGTGTGTGTGTGTGTGAGAGAGAGAGAGAGAGAGAGAGAGAGAGAGAGCACACTTGCATTTGTCTGCTGGGAGTGACTGTGGGTCCGGCCCAGAGGAATGCATGGCCTTTGCCGGTAACTGGCTTTGATCAGACATTCCTGTGGGAGACTTTTTTCTGTCTCCTCTCTCTCTCTCGCTCTCCCTCTCTCCCCTCTTGCTCATTTTGTCGTTTCTTTTCTCCCCCTCCATTTATTTTCCCAGTGGGCTACATATGGAAAGGGGGAGATTTTGAGGTAAACATTTAGTGGGCGGGGACGGCACGATTGAACAGTAGTAACAGTGCTGCTGAAGAGAGATAGAGAAAGAGCTGAAGAAAACAGACGCTGGGAATTCACTGCAGAAGTTTTCCATACTCCTCTTAGTGTAGACCAGGAGGATTAACCCAGAGAAAAAAATAAGAAATACAGGGGTCCCTCTGTCCATTCTGCTCTTGTCCTTAACTGAGGTGTCACTGGGGAGGCACTACATTGCCATGTTTGAAGCAACTCAGAATGTCATTCTCAAGCCAACCGATTCCTGGAGGGAAACTCTTCTAGACCACAGAGTCATGGACCTTTTCTTCACTGTGAGTGTCACCTTTTTTTTCCTTTTTTTTCTTTTTGGATAAACTTCTTTCTTATCATGCCATTGCACATTAAATACCTGCATTATCTTACTGCACTTTCAATACCTGTGTTCTCTCATCCTGTTTATTCTGCATCAGACTGTATTAAATTATCAATATTGAGCAGATGTACAAATATCTAGAAGGCACATTTCAAAGAAATTAGCTATAGTTTTGATGTGGTGAGTAAATACTCATTATCATGTGTTGTCTTAGAACCAGGGGTCAAAGGCTCAGTCCAGTCTGGTCTATGTGAAAATTTGAGGGTAAACATATGGACACAAAAAAGTATTTATCATAGTATACATCTGTGTACCTATTAAAATAAAGTCTATTTGTCTATCTATCTAGTATCAGTAAGATGTTTTAATGTTTTTGAAAGAAGTCTCTTATGCTTGGAAAATAAACCCATAATATTAGGATATAATATTACAATTGAAAACTATATTTGTGAAAACCATGATAAAATGTTTTTGTTTTTTTTTCAGGATTCTGTGATTAGAACATTTAAAAAAAAAACTGCATTCGATTGAGATAGAATAGATCTTTTGTAACATTATTAACGTCCTTTACTAGCAAATTTGATCAATTTAATGCATCCTTCTTACAAAAAATACCTCTATAGACTTTTGAAATAGCAGGGTGTATGGTAAAGTATATATGATGACTTTCAGCACATGTTAATTTGCGCTTTTCGTCTGAAACCGAATCTGTGGGTGACACAACTGTCCCAGGGCAAACCATTTTCCAGCCCTTGAGTTTGTGTGAGTTGCTCACGGCAATAATGGCAACATTACAAGGAAAAATGTTAGGTAAAAAGGTAATAAATAATTGTATTTCTCCACTAAATGTTAATTAGATATACAACTTTAATACTGATTAAGAGATGTCAGAATTGTACTAAGAAGCAAATCTGGTAAGACCAATATTTATCATATACCATCATTATCCATAGATTCTTTCCATGTTACTGTTCAGGTTTAGATGGCTAAAAAAAATTGCACTGCATTACATTTTACTCATTGTCAATATTGTTTGATTGGTTTTCCTAATTGCCCATTTTTATTTGTATATTTGATCTAGTAAGGTCCCCTGCTGAATGAAATAATTCCTTTCTTCGTGCTCTGTATTAAAGCAGCATACATTTTAGACTTATCTCCAAAAGACAATGTGTTTTGCATGCATTCTGCATGATAAAAGTCATTATAAATTCAGTCTAATGGGTCATTACATCTCACAGAACTAATCCCTGTGAGGCTTTGGTCATGATGTGTGGAACAATTCCGTCAGGTTACCCTCGGCATCAGTGATGCACATGCCAAATAGCGTTCTGCTCTTTCTCCATTACCATTGCATGGTTTCCCTGAGACATCTGCTGCCAAATAATGCTCTACTTTCCACCATCAGTCTTGGTTGGCTTCTACGGCCTGATTAGATGTTACTTTCCTTCACTTTGCTGCTCAGGAATGAGGATACAAGGTGCCAATATGCTGCTCCATCATTCATGCCTCTTCTGAGAGGAGGCTGCAATCTGTAAACTGGCGACAAACTGTGCAAGGGTCAGTCTGGTGACCTGAAGGTCAAGGGCTGTTCAAACATAAGTGTCTCACTTGTCTTTTATGGGATTTGTTGTTATGGATTTTAAGCGTACTGAAATAGCAGATATATATGCTTGTTGGATTTTTAAATGTATGCAATTTATTTATTTATTTACTTATATCATTGATTTTTATTTCCTTTTTAAATATCATTATAGTTGATAGTCATCTAAAATATATATATTTTTAAATGTATTATGAAATTAACTTGTTTTACAAACATAAAACCACATATAGTCCAGTGGTTTAATTTGATAAATGTATATACCGTTATCGAGAGCTAAAGAAAAGTTAATCAGTATTCTGCCAATTTTTTTTTATATTTCACTGACATTAAAGTATGTTACCGTTGTCGAAAAGCCATTTTAAATTGTTCAGTGGTTCAGTTTTATAAAACATCCAAGATGGTAAATACTTATATGTACTGTTAAGTCAGTAAAAAATGAATCATGCATTAAATTGATCAAAAGTAAAGACGTTTACAATGTTACAAAAGGTTACTATGTTGATTAGAATGCTGTTCTTTTGAACTTTCAAAGAAAGTCTTAAAGAATCCTGTAAAAATGTATCAAGGTTTGCACTAAAATATTAAGCATCACGATTATTTTCAACTTTGACAGGAAATGTTTCTTGAGCACCAAATCCTCATATTAGAATGATTTCTGAAATATCATGACACAGAAAACTGGAGTAATGGCTGCTAAAATTCAGCTTTGCCATCTCAGGAATAAATTGCATTTCAAAATATTAAAATAGAAAATATTTATTTTCAATTGTAATAATATTTTACAATATTAGCGTTTAGACCGTGACTCGTGTAATTCCAAATTTATTTTGCATTCTATCAGAGTTCAGTGAAGTCTCTTTGGCACTGAGCATGATGTTCAGTGGTTTTGTGCCGGTCTCTCGGGGTGTTGTTTGGGCCATGTGATATTTAGTGGTATTTACGGTGGGTGGGGGAATGTTTTTGTTAAGGGATGAAGAGTGGTCAGCTGTCACACCCTCTGTGTATCTTTACGAGTCTCCTTGTATCTGTGTGTGGTGCGCTCGTTGTTTTTCTACGCCCATTCAGGGGGATCTGTGTGTGTAAGGGTGAGTTATTGAAGGGGAGGGTGTGTGCGCGTATGTAGGCCTGTCAGCGGTGTCTGTGTGTGTGTATGTTGGCCCGTCAGCTGTTGGTCCTCACTTCTCAGCTGTGCCCTGAACAGACGAGGGGGCGTCCAGACACGTGCTACTGGGGTCAGAGGTGACTAGAGATGAGCTGCAGGATTAGACTCTGAACCCTGGATTCAAAGCCCCTGTTAACAGCCTCAAATCCTCCCTCAGGTGGTCCGAGGAGAGGTATAGCCCTCCTTCAAAAGAGAGGCGGTCTCTCTCTGCCTCTTTGATTGCATTTCAGAAGTTTGGAAACATGCAGAGGAGAGAAAATGAAGCACAACTTAAAATAAATCTCATTTTCTCTTTGCACCTAATAAAGCCATGGCTGCGCTAACATTTTCCTACCAGCCGAACCGACTGAAGGGTGTTTTTGTTTGTGGTTTTAGTTTAGGTTTGTTTTTACACCCTTCATCTCACTCATTTGGTAACAAACAGTCACATTTTATACATCCATAAAATGGGTGAAACTCAGGAAAAACATGTCTGGGTCAAATTTATATATATAAAAAAAGAGAGAGATATTTTGTATTACCAAAAATTATGTATAATTTTGGACCCTTAAGATTTTTTTTCATGACAGTTAAGCACATTTCCCCCCAAATGTACTTTTTTGTACTTTTTATTATTATTTTAATTACTGTATTTTAAAATTTGAGAGAACTTAACATTAATTGGTCTCTTAATTCCCCCTTTCTTTTATAGTTTATTTTGGGTCACACATTCTCTTTTTTTGACAAGTTTCATGAGATTCACCCACATGTGTTTAGTGCTGAGAGTTTTAGAAGCTGAGATCAGATTCTGACTCAGAGCATGTGTGTGGTTTGTTTATGGTATAAACACAATCAGGGCTTGTTATGGCACTTTGAGTATAACGCTGTCGTAAGGTGATTGATTGTGGCCTCTGATTTTGTAATACGATCTGAACACGCTGAATGCGGCTCAAGCAATGAGCGTTGAGAATAGAAAACGGGAGAGGGTCTAATCCTCCCCGTGGACTGACACAAGGCTTTGTCTTTTCCCTATTAATAGGTCTCTCTGCCTCTTTTCTCTCTCGCATTCATTTCGGAGAGCTACCTTGTCTTGTTTTGATTTAGACGCCCCCTGCCAGACTCTAACTATAGTCTGACTCAAGGCGATTGGCATAGTTCACATGGCGTGGATGTTCTTCTGCGCAGCTGTTTTTACAGAGCATGCTGCTCGCAAAACGTTGGCCTTGTACTCTTTTCTTTCTTCTCTCATTCCCTCTTTCCCTATCCAGTTCTCTCTCTCATCTGCCCTGCACCCCTCCTCTCTCTCTCTCTCTCTCTCTCTCTCTCTCTCTCTCTCTCCTCTCTCTCTCTCTCTCTCTCTCTCTCTCTCTCTCTCTCTCACTCTCTCTCTCTCTCTCTCTCTCTCTCTCTCTCTCTCTCTCTCTCTCTCTCTCTCTCTCTCTCTCTCTCTCTCTCTCTCTCTCTCTCTCTCTCTCTCTCTCTCCCTCCCTCTCTTCTTCAGCTCAGAGGATGATTTCACACCACTCTAGCAGACAGGGCTGTGCTATGGTGTGTTAGCGTTAGCACTTTTCCCAGTGGCTGATGTTCATCCGTGTATCTGTAGGAGGTGGTATGTGTTGGGCAAATGCCTCTTTAGGTTCATCCACATTCTTCCAGATCATTCAGAGGACTCCATCCGACTCTGTGCACCTCTTCGCACAGCATCTCCACCAGAACGTCTGGCGAACAGACGAGCGAGAGTAAGATTCCAGGGATTTAGGAAAGAAAAAGAGCGAAGGAGTGTGCCAAACAACCATATGTGCTGGAGACTTGAGTCAGTCCGCTCAGAAACGTTAGCCGTCTCTTTGACCATGTTGCACTCGCTTTATGCCGCCTGTCCCCGTGAACGCCTCAGACTGGATTGGTGTTTGAGAAGGCGATCTTGATTGGCTTGGGTTGAAGCGGCCAGGTGTTTTTGTCTGTGGCAAGAGGCTGTAGATTTGCCGTTGGCGAAGGTATGGGATATTGTACAATTTTCCTCCGTTCATTATTCCACTGAGCAGAACGTTTCAAAGACTTGCGTGAGATGAGAAATCGAAGACAGACCTGCGTATCTGTGTGTAAGAGAGAGCAGAAGAAAAAGAGGGGAGAGAGAGAGAGAGAGAAAGTATGTTTTTATATGTCAATGAGAGAGGCTTTTCTCTGTGATTCAGGGAGACTGCGTGAGCTCCCCAGCCTGTGTGTTTTGTCAGCTGCCCATGGGCCGGTCTGCAGTTCCTCCTGGACTCTTTGAGGGGGCCTTTCTGGTTTTAACACTGTAGAGTATACCTATGGCATTCTCTCCAACCTCCACTGCTTCTATTCTCTCTTTTATATGCTCATGATATCATGTCTTCTGAGGGAAAGGGAGTCAGTCTGTTGGTGAGCTGCATTGATATCGTTTTGAGAGTTTATCGTTTGGTCTGCTGTAGGATGTCTAGATCTTTATTTGTATTGGTTAGTCAATAAAGGACGTGTATTTTGGCATTACAATCTACTGTTGAGTTAATAGGAAAGTCAGTTTTAAAAAGATTAAGAGATGATCTGATATCAGACATGCTCCTTTTATGGGTTTTTTTGAAAATAGGATTGGGTTTACGTCAGAGTAATGACCTTCTCTTTCTTGTTGTCTCTGTCTTGTAGGTGCACAGGAAGATCAGAGAGGACTCTGACATGGCGCAGGATTCCCTTCAGTGCCTGGCCCAGCTGGCCTCCATGCATGGCCCCATCTTCCCCGATGAGAATGCTCAGGTGACCTACCTGGCCCACCTGGTGGAGGGATTGCTCAACATGATCAATGGGTGCGTTTCTCTGAAACCTTTAGTCATGTGCTGCACTTTTTGCCTGCTATTCACAAACGTATTCTTTTGAATTGTAAGAGAACTGCATATTACTTGTCTAATGTATAGATGGAACTAATGAAAACATGCCTAGGTCACATTTCACAACACAATCATTATAATCCATAAAATTAATTATATTGTGCGTTGTTATTTTAGGACTGTTAATGCAATTTTATGACAATGCAAATCATCTTAATGATCTTAAACAGGATTAATTATTTTTAAGTCAAATGTCATTTATTTTATTATTTTTGATTTTCAAGTTAAATATGACCCAGACGGGGTGTTGACAGGGAGGTTCTATCATATAGCAGGGCTAGAAAATTATCAGTGCAAGTTACAAAGCTACAATATATTTGCAAACCATATATTTAAAATGTGGGGGCAAAAAGTGCATGGTTTAAATTAATAAATGGTTTAAATTTAAATAAATAAAATGCTACTACTTATTCAATTATTTATTTTCTCCATTTATGTTTATAGAATTACATTTTTTTATTAATACTTCTTAATAAATACTGTTTACCTTTGTAGTTTATTAAAGAAACATAAATGGAGACAATATGCACTCATAATGCAAAATTGCTCTTAAATACTTTCAGGGCTCAAAATTATGAAGTAGCTAAGTTGACACTGTTGGCATAGTTGTGTGTTAGTACTCGCATTGTAAATGCTCTCTAGTGTCTATAAAGATGGAATGATGTCTCTGCAGCTTTAAATAACGCATACATTCTCTCATACACTGCTGTTTGGAATTTGAGAACAAGTAGGCGTAGTGAGTTGGGGTCTTTCTCTCCCCACTCCTCCCTCTCTCGGTCTCTGCCATTCTGTAATCACCTATTCCTGGAGCATTTTCCAGTTGCATCATCGGAAAACCATGCGGCAGGTCCGCCAATCTGCAGTGATTGAACTCTTCTGCTTACAATTTAAATCCATCTGATATGGGTTAGAGCCGCAGTTGGGAGCGTAAAGAAAGGCAGACCTCGAGTGTTCTTTCAGAGGGAAAAAACCCTTGTGTTCCCAGAATCCAGGTAGTGTGCCAGCACAACGACCGGTCGATGTTGTGGTTTAAATCCCAAGTCTCCCTTTACAGCAGCTGAGGTATTTGTGCTTATAGACAGATTTTCAGTAAAACTGAAAACATTAATGTGGTTCTAGTGGATAAATATTCTGGCAAAGTTTACACTGGTCCACTGCAAGCTCATGACTGAGGTTGGTTTGGGATGACCCTTTAAGGGACAGGCTTGCCACTGTAAGTACGTTATTGTTCTGTCCTTAACTGTCTTTTTAACCCTCTGACAGGATTGAGATTGAAGATTCAGAGGCCGTGGGTATCTCCAACATCATCAGTAACCTCATCAGCACATTTCCCCGTAGTGTTCTGACAGCGCTCCCGAACGAGCTCTTCGCCTCTTTCATTAACTGCCTCACTCTGCTCACGTGTTCCTTTGGTCGTAGCGCCGCCCTGGAGGAGGTGGTGAGTACTGCATTTGTGCCACAACAGACTGCAACCACACTTTACAGTAGCTGAGGTCTGTGAATGTCAAACTCATTGTTCTTTTTATATAGAGAACTGCTCTGTCGCAGCAGACTTTTTATTGTATTTAAAGGAAAAATAAAACCATACACCAGAGTGTACTTTTTCACACCCATATTTAGAGCTGGACACTGATTTCCTGATTGTATTCCTTTTAGTTTCACATGTTCTTTATTAGTTTGGGTTTGGTTAGGTTCTTCATAAAATTAATTGTTTGAGTTGGAAGCTTTAAAAACAAAAACAAATTGAGCTTATTAAGGCTGCGTTAATTTGATTACATGTACAGTTAAACAGTAATATTTTGAAATATGATTACAATTTAAAATAACTGTTTTCTATTTGAATATATTTTAAAATGTAATTCATTCCTGTGATGGCAAAGCTATGTTACATCTCATAAAGCAACCTCAAGTTGCACAGTTCTTCGCTTAAACAGGCAGGTGACTGGCAAAGGACTCAATGTGTCATACAGTGCACATAAAATCCAACCCTTAACAAGAAAACTTAAGTCAAATGACATTTAAAGAAGATCTACATTTTCATTCATGGCAATAACATGAAAAATGGGACACGCATAGTGGATGATTTCTACCACCTTTAAAAATGAAAATGGCATGAAATTACCATTATAACCTGTAGATGGCTGCAGAGGACCACTCATTAGCTCATTTGCCATAATTATTTCCACAGATTATTAAATGACTATTATAGCAAACTTTAGTACTTTTATTGTTCTGAAGTATGATGGCAAGTAAAGGAAAAGTCACAAAGTCTCATGCCATTTAGATTATTTTTTACATTAAACCCAAACCCCAACAGCCTAGAAGGGTTCATTAAAGCTGCAGTCCGTAGTTTGTCGGCATCTTGCTCCCTCTCATAGCTAGCACCAAATAATTGACATTTACCATAATTCACATAGCAAAACGAGAAAGGCACCACAAAGAAAACTCAGTAACTGTATGAATTAAGCGAACAAGTGTGCTACTGTTACAATTGAACCATTGAAATGTCTTAGGCCTACCTGTCCAGCAGAAGAAAAGCTGTCTCTGCGTCCGTTTTGAACCCCTTCAAAGTTTACAGCACCTTTCAAATGCCCTTTTTATCCGTGCTTTCGCATGGGCTCGGTTTCAGTCTCTTTTTTTTTTTTTTTTTTGTAGCCATTCTGAAAGTCCGAAGTCTTTCGCATTTTACAACCGGTGAATATTCAGTTGTCACTGGTAATTGTCGTTTGAACCTTTCTGGATCCGCCATCAAATTGATAAGTTTAATTATATCAAGTGCTGTGAGAAAAGGGTATAAATCTCCACCTCCAACATCCTCACACGCGATATAGCCTACTAGCCGGAACACCTTCTTTATGTGTACAGATGTGACGTAATGATGCAAAGATATGCTTGAATTTCCCTCAGAAATCCACCAGTACCACTGGAATTAAAAACATTATTACAAGCTTACCATTGTAAATCGAGGTAAGCAGATGGCTGGTTATGTACTTGCTCAAATTTATTTTAGATAAACTACTATGGAACTACTATTATTACTTGAAAAATAAAATCACAAAAAAATAAACGTTAATTAATACCAATACTGTAATAAATTATTTGAATAACGCATTTAATTGCTTATTGTAAAAAAAAATCTAACACTTTTTTTTTTTTCTTTAACAGTAGAAACTGCTGAACAGTCAGTATCAGCCTATACAGATTCTTTTTTTTGCACTGAGCTATTTTGAAATAGGCTTTTCAGATGTTTTGTCCAGTCCGTTGCAATGGTTATCACTGTCAATCATAGCAATTTCAGGAGGGACTCCCAGAAGTATTTAGCGGATTCACTCCAGTAATTAAATGATAAAAGAAGTTTTCTTTAAATTATGAATGAATTATACATAGAAAGTGAGAAACGAGCGCCCTTTTATAGTGCGCCTGAGCAAAACTTTAAACTACACACTGCACAATTAATCACATTTACAATACCTAAGCTTTTGGTTTTATGATGAGCGGATTCGCTGGTGTGTAGGTCTCAGTCAGTTAACTTGCGCTGAACAAATACCCTTGTTTTTGAAGGATATTGAGCAGGGGGCGCATGCAGCATCGACTAATCTCACACACGAACAAGCGGCTGTGTTTTACATACATGGAAAACTGTATCGCACACATGCTATTGCAGCAAATTTATTCAACCGATTTTTTTTTTTTTTAGTATCACGACAGCCCTGCTTATTATTGTTGAAAACAGTTGTGCTGCTTGATATTGTTGTTCACATAAAAATCCTTTGAAACACGTCTTAACTGTTACTTCTGATCAATTTAATGCATCCTTTTTGAATAATCGTGTTAATAATAGTATTACATGGCTCTGTGGAATACTTGATTCTGATTGGTCAATCACGCCATCCAGCGTGATAACGACCAGTAAAAACTGATAACACATCTCATCATGGTAACTTTCAACACTATAAACTTGCTAGGTACGTTTTTCTCTATCAAAGATTTGTTTGGTGAGCTAATAATATAGTCTGGATGCCAGCTGAACTTATCCCCGCCCACAACATTTGAGGTCAGGAAGTTTTTGTCTGGACTTGATCCGTTTTGGATTAACTATGCTCGAACCAGAGCTGTTCGGACTAATCAAATGGTCAGGGCTTTGCTTCGGTCACCCTGGCTGGGTTTAATTTTGCAATATCTGGCTGAATGTACATTATTCCTTACATAGTATTAAATAAAAAAATGTTCAGTAAGTATTGGGGTATGAATCACACACTAAAATTTATGTAATTATAATAGTGTAGGTAGTAGGTGCCATTAAAAATAACATTTAACATATTCAAGTTATTGAACATCAGGGTAACAATAATATGTACATTTAAAAAAAAATTGGATTCAGTATTTTTTAAATTGTTTTCTATGAGAGGGTTGAATGGTCTTGGAATTTAGAGCATGGAATATAGAGAAGAGGCATTTCATGTGACATGATTAAAGTCACATCTGTTTCTTTGTCTCTAGCTGGATAAGGATGACATGGTGTATATGGAAGCATATGATAAGCTACTGGAGTCCTGGCTGACGTTGGTGCAGGAGGACGAGCACTTCCCCCGGGGCTGCTTCGTCCAGCCAGCTGTGCAGGTCTTCAACTCCTACATCCAGTGTCACCTCGCAGCTCCCGATGGCACGAGAAACCTGGTAAGAACCACTGCATTCATTCACCTTCACATCCAAACACAGCATTCTCACCATGTTATATCTCATCTGTTAACATTGCCAAAATAGATTTGGCTTTCCAATCTGTTGGTAATTTGTTGCTTTTCTTGTAATTTTTTTTGTTGACTCTGTGGCTTGCTTTTTCATCTTAATTAAAATGGAAAAGCATGAAGCACAACAAATGTTTAAAAACGGTTTTCCTTCAAAGAATCCTCTGCCAAAGTAACACAGCCGCTGCAGCACATGCTTTCAGTCATATGATTTGTCTTTTTAGACTGCAAATGGTGTCGCTTCTCATGAAGAGGAAGAAATAAACGAGCTGCAGGAGGATGACAGAGAGCTGTTCTCAGATCAGCTGGCCAGTATCGGCATGTTGGGCCGCATCGCCGCTGACCACTGTATACCTCTGCTCACGGGGTACAGACACTCACTCCTCTTCAGAAAAAACTCTTGTAATAAACAACCACTGTAAGCCTTACATTTCCCATCTGTCTTCAGTTTGTTGGAAGACAGGGTCACACGGCTTCACGGGCAGCTCCAGAGACACCAACAGCACCTCATGGCCTCTTCAGACCCAGGCACAGTGGACCGGAAAGTTCTAGATGACCTTTACGAAGACATTCATTGGCTCATATTAGTGTCAGGTCTGTGTCATCCTTAAAGGGAATAAGTTCACCCAAAAAATAACATTCTGTCATCATTTACTGAGCCTCATGTTGTTCACTTTCACCCACAAATGTGAGTAGCATGTTTAACCTTATTTATCTGTGGAAGTTTCCATTCATTCAGGTAATTCTAATGTGTCAGGTTGAACCTCAATGTTCGTTCTTTCATTTTTGATGTTTTAGAGGCATTTCAGTCAGCTTTATGTCATTGTTCTGAAGTCTTATGGTGTTTTAACAGGCTACCTCTTGGCTGATGACCCTCAGGGTGAGACACCATTGATACCTTCAGAAGTGATGGAGTACTCTATCAAACACTCGACTGAGGTGGATATCAACACTACACTGCAGCTCCTCGGCTCTCCTGGAGAGAAGGCCACCTCCATCCCAGGATGCAACAGGACAGACTCGGTTATCAGGTAAAGAGTTCTCCCAGCATACATGTGGCAGTGTGTCATTATTCTGCAAAGAATATTCAGGTTTGTCGGTAGTTCGTAGGTGTGGGATTCATACTATGGTTTCGGGACAATTGTAATTTCCTTTCATTCCATTTTTTCAGGCAATATTATTCAGAAGTTTTCCTTTTTGTCCTTATTCTGCGGCACTTTCAAGCTGATTCTGTGCACTGTGCACCCTCACTTCTTGTATGGCATCCTCATGTCAAGTTTAAATTAAATCTGAGTGGTTTGATTGATCAAAAGGCTTGACTTTTTGACAACCATGAAGGTGATATTTGCCAAATTTAGGCCGAAAGGAGGAGTTTGACACAGTGTTTTTTCAAAGGTCTAGTTAAAATCTAGCCAAATTCCATATAAAAAAATTAACATACAATAGGTGTGTACAGTGCTTTACCTCTAAATATAGATGTCAGTTTTTTTTTCTCTTTGTTGCACATATATGTCCATCTATTTTGCATAGCATACTCTTCTTTTATACATTTGAACAGCCATAAAGCTTCATAATAGACTAGGGGCCAGATTAACTAACAGCTTTTAATGCTCTTTTTGCGTTAAACTACTGTCTGGAGTTACTAAAGACGCAGTGAAAGATTAGCGATGAAAAGGCATGGACACTATTTTTGTGGCTGACCTTATTGCATATGCATTTGTAGGATTTTCCCCAGCGGAGAGCATTTAAATGAATCATGCATGGTGATTTACTAAGGTTTGTCCTAGTCAATTCACTGGTATTTGAACCATTGTTTACTGCCCCCAAAAAAGCATGTCTTAAACCAGATGCTAATTTGTGCTGCTTTTGGTAGATTGTGTTGGTTATTATGGAAAGGATCTGGCTGCGTCTGTGCTTTTTAATTTGCTTGTCATCATCACGTGCAGAACTTTCCACTCCCATTGGTGCTTTTATGGAATTGCGCTCTCATGCTAATTTGTTTGGTAAATCTGGCTCTAGAAATTTAGCTACGCAACCAATATGTTTAAAAAAGAAAAGAAATTAATACTTTTAGACAGCAAGGATGCATTAAATTGATCAAAAGTGACTGTAAAGGACAGACAATGGGTATTGTTTTTTTTGTAATATTTCACATTTATGCAGTTTTTACTCTATATTCGGTCAAAAAAATACAGCCTTGGTGAGAAGAAGAAACTTCTTTCAAAATCATAAAACAAGCAAGCATATTAACTAGCCAACTGTTGGCTGATTTTGCTGCCTACAGGAACAATTCCTTGGTGATTTAAGCCTCCTCATTTTTAAAGTTTATCACTCAGAAATGATGGAGAGAGCAGACGTGGTGTAGCACAGGCCGTTTGATCTGCAGTTCGTTTGCCCAGCGGGGAATGCCCTGGCACGCGCCCAGCGAGGCCTGCCACGCGAACAGCAGTCCTCTAGTGGCCCCAGCCCCGGCGCCAGCCAATCCTGCAACACCACTCCCAACACATTATTCAATTAGAGCCAGACCAGGTGCCACTCAGAGCCCAGGGTCAGAGGGGAGCCCTAGGGGCCTGCGGTCATTTGTGTGTTCAGAAGCTGTTTCCTATTTGATTTTCTTTATTTTTCCCTCAAGTTCCATTTGCTGTTGTTGTATTAAAGGATGGTTTAATGTGTTTGTGTGTGTATATATATATATAAATATTAATATTAATTTGAACTTTATATGGAAAAACATATCATTTATTAATAATAATGATAAAGGTTTTTTTGTGAAGGGGAAGGAGCAATGCATGTGTTATGCTTAAACACACACAGGGTTTTTCCCCCTGGCATTTCCAAGCAGATATTTGATCTGATTCTAATCTGATTGGAATGGGATACAGACTGTGAATTTAATGAATAGTGTAATTTTAATGATGTAGAAGCTGTTTATGCGGTTACTGGTAGGGTCTCATTGAGACCTAGTGGTATTGTCTGTAAAAATCTGCCTGTAATCTGATTTGGTCTTAATGGATGGAGTTATTCCAAAACTGTGGAATGGGATAGAGGTGAGGATTGAAAGATTGGAAGAACGCTGAGTTGATGGGTAGGGAAGGGATGGAGAATTTGAATGGGGGGCGATGTGGAGGTCAAAGGATTTGGAGAGACAGTAGGCTGGTGATGGGTGGGTGAAAGCGAGCAGACTGTAGAGGATTTGGAAAGACAGTGGGCCAAAGGATTGTGTTTCCCAATAACAGGCACCGACCCCGCAGCTCTGAAATGTCAGTGGGGTTTTATCTTTACAAACAATGTGAAACATTTAATGGTGCTACACTCCGCGGGGAGCGTGGGATATCTGTCTTCCAGGATAGTAAGCTGCTATAATCCCTTTCTTGTGTCCTCTTTCTTTACCAGTAGAGGTGTGAAGGAATGATACCGTTTGTTATTGTGGGCCTTTGTTGAGTCTCGGAGCATCTAGACAGAACCGCCATGAACTCTATTCCATCCCCTCTGCCATTTCTCACACTTGTTTTTCTTCTCCTGTCATTTTCCTGTAAAGAACAGATTGTCAAATTCTATTTCAGATTTTTCTGCTGGCATAAAATTGCCTCCTATATTCATCTAGATTTGCACTTCCGTTTCTCCATCTCTCTCTTTCTCAGGTTGTTATCGGCGGTGCTAAGAACGTCAGAGGTGGAATCTCGGGCTACGCGAGCAAGTTTGACTGAGCTCCTGAGTCCTCAGATGGGCAAAGACATTGTCTGGTTTCTTCGGCGCTGGGCCAAGACATACCTGCTGGTTGACGAGAAACTCTACGGCCAAGTGAGTTGCCAAAATGAGGTCGATCGATGTGTGGAAACAGCAGGCACCATGTCTAAATGAAGCCTTTTGGTTCTCTGTATGGCTCCGTTTAGAAATCACATACAGATTCCTGGAACACAACCCAGACATTTTATGTGACATTTTATGGCTTCTGACTCCTCTGTGTGTTTGTCTTCTCATCCTTAGATCAGTATTCCCCTTAGCACAGCGTTTGGAGCAGACACTGAGGGGGCGCAATGGATTGTGGGATATCTGTTGGAGAAAGTGATCAATAATCTGTCAGTGTGGAGCTCTGAGCCTGAGCTGGCTAATGACACTGTGGAGCTGCTAGTGACTCTGGTGGAGAAGAGAGAGAGGTTTGTGTCTGCCTGCTGGTGTAATGTGTATCAGTGAGGGCTAAATATGTGTCTAATTAGCCAAATGCCCTGCAGGACAGCTGCTCACTGACAGGCTCATGGGAGCCAGTGGTTTGTGCTGATGTCTTCATAAACCTTCAGTTGATACAAGACCACAGGAGGATTTTTCCTCCTGCTGGTGGAATTATGGCATTGCATCTGAAAGTCATTTCGAGACTTTTAAACATTAAAATGTAATTTATTATTTTTGTCAAAATAACATAAACATCTTTTCCTATTCTATTATGCCTGGAAACGCCTCCAGCGCGCTTGCATGTCATGTGAAAAATTGGCGTTGGTTCTATTTCTAGCATGCACGCGGTTGTGCTGCTTAATATTTTTGTGGAAGCTGATACATTTATTTCAGGATTTTTTGATAAATAGAAAGTTCAACAGTATGGCATTTATTTGAAATACAATTCTTGTAAAGTTATACGTACATGTCTTACATCCTTGCTGCATAAAAGTATTTTACTTACCCCAGACTTTTTTAACATTAGTGCATGCGCATAACATATCTCATGAATAATATCAATGCAGGTCTGGGGTTTCATGATTTCTGGGTGAACTATTCCTTAAGATGTTTAGTAAAATCTACTCTCTTGATATAAGGTTTAATCATCTGTGGGGCTTTTTATATCTTAACTCTTTCCTCTCTCACGGTCCAGGGCGAACATTGTTGTGCAGTGTGAGAACTGGTGGAACTTGGCTAAGCAGTTTGCCAGTCGCAGTCCTCCCTTACATATGCTGTCCAGCACAGTCCAGCGGACACTGATGAAGGCCCTGGTCCTGGGTGGCTTTGCTCACATGGATTCTGATACCAAACAGCAATACTGGGCTGAGGTCAGAAAAAAATATTTTGAAGGGAGCCCATCATTGCTGATGACAAAATAAAGCAGGAGTTAATGAAATTTTGCCTCATTACTCTTTGTCTCTTTCTGTGTCTGTGCTGCAGGTACTGCATCCACTCCAGCAGCGCTTCCTCAACCTCATTAACCAGGAGAACTTCGCTCAAATCTGTCAAGAAGAGGCCGTGAAGCAGGAGATTGTGGCCACTCTGGAAGCTCTGTGCGGCATTGCTGAAGCAACGCAGATCGACAACGTTGCATCTCTCTTCAGCTTCCTCATGGACTTCCTGTCCAGCTGCATCGGGCTCATGGAGGTCTACAGAAACTCACCAGAGACAGTCAATCTCATCATAGAGGTGTTTGTGGAAGTGGCTCACAAACAAATCTGCTACTTGGGGGAGGTGAGACATTCACGCTTGCATTGGTTCTGATGTGACCACACATTTCGCATTTTGGATGTTCTTCCACATGCAACCTAAATATGTTTTTATGAATTTGAACACACCGCGTTTCTTTCTCTACAGACTAAGTCTATGAAACTGTACGAGGTATGCTTGACGCTGCTCCAGGTTTACTCTAAGAACAATCTGGGTCGCAAGAGACTAGATGTGGCTGGAGAGGAGGATCAGTACCAGGATCTTCTGCTTATTATGGAGCTCCTCACCAACCTGCTGTCCAAAGAGTTCATTGACTTTAGCGACACCGGTATAAGCACTCATTTTTTAATTCACATTGTAACTTGTGAGCCCCTTTGTGTGAGATAAGGTGTAACTGTGTAATGTGTGCAGATGAGGTGTTTCGCGGGCAGGAGCAGAGTTCTGGTGCTGGGCGGGCCGTATCTGCTGCTGATGTTGTGCTGTATGGGGTGAATATTGTGCTGCCCCTCATGTCTCAGGACTTACTTAAGGTAAAATTTGACTTTGGACCTGTATTTTGAAAAAGATGAATCAACTTATTCATTGCAAACGCAGATGTTTGAAATTAAAGGTGCGCTACTGTTCTGAAATACTCTCCATCTGTCTCTTGGACCCAGTTCCCCTCTCTGTGTAACCAGTATTATAAGCTCATCACCTTCATCTGTGAGATTTTCCCAGAGAAGATCCCTCAGCTGCCTGAGGAACTCTTCAAAAGTCTCATGTGCTCCCTGGAGCTGGGCATGACCTCGTATCCTTGCTGTTTTTGTGTATACAGAAAAGTTTACACTTAAGTTCTCATGTTATCTAATGAAATATGTGTTTGCTAAGCATATTGTGATTGATGTCTCTGACTTCATTGAGAGATTTTGTTGTTGAATTATGTTGTATGGTCTAGCATTTTTCCTTAACACACACTGCAGGATGAGCTCAGAGATCAGTCAGCTGTGTCTTGAGGCTCTGTCCCCATTGGCTGAGCAGTGTGCCAAGACACAAGAAAAGGACACACCTCTATTTATTGCAACACGACATTTCCTTAAAGTGAGTCACATAATGTCTAAACAAGTGGTCAACTCATTTTTAACAGGCGAAAAACTGTGGCTATTGTCATTTTGACCCCAAAGAGGATTTTCTTTTCCCTGAAAATGCTAGTTAAATGTTGTCACATAGGAATAAAACCTAAGTACTTAAAAGTACTTAAGTACTTTACTAAAGTACTTCCCGGAATGTTTGTGTTCAACAGTTCAAATTTTCCCATATTGACAAATAAATCCACAAATAATGTTTTTTTTTTTTTTTTTAATTTTTTTTTTTAACTGAAGCGCATAGGTTGAGATTAATGAGGCCTACAATCAGTCAGATCCAAAAAGAAATACAAAGCTTGTCCTAATTGAATGAAAACAAGTAGACAAAAAGATCTGAATCCAATATTTGGTGGTTTAATATAGCATAATGAGCGATTTACAAGCTATTTTTTAAAAGGCCTGTTATTATTGATTGGGAAAACAAAAGGTGTTACAGGGTCTTCAAGGATATACACTACTGTTCAGAAGTTTGGAGTCTAAGATTTTTTTTCATGTTTTTGAAAGAAGTCTCTGTGCTCATTTTTGTGCATATATTTTTCAAAATGTATTTTCAGCATCATCACTCCAGTCTTCAGTGTCACATGATCCTTAAGAATTCATTCTAATAGACTGATTTTGCTGCTCAAGAAACATTTCTAAGTATCAATTTGGCAAACCATTGTAATATTTTTCTGGAAATTTTGATAATTTTTAAAATGAATTAGGAGTTGGATGAAGAGAAAGTTAAAAAGAACAATTTATTTTAAACTGAAATCTTTTGTAATATTATTAATGTCTTTATCACTTCTGATCAATTGAATGCATCCTTGCTGAATAAAAGTATCAATTTCTTTTTAAATCTTACTGACCCCAAACATTTAAACGGTGGAATGTATAATACAACAATAAAATAGAACATTTAACTTAAGTGAACATACTTAACACAATATTTACCCAGAATGCGCAAAAAAAAGATAATGTTAATCGAAAGTTAATCTCAAAATGGTCAAACAAGATCCGATATATCACTAACCTTCATTGTATTATGTAATTGTCTGTGATTCATATACATGTATAAAATATTTGAATTAATAATGTACACTAACTCTCTCTTCCTCCATAGCTGGTGTTTGACATGCTTGTGCTCCAGAAGCACAACACTGAGATGACCGTAGCAGCTGGAGAAGCGCTTTATACGCTAGTGTGCCTTCACCAGGTACACAGCACTGTTTAACTCACTTAAAATAAAAACAGCTGCAAAAACTTACCTGGAAGTACATGTGACAATGTTTTGAATGAATCTGAATGAAGAAACTCATGATCTTGTGACATATTGATGTGATTGTGTTAGGTGGAGTACTCAGAGCTGGTGGAGACGCTGCTCTCCAATCAGAGGGATGCCGTGATCTACCAGAGGCTGGCGGATGCGTTCAACAACCTCACTGCCAGCAGCACGCCTCCAACCATGGACCGCAAACAGAAGGTGGCCTTCCTTAAGAGCCTGGAGGAGTTTGTTGCCAATGTGGGGGGGCTTCTGTGTGTCAAATAAACCACTTTCTCCAGCAACTGTCCACAGCAGCTTCCCCTCTCCACCCCCCTCTGCCACTCAGAGAAGCTTTTCGCCATGCCAAACCATGGAGATGCTCAGCACAGCACAGGCTGAGATGCCTCTCTGCTCTGCCTATGGGCCTTCAGACACGCATGCCTCCAGAGAGGAGAGAGGCCGGCGAAGGCCGAGAGGGGGCGGCCAGTGGGCCATGATTCTCTGTCTGATCTGATCGTTGTTTACTTTGCCACTGAGAGGTCCTCAGATGAACATTTATGAAGTGCAGAGGGGTAATCTTTCTGAAAACTGATCCCTTCATCCCCCTTTTACAAACATACACACACACACACACACAGTCTTTTGCAGACGCTTCTCCTCGAGTGCCTTCGTATTTGGTTTCTCACAGCTCAGATCCAGCTGTGTCTACAGCGACAATAGAACCGCGTCGTACTGCACGCACGGCACCTAGGATTGTGAGCTGTGCTTGCCATGACAACGAAAAAAGCCTTTCCCAATGAAACTTTGTTTGCAGGAAGGCCCTTTTGGAAAACCAAATCACTTTTGTGTTTAAGGGTGTATATATATTTTTTGAAAAAGACAAAAAATGAAAGTGTTTAAAAGGACTGAAAAGTTTTTATAAGACTATAGTTGACAGAACTTTTTTATTACAACCTGAATGAAAAGGGGGCTAGTTTGTTTTTTTCTTTTTGATTGATTTGATTGATTGTAGTTTTACTCTTTGCCTTGATTTCGCTGATCACAGCAGTATCACACAAAGTGTTTTCAATAGAATTCATGTCTTGATCAATTGAGGACATTTTCCACATGGTCACTTGATATTCCCATCAAGGTTTTGATTTTCAACAGTAATTTAAACAATGTTCCACTTACACTAGCACATACACATACTCAGAATTGTGGAACAGTCATCGTTGCTGTAGCAATAAAATACCAAAAATTATTATGGAGGGATGTCAGCTGTTTTATTCAGGGCGTGTTGATGGTCATTGTTTCCATTGTTCAAAGCACTAATTGTTGTTTTGGAATGCCTGAAATGATCTGTAAAGTGTATATAAACTTGCTATAAAAAGTGAGTCGTCTTTCTTGGTTTACATTTTCAATATGTTGTCTTTGTGAATGTATAGTCTGCTCTGGAAATATTGGCATGTGAATGTTTCTCTTTTGAACCGTTGTTGGAATATAGCGCGATTGTACTCGCTCGGCCACCGTAGTGCAAACACGTGTGAGGCTGTTTTCTGTCCTGTGTGCAAGACAAGTTACTGCTGCAACACACTTTAACGGCGTAGTTCATTGGTAATGTAAGTTTAAAGTCTGGTTTAAACTTAAGTTATTTCTATATTTAATATCGTGTACGACAGTTAGCAAAAACTGTTATCGTTATAATTGAATTAGCTGTACTGATTGATTCTTCAGCGTTCCTCGTTTATGTTCCCGTGTCATTTTCTTATAAGAAGGATCTGTCACAATGAGTGACAGTGACGATGATGTGCCTCAGCTCTCCGCGGCCACACTTGCAGCGTTGCAGGAGTTTTATGCCGAGAGTGAAACGACGGGACTGGAACAAAACTCGACCCATACCGACAAGTTCTGTGTTGGTGCCGTGGAGGAAGACTGGGTAATGTAGAGTAACGTTACATGTAGTATAAGTGCCTTACGTAATGATTTTCTGATTGTTATACTTTTGTTGTATATTCGTTTCGTTATATATATGAAGTACGTACTGGGCTTATGTGTTTGTGAACAGCGCATGAGTCAGTTCTGGTACAGTGAAGACACGGCCACACGGTTAGCAGAGGAAGTCATGCAGCAGGCTGGGGAACATGGGAGGTTGGTCACACAAGCTCCTTTGGTCAAACTTGATAGTTTTGGCATGTATAAAACACAAGGGCAGTGGTGACGGTGATTGTGTTCCCTTTCTGCCATTAACCTCGATACGCCAGTAGATGGCGACAACTGATCATGCCTGCTTTCTAACGAGTCGTTTGAATGCTTGATTTTACTTTTGTATGTGGATTATATAACATTTTATAATTATATTATATTACGTTTTAAAATAGTGTTATTCAGACTACAGTTACTTTTCTTTTGATTACATGATATTCTCATAATAGCAGTAAATTATTCATAATCCATTGCTTCTACTACGTTGTTATATTTTAAGTTGTTATTTCTGTAAAAGCCTACTGTTTTCATACATTCAGAAGCTTTTCCAGGTTTCTTGGAATTGCACACACAGATGGTCACTAAAACTGAGACCCACACAGCATTTGATCACTGGATTTACAGAAATCATTCAATTTTAATAAGTGTTTTCCCAACATTGCATATCTAATCAGCTACTGAGGAACACATTAATATTTGAATTATCACTCAGCGAGTCATACACCCCGTTTTCACAGGCCGGGCTTACACTAGTCCCAGACTAAAATGCATGTTTGATCTGTTTTAACTAAAAGCAACTTGCTGACAAGGTTTTATATTTTATCTGAAAATAGTGCCGTTGTTTTGTCTCAAGGGTTTTTTTTTTCTAAGGCATGTTTTAAAAAAATATATACTTAAATGTCCTAGTTGAACTAAGGCCTAATCCTGGTTTAGTCCACGGGCTGTCTGTGAAACCAGGCCTTAACCTTGTATTACTGTCTCTGGAAGGCTTTTGTCTTTTATACACATTAAAATGTACAAATTCACATCATTTCATTTGTACATGCAATGCAGGGATTCCCCTTCTTTTTTTTTCCCTTTTTTTTTTGTCAGCTGAACTAATCATTTTCAGCCCTAATATATTTAGTTGAAGTAAGCCCTTAGATTTTAATAAGTTAGGTCAATAATAAAATTAGGTCAATGATATAATTAATAAAATGCAGTTCACGGTTCTCTAATATCGGTTACTGGTCACAGGACATGCAGTAAAAATATAGACCTTTTTTTATTCATTTTGTTTTCATGTAATTTGGAATCAGTAACTGACTACAATTTGTAAGTAATCTACCCAGTACTGTAAAATCAATAATTCGACCAATTAATTAGAAAGCATGCTGAGTTAACATTTCATTTGTAATTGTTCTATTTATGTCACGAAGTAGGATAACAATTGAACATTATTGTGAAACTGGACAGCTTGAGTGACCTTTCCTTTTACATCTACATAAATCACACAAATGTTTTGGATTCAAAACACCAAATTTTGCCAAAGAGTGACACGTGTACATTTATATTTATCACTGAGTGTGCTATGAATTGCTAAATTAAATGACAAAAAAAATTATGTATTCTTTTTTTTTTTTTTTTTGAATGAAGCTTTCCATGACTGCATTCATTTAATTAAAAAAATGAAACAGCCATTTTGTGAAATATCATTACAGAAAGAAATGACTCTAATATGCTGATTTGCTCCTTAAGAAACATTTCATATTGTTATTATTAATGTCAAAAACAGTTGTGCTGCTTAATATTTTTGTGGAAACTGATGGAACTGTGAGGATTCTTTGATTAATAGAAGGTTAAAAGAAAAACATTTATTTAAAATAGAAATCATGTCACATTAAACATCTTTATTGTTCTATTTGACCAAATAAATAATAGACCATCCTTGCTGAATTAAAGTATTAATTTATTTTATAAAAATATAACTGATCCCACATTTTTAAACTGTTATGTTTATGTGTATAAAATTTTTTAAATTGTAAATCTGTAAAATATAAAAAATGTTCTGTTCCTGTGTCGTAGGATAGCTTGTATAAGTGCACCGAGTGTGTATCAAAAGCTGAAACAGTTGGAATCCATGAGGTCGGGAAGAGTGTCAGCAGTTTTGCTGGAGTTTGACCGACGTTTCGCAGCTTATGGAGAAGAGTTTGTCTTTTATGATTACAACAACCCTCTGTGCCTCCCAGAGGATCTCCTTCCTCAGAGCTTTGACATCGTCATCGCAGACCCTCCATACCTGTCTGAGGAGTGTCTCGGCAAGGTGGCACTCACTGTTAAATACCTCACTAAGGGCAAAATCCTGCTCTGCACAGGCACGTGGAAATAAACACATCTATACACACACACACACACACATATATATAATATACGGTATGTATAAAGAATACATTTGTTATATTTCACGCTCATCATCTGTATTGTAATCTTTGCCTTATTCTTACAGGGGCTATTATGGAGGAGCATGCGGGCAAACGTATGGATCTGAAGATATGCAGTTTTTTACCGAAACACAATCACAATCTGGCTAATGAGTTCCGCTGCTACGTTAACTATGAATCAAGCCTTCTCTCATGAAAAAGGTTTCAGACAGTTTAACTTTGTTTCTAAGCATAAAATGGGCCTAGAAGTGAATGCTTGAAATGCATTAGTATATGATATATCATTCACAAGGCGTGTGTGTTACCAGTGTTATTGTTGTTTTTATTAAAGTAATCATAGGAGGACTGACACAAAGTCAACCTGAATAATTCTTGTAAATTATATCCATCGAATGCTTATGACACTCATGCGTAAAAGAAGCGTTGATCTTCCGTATACTTGCAGACAGCTGTACTGTATTAGTTAACACCATCCTTTTTTCCCAAGTACTTTGGATTAGTAAATGTTTGTACTTTATCACGGAAAGTTTTCCTTTTGCTCGCCCTCACAGCTGCAGGTTCTAGTCTGCAGTGCCAAGTTCTGTCTTTAGTTTTTCGTTTAGTTAGAGCAAAAATTCAAGAAATAAGAAGAAAAATGTACAGACAGAGAATGAAAATTAATCAGTTCAGTTAATTCCTTCCAAAGGTGCTGGAAACTGCATTTTTAGATGTGACTCTTTTCACATTTGGGTTGCTCTTCTGTGTTTTTCTGTCTCTTTCCAACAACGGCACACAAGTACATCCCACGGCAATGGACACGTAGCTCTCCGTGTAGGAATGACGACCACCGACACACGAGCCGGTGCGGCGCAGTATGACGGTGGGCATGTACACTGGGGTGCTTCGGAAGCGGTCACTTTCCTCCCCGTTCGGCCCAGTCAGGCATCCCTTACACAAACAATACGCCTCCGGGAGGTATCGAGGGTACCTTGCTGGATCATGTGAGATTCTTGGATCAATAATGAAAAAGATATATTTTTATTGCAGATACACAGACAATACATCCACTCATACAGTAAATGACTGGTGTGGGGAACACAAACAAACCGAATAAAAGACATAATGAATAAACTTAACATCTTTGTTTGTACTTTTATTTAATATGCAGTTAGGGGCAGATTAATGGATTGCATTCATGCTGCCTCTAAACTCTAAAATAATCTCATTATTAGCCAACACAATAATAATGGCTTTTCTCCATTTAAACTCACACCTTTGCTTTCGGGTCCGTTTGGACACTTAGTGAAGTATAGAAATGAATAACTTACCTTTCTTCGATACTACTGATCATCTTTTTGTGTTATGTGAAATCAATCATTAGAAAGCATAAGCATGGAAAGACTCAAATATTTATAATGGTTAACATTTACAGCTATTTTTGTTTTGTTTTATTTAATTACATCTATTAAATTTGTCTCAAATTACTTCTGTAAAATACATTTAGCCTCTGTCCTGCACTCAATCATTGTGTCCTCCCCACTGGGGCTGCATTTTGTTTATAAAGCAAAAGTTATATAGACCAAATTTGGTCAATGAACTTTTGTTTGGATTTTTTTTAATTATTATTAGTTTCAAATAGCTAAATTTAATGAAATACATTGAAGTCTGTGGAGTTCATACATCATGTTATATGCTCTTATACACTTCATCTGATATACTCAAACGTTTTCATAAATATTAATTTGAAAAAATAGAAGCATTACATTGGTTTTTGCTGTAGTTCTTGAAATATCAAAGAATTTTTATTTATTAATAATAAATAAATTTTATTTATTAACTCTTTCCACGCGAGCATTATTTTATTAGTTGCCAGACACTGCCAGCATTTTTGATAATTTTCACAAGACTTTAATGGACACCAGCATATTTTGTTGTATGACTATCTGAACATGCAATGAATCAAAAGAAAGAACAGAGCCTTCACTTTTAAAAAAAATCCACATTTGAACGTGGGTAATAATAATTTAAAAAAGCAAAAATGTTAACAAGCGGCAGAAAAACCATAGTATACTATTGTATATACACAACATAATACAATTATTTTCACAAAAAAAAAGTATATTGTTATTAAAAATTATTATTTCCCCTGGTTCAGTAAGGAACTCTTGTAATAATGTAGCAGTGATTGGGACACATTTCAAGTATCAAGTCAACGCCGCTTAAAAAGATGCATACTAATCCTGTTTACATGAACTAAGCTTCTCCTGAGCACCGTTTAAGTTTACGGACCTGTTGCTATGACAGCAGGATGAGACCAAACAACCAAACAATACAAGATCGTGCCAAATCGTCAACAATCAAATCCAGCTAACGTTAACTGAGTTAGCGACGAACGAAGAACGGACTTTCTGTTTTTACCCCGGTGAATCTGTACACTTTCAGAAGATGCGTAATAGCGCCCCCTGCCGTATAACAGTGGAAACAGAAACCCGGACAATTCGGTCAATGGCTTGGAAATAGATAATAAAAAGGGGGTAAATTAAGTAACAGCATGGTAAAAACACGGTTAAATTTAAAACTAGATACAGTATGGTTTTAGTTTTAAAAAAAAAATAAGTAATGGCTGTTTTATAAGATTAGGTTCCACATGGGCCCAAACAGACCCTGGAATGCAAAATGTCATAGTTTTTTATTTCATTAGGAGTATTAAGAGAGCTGAGTCGTTAAATTCCATAAGATTTCCACCCCTACTTCATGGTTCTTGAGCCCTACCTGTACGCCCACGGCGAGAGGCTGAGGAAGTTTACTGGGGTACGTGGTCTGTCGCGCGCTAGACGAGACACTGATTGACAGGTCAGATTCTGGCGCTCTGGAGGCGCGAGCTGCAAGGTGTGATGAAACGCACTGAGCACCCCGACTGAGAGCCTCCCAAACATCTGCTCCAAAATCTCCTCTGGTAAGTCCAGACAGTTGCGAGTCCTCGGTGCTCTCCTGGACACCTTCAGTCCCCGTTCACCCGGCGCGCTGCCGCAACACCACAGCAACACCAGCACAAGCGTCGAAACAACTCGACCGCACATTTCCTGTGCCTGAGCTCGCTTTACTGTCAGCAAGCGGTTGTAGGGAAATATTAATACAAACCTTTAGAGAGCTTTTAAACCGACCGACACAAACTCCCCAGTTGATGCGTAAAGCTGTGCCTCATCCGTCCTTCCAGTAAATGCGCTCAGGATACTTGACTCCAGATACTGGGCGGACTGTTTGATACTGAATCGAGCTAAAGCGAAAAAACTCACATTGATTTTTTTCCAACTCTGGAATCCTCTGTATTCTTTTAAGACATGCAGGTGATCGAATCATAGATGCCAAAGAAAAGTCTATAAAACTGTGATTTAATATTTCACACTTGCAAAACATGCACATGTCTTCAATTTAATGCTATTCAGGTTTGATTGTGTAGTAATAAATATAAAATGCATTGCTCTAATAAAATATAGTAAAGCACAATGAAGTATCTTTAATCTACAAAGCTATTGGTTGAGGTGAAAATGCAGATTTTCCACTGATTTGATCTGTGCACACACACACACACACACACACACACACACATCACTCCGGCAGTAAGTCATCTCCAAGCTCTTCATCAGCAAACTCATCTTCCTCTGTGCGTTTCTTTGCTGCTGTTTTTGGTCTCTGCATTTGAGGCCCCAATGGATCAACATAAGATGCATCTAAAATGATGAATACATTGGGAGCAATAAGTTGTAATATGTACAGGCCAGACCAGAATAATTTTTCCCTTCACAAATCTAAGCTATTATATAAATCAGGCAGAAAAAGGTAAAGTTATTTGACTAAGGGAATGACGAAATGTAATAATTTTTTGTCATCATATTTAACATTTATGCATTTGGCAGATGCTAATATCCAAAACAATTTACATTGCCATCCCCTGGGAATCTAAACCATGACATTGCTAGAGCCGTGCTCCATACTGTTTTCTCGGAAGAAATGCAATTATAGCCAAGCAGTTTGTTTGGTGAAAATGTAATTATTCTACCAGTTTTATCTTTATTTGATTGTGTATTGGAGCCACAATGACAAGAACCTCCTTAAAGGAACACTCCACCGTTTTTAGAAATAGGGCTTACTCAACTTCTTTCCTACATTTAGATATGTGGGCAAATGCATTTTTGTCTCAGTGCATGCATTGTTTTAGTTTGGCAGGGTCGCCGCTAGCTTAGCTTAGCATAATGAATGGATTCCTATGTTGCCAGCTAGCATGTCCCGAGTAAAAGTGATTAAAAAAAACACAAAAAAAACCCCACCTAATTACTTCTTGTGGCCAGCGTATTCACAATGAATACAAATAGCGATGCAGATTAAGACTAGGCGATTTCCTAGGCAGATATTAACTTGGGACTATATTAGGAAATCGGAATATATTGGGAATATATTAGTCTTAATCTGTATCGCTATTTGTACTCGTTGTGAATACGCAGGCCACAAGAAGTAATTAGGTGGGGGTTTTTTTTGTGTTTTTTTTATCACTTTTACTCGGGACATGCTAGCTGGCAACATAGGAATCCATTCATTATGCTAAGCAAACTAAAACAATGCATGCACTGAGACAAAAATGCATTTGCCCACATATCTAAATGTAGAAAAGAAGTTGAATAAGCCCTATTTCTAAAAACGGTGGAGTGTTCCTTTAAAAATAACAACCAAAGTTGTTTCTCACCTATTTCCTGCTGAGTGCTGGCCTCGTACGGCTCATTGGACCCGGGAAGAGTTTTCAGTTTAACGCTAATCCTCTCACCCTTGGCGCTGGTGCCATGGTTGCTTTGTCCACTGTCTGAGAAAACACATCCACATGTTGGACTTGCAAACATTTCGAGAGTGAGTGTTATTTTACACTTACAGTAGTGTCTGAATAGAAGAAAAAAACATTTGAGTTGCCTCCATCGACAATGCAAGCCATGCTGTGTTAGAAGACTGCGAAACAAAAAAAAGCATGAAAAGTAACCTCTCCAGCTTGCACTTGAAGCAAAGTTTATGTGGCACTAGAATCCAAATTCAAGTAAGTTATATGAATTGCATAATTGAAAGCATTTGTGTTGCTCAAAGAAAGCGGCACACAGCTGCATTTCACATCTTGGCTGCGACGACAGGAACAGAGCGCTGAGGGGCAGATATGAGACTGGAGTCTGGCAGCCAGATAACTATGAGACCTTTAAACGTCCCAGCGAAAAAACCTAAAGGCATTAACATGACAAGCGTTTTGCTGACATACAGTACTTTTCCCTACCCAGTCCACCTAACTGAGGAATCATGCCAGAATCAAGTTCAGTCATTTATCACAAAGACAAAAAACTGCTTCGTAAAAAAACATATTTTATCAGTTTATGCATCCAAATTGGCAAGTAATAGTAAGAATAGTACAGTAAGAAACTGTTGATATCAAGCGCACTAATATAGTGTTGTTCAGGAGTATACTTGTGAAATATTTCACTGATTTATTTGCACTCGGTGCTTTGCAAACAGAAAGGAGGTGCTGGAAACACTCTGTCAGACAGTGAGAGCGGGATATTCCCTGGAAATAGTGGTTTGGCAGATAACACATTCTCAGGCTTTCACAGCACATGTTTGCCTTTTATTGTGCTGTGACTGAAATGATGTCCTTGGACGCTGTATCATTACGAGGAAACTTTAAGACATTAAAACATCATTTTGACATGGACTAAGCAAGTTCAATTTTTCCATGAAGCTGAGTTTTTCAGGTTTTTTTAATCATCCAGAGGATTGATCACAGTGAAATACAGTACATACCTCTGCCCTGCTGCAGCACAGGACTATATTTAGCTTCAGAGCGAGAGACTGCAAAGAAAAGAAAGGAAAAAGAAGTAGACAGAGACAGTGGAAAGGCTGTGAGAGATGAGAGCCGAGTGATGCCTTGCAACAATTAAGTTTTGTGTGCGTGTGCGTGTATAAAATGGTTACACTAGCATTATGTGTGGAGTTCAGTTCTGACTGCAGGGCTGAATGTGAGGAATGAATGGCATCTGTAACAAAGCGCAATAACAGGTGCAGTAGCAGCAGTTTATTCCTGAGCACAGTGCTTAATTTGTAAGTAAATAATTGCTGGATAAAACAGCATTTTAAAGATGGGACAACTATAAGAACAAGTTTCTGCATGGCCCTAACTACAGCCTAGTGTATTATACTGTCACGTATATAGCCAGCCTCTCAGATTATCAGTGATATTCTCTCACACTGACAACACATCGTCCATTATGATTTCTGTCTGACTGCTCCTGTTGCTTGTGTCTCATGCTATCCTGATTAGTATTAGCAGAATTGTCCAGGGGTGCAGTTCCAACTTCTCTTTTAATCAGAAAAAACATCAGCTTTACTTAAAGATATGAAAAATATAAATATGCTTGACTGTCTTTTTGGCATTTTAGCAATATTATTTTTATTAGAATAATTTGTCAGGTAGAAGCAGCATTTCCAAACTTTCCATTGTTCAATGCGCGCAAAACAATAATCAGTAAGCACCAACCAATGAGTGATTTTAAACTTAAGAAAGCTGATGATATATACTGTATGTTGAGGGCCAATAGCAAAACATAACCTTCAAAAACTGCATAAACCCATGCTCGCTCTGTCTCTCTCTTGATAATGCAGGATTGTTAAAAAAACAAATGCCGGAATGCAAAAATAAAAAAATCAGACATTTTCCGGAACAGGATCCGTCTCAAATGAAACACTGCCTAAGCAGAATGCAATGCCATGCTTGTTGTAATGGTTGTACAGGTGGAGTGTGTGATCTCTTCCTCTAATGTAATTCTGTAATGAGTGTAGTCATACCACTGGCTCTCAGAGGAGGGGTATTGATGGGGCTTGAGCTGCTCCCTTTCAGGTGCACAGCCATGAACAGAATAACAGAGATAAACAATAAAAGAGAACAGATTACTAACAAAAGGAAGATGAAGCTGACAATATAAAGTGAAAGAATAAAATTAAGTTCTGAATTATTACTGTCAAAATGAGTGATTTCATGAATTATATGCTGTGTCTGACTGGCTGTAAACAAATAACATAATCAAATAAAAGTTTTGGGTCAGAAAGATTCCTTTGAGAGAAATTTGAAAAACTACAAGAATGCATTAAATTGATCAGAAGTAACAATAAAGACATTTATAGTTACAAAGGATTTTTATTTAAAAGAAATGCTGTATTTTTGAACTTTCTATTGATTAAAGAATCCTGGAAAAAGGTTCCTACAAAAACATTAAGCTGCGCACTTGTTTTAAAATAATAATAAATGTTTGTTGAGCAGCAAATCAGCATATTAGAGTGATTTATGAAGGATCACGTGACACTAAAGACAGGAGAAATTCTGCTTTGCGATCACAGTTTAATAATTATATTTGAAAATATATTAAAATAGAAAACAGTTGTTTTAAATTGTAATAATATTTCACAATATTACAGTTTACTGTATTTTTTATAAATTTTTTGGAGTTTTGCTGAGGGACCAATCAAAATATTTGAATGATAATGTATGCCCTTTACCTGGCGTTTTTTCCACAGCAATGGGAAGAAAAACCCAAATCAAATCCCGTATAAAACTGACCATAATAATAAAGTAGCTTCACAACATGTCTGAATTATTCTACATAAAGCAGGTTAGTGAAGCTGATAACTGAACATCACCTGATAAAAGATCCACATCTGATGTCACAGAAGAGAAGTTAAGAACGGAAAAAAATGACTTATTACTACACTATAAACTTGAAATTCCCATACACCATAAACTAAAATCTAATGGGAAACTGTTAGATTTAAATCTCTATCATCATGTGATTTAGTTTAATCCTAAGGGAACAAGTGTCTAAGGCACATGCATTCTCTTTTTGAAAAAACACATCACAGGACTAGCAGTCTCCACTAAGTCTGTCCACCTGGAGTCACTATATTAGGGCAGTTGCTGTCATACCGCTGGGTTTCTTAGGGGGAGTGTGTGTAAGGTTTGATGTGTTTCCTGTTTACCAAAAGAGGCGGATGACAGGTTGAGGTTGATGGAAAAAGTCAAGTAAGAAGCATGTATTGAGTTAATAAGGAGTATTTTATTTCAAAGTTTGATTAATGAGGTTGAGCTTAAACTGTCCACTCACCACTGCCAGCGCTGCCTTCCCTGCGACCTCGAGCACTGCTCTCCCTCCCAGATCTCACCCTCTGTGTATGGGAATAACAGCATGCTGTCAAATACTGGTCATTCCTCCAGCTCTGTATTTTTTTTTAACAGGGTAATGGGCTCAAATATTTTATATACAGACCAGGTGAACAGGTGAAGCAGAAATCTAGGTAATATCTCTCTCTCTCTCTTTTAGTTTTCTAAAATATGAAACTCTACATCTGATTCAGAGACAGTCGTTTATCCTGCTAGTCTAGACAGTTATATGTGTTTTTTTTCCAATCTTCTACTTCCTTCCATTTAAGGAAGCAAAAGAGGCCAGCATACAAACAGCACCAAGAGAAATCAGGGTACCTGCTCTCTGATCTCCTTCATCTTTTCTACTTTCTTCAGTTTGGTGGCATAATCCTGCACCTCTTTTAGTCCCATATCGGTGCACAGCCTAACCAGGAAGCGTAGACCTGCCCAATAGATAATGATATGAGATGCAAAGCTACTAGATAGGCACAGAGAATCAACATAAAAAAAAGAGGAAAAAAAGCACATTACATTCAACATTTTCAGGAAATTTCCTATGAATGTCCTTGTAGGTCTCAAGTGCCTTCTGATAATTCCCTGAAAACAAATGAAAAACATAAATCATGACTCTGAAGGCACCGAGATGACAACTTACGGTTAGATTGATTAATTAAATGTATTATTATTGTCAAGTTCATACCACTTCTCCTGTAACAGCTAGCCACCATCAGCTGCCACTTGACCTGGGTTGGTCTGAAATTCATGATACGTCATTAACATTAATATCTCCACATACATGCATAATGTTCATGATAAATACATCTCATATTTAGTAACTTACTGAATGAGGGTAGCTCTCTCAAAGTACTGAATAGCTTTCTCACAGAACTGGGTGTCAATGTAATATGCTCCCAACCATTCAATGACACTAATGTTTGAGGGGAAATACCTGTACGACTGAAATAAACAACACCATAAAATTATTATTTAAAATGTTACCCCATTTTGAATCTTTTTCTTTAGGAGTAACAAGTTTTGTAATAGACAACCATGATTCATAAATTATGTCTAAATATCCACTAAAATCTGGACTACGAATGGCACCTACAATATTCATATCTTGCTTTCTTTAAAAAAAACAGTTACATATAATTTTATTATATATATATATATATATATATATATATATATATATATATATATATATATATATATATATATATATATATATATATATATATATATATATATATATATAAAATGTATTAATATATGAATTAATATTAGTCAAAAATAAAGTTTTAAATACATGATTGGTTGATTTAGATTTTTTTATTAAATTATTTTTTATTTTTTATAAGTCCTGCAATTATTTTATTCAAAACATATCACTTGAGATGTGACTGATGATGAGCATGTCATGTTAAGTGGTGGTTTTAGGGAAAATCTTTTCTTTCTTTTTTGTTTTTACCTCATAATAGTACTGGAAGGCCTGAGATTTGTCTCCTTCGTTGTCATAGAGGTCTCCCAGTTTAGCCAGCACCTGGGCATCTGTGGGGGTCACACTGGTGAGCTGCATCAGCCATTCAATGGCCTGATGAGGGTCCTCCAACATCTCATATCTAAAGCTGCTTAAGGAATATTACTCTAAACAAGCACTAATCATACTTATGCCATACTAATTCTTGGCACCCGAAATTCCCAAAAAACAGTCATAGAAAACACTTTCATTTAATATAAAATTTGAATACTGCCGTTTTAAGAAAGGATACAGATTAGCCAGCTGGTACATGACCTGAGCACTGTTTCTAAGGATAGCGTGCAGTTTGAGGAAGCAGTCCAGGGCTTCCTCCAGCCTACCCAGCCTCTTATAGGTCAAACCTGCATGAGGGAAAGAGATTTCTGCTTCAAAAAGACTTTAATCTTTCTACATTTAAAATGTTTCAGCCTAAAAGTTAAAAGCATGTATGATTTAAATCTCATGCAGTGTAACCCTTAGGATATCATATTTGTGATGGCAGACCTAAGTTATAGAGAGCTTCAGTGCAGGACGAGTCATTGCGAAGAGCCTCCTTGTAAAACTCTGCTGCTTTCTCATAGTCCTCCTTGACAAACACTGTGTTGCCTTTGTTAATAAGGGCAGCAGGGTTGTAGCGGTCGGCGCTCATGGCTAGCTCAGCATAGCGGTCCGCCTGGTCATAGTCTTTTTCCTGGAGAAGACACATAAGCAGCAAAACAAGAGCATATCTTTGAGAACCTTATTAACACAATGTGTGATGAATACAGCAATTTCAGGTTCTTAAAAGCCAACGCCAAAGCTTTATAACTCTTTACTCACCAAAAAGTAGAGAAAGGATAGATTAGTGGCAGCAGCACTTTTTACCCGACTGTCCTTCTTTTCAAACATCTTTAGTGTCTCCACTGCCTGAAAACAAAATAAGTGATTAAGCATAGTCATAGTGTTCGCAGTAACTTCAAGGAAATTGGTGACATAAATAGATAATTTCTTTGAATAATACACATTACAATTTGCTGCTACATGAAATGAGAGAAGCAAGGCAACCCAACACAATATCAGCACATATATACAAGGCCTACTGCAGACACACACAGGTTCTCCAAAAACACAAACATACCTCAGCCTCAAGAGTCATGCAGATGGACAGGCAAGAAAACAAAATAAAATGGACCGTTGAATGTGAAAAGTGTTAAAAGACAGAAACAAGGGTTCCACACAGACATAGAGCAAAATGTCTCTCTTCTGTGGTAATGTCAAATGCAATGCAATTTGAGTGTCTCAGGGTCAGATCTACCTGTTTGAAGTCCCTCTGTCTTAAGTACATAATAGCTTTATTGATCTCCAAGTCATTTGCAAGCTCCACATATTGTGAACCCTTCACCATGTCCACACACCTAAAAAAGTATCAAATGAAGCTTTAGCACAAACTGTATGGACGGTTATGTTATTATGTTATAAATGGTCTTATGTATTCAAAATAAACAAACACTAAACAAATATTGTTAAAGGAACGTCATGGGCAAGTCTTGCGATTTAATGCCCTCTTGTGGAACACATACATTTAAAAGATTTTAAATGTTTTTAAAAGTAGTCTCAAGTCTTTTATTTCTTAAAATACAGTAATTTACAGTAATATCATTGATTAGAATTATAATTTAAATTTTTTTTTTTTTTAATGTAATTTATTCCTGAATTCAGTGTCACATGGTCCTTCAGAAATCATTCTAAGAAAAAAACTTCTTATCAATGGTCCTCTGTGGTGATGCATTTTCATACAATAGTGATATATTTTTCAGAATTCACTGAATAAAAAGAACAGCATTTAATTGAAAAATAAATATTTTGTAACATCATAAATGTCTTTAAATCTTAATGACTCCAAAATTTTAACTGATAGTATAAACAACTTACCAGTCAAACCCAGCTGCAAATGACGACTCAATGGCTGGAGCAATAAGCTTGGCTGAGGTCATTATGTATTTTTCTGCTAGTGCTTTCCTAGAAGGAAACACAAAACAAAAATACTGATAGAAGACAATGCAGATACAGTGAAATGTAATATGTGGAGATTTATAAATGCCAAGCTGTAGTATCATAGATCCAACAGAATGCGTAATACATTATAATACCTCTCTCTTTCCATTTGGTGAAGCTTATCATTCTTTATAGCCTCAATCACCATATTTGCATGAGGGTCATCCTGAAATATAAAAAAGAAACGCATGAAATGTAAAAATATGTAATATGTAATTCAGTTTAAATGAATGACTAGCAAGGATTTTAACTATACACTCACATTCGCAGGGATGTACTTGTCTTCATCATCAATACCGAGGGGCACACAAATGAGTTTCTGAAAAGCTTTCTTCATCCTCTCACGGTCTCCGATGGCATAGTAGCACAGGATGAGGTTGAAGCCCGTCTTTATGTTGGGACTCTCACCCATGATGTACTCAAAGGATGTGATGGCATCTGAGTACTGGCCCATATGTATGAACACAACTCCAATGTTCTGCATGATCTTGATCCTATACAATAAGGGAAAGTTACACATTGAAAATCCTATCAAATTGCTTACAACCTGAAAAAATTGAGTGGCGCAGTTCACACAACAAACATTCTAAACTAAGTACTGACCTCATTGCATTGTGGGCATTTGAGATCTGATCCAAAGCCATGCGGTAAAATTTGATTGCTTTTGTGTAATTCTTTTGCTTGAAATAGATATTTGCCATGTTTACTTTCAATCGTCCTATAGTAGGGAAAGTGGTTACAGAAAACCTATAATTAGAAACACATTTATTTCAAAGGGAAATTAATTTGTAGTAAGATATTTTAAATAATATTTGCTCACCAGCATTATTGAACATTTTGTTCTTCACAATGACTTGGTATGTGTTCAAGGCCTCAGTGTACATGTCATTATTGGCATATTGGTTGGCTAAATTAAACAACACCTGAACAAAGCATAAGTCATGTGAATTTTCAGAGTTTTCAGTCAAGCTATGTATTTTATATGGAGCAATGAACTCACAGAGTAGGTCAGATCCAGATTGATGTGGTCTGCAGTGCCTGTTTGTTCTCTCTGTCTCACCAGAGCCCTTTCCTTCCTTCCTGCCTCTTTGGCTTTCTCTAGAGACTGTAGAAAAAAGATAATTCAGCATCAAAATATTCATCCTTTAAAATCTTTAAAATCAGGTACAGCAGTTATCAAGCTATACCCACCAGCTGAAGATCCCCACGAGCATGAGCGAGACAGCTCTCCTCTATCAAATCATTCACCTTCTTTTCCAGGATCTTTATTTTTTCCTCGGGACTGAACAAGAAAACAATTAGACCAAAAATGTGTCAAGGGACATCTAGAAAACAAAACGTTTGCTTCTTAAGCGCTATGAAAACAGATGGACACATACGTGTCTTCGTTCTGTCTCTCTAATGGAGGGGCTGGTCCTTTTGATTGTCCCAGTGGATCAAACACTGAGCCTGAAAATTCAAACAATTAAAATGTAGGAACCTATCATATTTTCCAGCAACTCAGAAGTTAAAATGTTTTCATTCGGTATCATTATGAGACAGTTAAACATGGAGTGCCTGGACAGCACATGTGCAAGAGGTTTTTAATTGTGAAAGCACCTCTAGCTATAGATGAAGAATATCCTGCTGCCCGCACTGCAGTCATGGGACGAGCCGCACCATCCTGTACAACATTTAAAAAATAAAAAAAACATTGAAATTAATGAATACAATTGAATTTCATATTACATAAGAAAAAAATGAACAAGAGATGTGTCCCACCTGAACAGCTCCAGTCATAGGCCTTCCCATTGCAGTGCCAACAGGTATCCGAGGCTGAAATATTAACATCAGAAATATAAAGACATAAGAGGATATAACAAATAGAATCAACTTACTTTATTTACCAACATCTGGCAAACTCAGCCTCACAATCCCTTATAGAAGCATAGTCCATTTCTCAATTTAGTCAATTTCTATATAACCATAAATGTGCCCTGCCCTGACAGGGTTTTTTCCTGATAATAAGACATAATACATTCTAACATGCTGTTATCACGCGAACTTAAAAAAAGCTATTTTATTGTGAGTCAGAAATGTAGTAGTGTAAATCTATATGCTGTGCTCACCCCATAAGCTGTTCCAATAGGTCGCCCTCCAATAGCAGTACCAGGAAATTTTGCGGTCATCTAAAAAAAATTAAATAAACAAATGTAACGTTAGTGTCTATTATTAATGAAATATGGATGTGTGCTGATGTGCTTGTGCTTCCATATAGCACCTTCAGCAGCAGATGCAATATCACTTACTGGTGGTCTTCTGCCATGACTCGTCCTGACGGCCTGCTGAAAGCCCACATCGTTGTGAAGGTCCTGCAGGGACAGGAAAATGACGATGCATAAAAACAAGTGATGACATTCAATAAATGCATGTCTAAGGTAACGTTATTTTTGCACCTCTGAGTCAAAAGTCGGATTGTAATCATTGTAGCCTGTATACAAATCATCCTCCTCTTCCCCTGGGACAAGATGCACGTTCTCCATCTGAAAGAAAAAAAACAATCATGGAAGTCTTTTATGTAAATGCTATTTGTCGATATTTGTAATAACTATTTGAGACATTATATTTGGGAAAGCATGAGAGTAGGAGATCATATAGGCTAATTGTAGAAGTAACTTATAAATAAAGGCAACAATGGAGACTTTATCTAGATTAAACAGTGGGAACATGTAACGTATAAAACAAGAAAGGAAAGAAGCAATTCTTACAACGACATTGTTTTGACGAGTTCCTCTATTAAAACAATTTATTGACCAGTTCGTTTAACTTAACGTTAACGTTAACGTAACTTACACGGCTAGTGCTTGACCATTCAACGCTTATCTCGAATAACGTTACACGTTTATTGCCAACCTCTGTGGTTATGAATTATGATAGTTTAACTTACCCGATAAACAGAACAGTTTGCTTACCGTGCAAATGAATGGATGTATATATTGTAATATTCCGAAACACAGTGTCTGTAGCCCAACAGCAGCTACAAATCGCTAACGTTAACTAAGCTGAGCAAAACATCGGTTGCTAGGATACAGAGAGGGGTTGCCATAAGCCGCACAAGAGCGCTTTTCGCTATTCGTTGTTGCAAACGTTGTTCGTGTCTTTATACATTTTCTTTTAACATTGTATTTCTAAATAAACGTATAAACTGGGCTAAAACACAATGAATTATCCTTCTGTAAAAATCCTGTTGTATTTAGGCATGTGTGAGACGCCGTAGCTCCGCCTTTCCTTCGTGCACATGACAAACTGAAGTCTGCTGATATTGTGATCCTGGAAAGTAACGTTAGCCGCTCGAGTTTTGATTTCTGTATACGAGACAGAGATGAGTTCATTAAAAGGAAAGATTATTACTGTTGTCGGAAGGTGAGAGTTGACAGTCAGTTACTGTCAGTCTTTCAAATTGAGCAGACATGATTATCTAACAGATTAGCTGAGTGGTCTTTGAACTCTATATGATGCTGTTTATGAATAGATGTATTTCTCCATAGCAGTGCGTCCGAAAAATAAACAGTGCAATAATTTACGATCAAAGTAAAATTAGCACGTGACTCATTGCTCACGTTTGACATATTGTGTTGTAGATTTGCTATGTGCAAATAAGGTTTTAGGATTTTTGAGTTATTCTGACAAATTTACAGGTTTTTCATGCATGGTCATCAGAGTCAATAACAATCTGTGGATTCATGTTTGTCATGTACTAAAGTTCATTGCAATATTGAAGTTCCTGTTAAAGCAGTATCAGACACGTTCCTCATTCTAGTGTATAGATAATTCCTGGTCATATAGATAATTTACTTATTTACAGTGCTGTCTGTTTTTTCCTCATTTTTGTGTACATGTGGCATCATAAAGTGGTCTGATTGGCCGCTCCTGGGCCATGGTGTTCCTGAGTGGAGGATACAAGGTCAAGATCTATGACAACAAACCAGGACAAGCATCAGGGGCCATCACAGAGATCAGGTCAGTGGAAAACAGGAAAGAAAATGTAACTATTGACCTCAGCTAAAATGACCTGTTGACCGAAATTCTCTCCCATCATTGCTCAATTTTTGTCAGAGCAGGTTTGTTACCCATTTTGAGGGCACAAAGTATAAAAACCAATGCTCAGGGGGGCCAGATAGAATCAAATGTCAAATGTGAATTAAATTAAATTAAATTAAAGTATGTCCAAATTAAAGTTTTGGGAGTGACTCTGTCTATATCTGTTTATGGTGTTTAACAAACCCTCTTCCTTGATTCACCTTTTCTGTCACCAGAGGGAGTTGTAGAGCTTTCTGTCTCTTAGATATGAATCTAGATGCCCTGACTTAAAGGGATAGTTCACCCAAAAATGTCATTAATGACTCACCCTCATGTAGTTCCACACCCGCAAGACCTCCGTTTATCTTCAGAACACAGTTTAAGATATTTTATATTTAGTCCGAGAGCTTTCTGTCCCTCCATTGAAAATGTATGTACGGTATACTGTCCATGTCCAGAAAGGTAATAAAAACATCATCAAAGTAGTCCATGTGACTTCAGTGGGTTAGTTAGAATTTTTTGAAGCATCGAAAATACATTTAAGTGCAGTAATGATCAGGGCACACACAAAAAAATATCTTCTGTAATGCCTGCAGAGTCGCTTCAGCTATTAGGAGCAAATTCAAGTCTTTTTGAAAGGCAAAATTTAGAATAGACAACAACACAACTTTATCTGCGACATATACAGTTATCTTATAACACTGAAACACTGTATTTGGACACAGTAGGTATTTTGGCAGATTTTGTATGCATTTTGTTGAATTTTTAGCTGAATATTATGTTTTTTGTGTGAGCAGGAAACAGCTTGAGGAGCTTCAGCAAGCCAAAATGCTAAGAGGAAATCTCAGTGCTACAGAGCAGTTGAGTTTACTCAGCAGTCATGATGACCTGCAGCAGGCCCTGGAGGGAGCTTTCTTCGTCCAGGTATAGTTTTCCACTCACTGACTGTTAAACCAAAAATGACATGAAATACATGATAAACATCATAAAGGATAAACATTTCACATGCTTTGCACTGTGACAAAACAATTAAATGCGGAATGATGGATTTGAATCATGCGATATCTTTCTTCTCTACACATGAAATACTTGATGCTTTTGTTTCAAACATATCTGGGCATGAATGAAAGAAAAGTATCAATTCTTCTCTTGTAGAGAAATAAGTTAATGCATTATAAAGATCAAATCCATCATTCCACATTGAATTGTTTTGTTACTGTGCAAAGCACGTGAACCCAGAAGTGGTTTTACTTCGGAAACTAAAGCATTCCATGCTGGCTCTCTCACTTGAGTTAATGTGATTAACTATTGAAAATGCACCCAGGTTTAATAATTAAAATATATTGAACACATAGCAGCCAAGCCTCTGTTTGCTAAGATGATTGTATATATATGTGTGTATATATGTGTATGGATGAGGTAATGTATCTGATCGTACATTCTTGTCTTTGTACTAGATTTAATGACTGCAAATTCTGTTTGTCTCAGTTATGATGACATCAGCATTTAATGACGCCATATAGTCCTGGTATATGGTATATTCTGATACTTCTGTATTTGCACAATCTTGTATTAGTGATATTCATATTATTTTGGAAGTCAGATTCTTTTTTTATCATGTTTATGTTTTGTTTTTATCCTTGTGATTTCTTTTTCTTTTTATAATTGCCCTCTAAAATCTTGTTATTCTTAATGTCGAAATGAAAATTCATATACATGCCATTTTTTGTTTCTGCTCTTGTATTTCCTCCCTGTTTCTCTCTGTGCTCTTATTGTAAAAATGTTGCTACAACTTCAGTATGGTACATTTCACAGCAGCACCTTTGCTATATTGTTAACCATCAACTGCTCTTGTCCTTTGTGTTTTCTGTGAAAAGGAGTGTGTATTTGAGGACCTGAAAGCAAAGCAGACCGTCTTCCACGAGGTGGAGAATCTAGTCACTGAAAGCGTGATTCTCAGCAGCTCCACTTCCTGCCTGATGCCAAGCAATGTGTTCTCTCGTGTCCAGAACCAAACTCGATGCATCATATCTCATCCGGTTAGTTTTGTTTACAGTACATACACAAGGTTAAAGCCACATTGAAGAAGTGAGAGTCAAATCGCAATTAGGCTTTATTATGAAATTAAGAAATTATGTAAAAAAATGAAAATACATGATTATTTAAAAAAACTCTGATTCCTCCCCTGAAATTTGACAGTCCAGTCCTTATGTGTATACTTTAGTCCAGTCCTTATGTGTATACTTTAGTCCACATTTTGTTGGTTCAATTGCACACATCTTCCATTCAAAACATATCTGGAAAAAAATGTCTCAAGGTTGTGTTAATGGCTAAACCCTCCTAAATTTGAACTTGAAAGATGCAATTGCCCCTAATAACAGTATTGTTATTTTTGAATGTTCCTACAATGAAAAGGAACATTCGAAAATGAAAACATTCAAAGCAGTATACAGAGATGTGGTATTTCTTGTAAGCCCGGCATGCTTTTTTTTTTCTTTTTCTTTTTGTCGCCTGTAGTGAAGAATGGAGTGAAGTATATCAGGCCCACAGGGGCATTACTGCATTTTATTTCGTTCCATGGAAATTCCACTCTGATCTCAGCAGCAGAAAGGTCTTGCTGTCCTTCAAAGCGGTGTGTGGCAAATAGTTTAGTGAATGTTTAATCGGAAATGCGAAGCATTTTTAGTCAGACAGACCTTCATAGTAGGCCCTTATCTCTAGCTCTGATAAACACATTGGTATAGTGTCTTGTCTGTGTCCAGGGGAAGTTAAACTGGTGTCATTTCCTTCTTGTTTTTAACCTCTCAGGTAAACCCGCCCTACTATGTGCGTCTAGTGGAACTGGTGCCACACCCCGAAACGCTGCCTGCTGTAATGGATGCTGCTTACTCACTGATGACGGATGTCGGACAGGCACCTGTGCGCCTCAAGAAGGAGATTGATGGTTTCGCATTGAACCGTGTTCAGTATGCCATCATAGCCGAGTCCTGGAGGCTGGTTCAGGTTGGTTGAGCCATGGAACAAAATCACATAGCAGTTATGGCTATTCTGTATAATGGTTTGACTTCCTACCTGCTCTGGCAAAATTCATAGAATTTTAAAGGGATAGTTCACCCAAGAAATTACCCCATGAATTACTTTCCATTAAGCCATTTTAGACAAATACTATCGAAGTTATATTAAAAAGGCTCTTCCAAGCATTATAATGGCAGTGAATGGCAGCCCAACATTTGAAGTCCAAAAAAGTGCATCCATCCATTATAAAAGTAATCCATATGGCTCCGGGGGTTAATAAAGGCCTTCTGAAGCAAAGAAAAGCATTTGTTTAAGAAACAAATCCATATTTAAAACTTTATCAAGTAAAAAATCAGAAGACCTTTATTAACCCCCTCATATAACTTTTATAATGAATGGATGCACTTTTTTAGGCTTCAAATTTTGGGCTGCCATTATAATGATTGGATTAGCCAGGACATTTTATAACTCCAGTTGTATTCAGCTGAGAAAGAATGTCATACACACCTAGGATGACTTGAGGGTGAATAAATCATGGGGTAATTTTGATTTTTGGGTGAACTATCCCTTTAAAGTGACATTTCCTGAATGTCATGTCCTGAACCCATTCCTCTTTATTTACTTTCAAAGCTCCACTGTTCTATATTCAAAATATAAAATATATATTACACACACACAGAGAAAAACACGTTAAAAAAAAATTATAAATAGTTATTGCTGCCATTTTATAAAAGCAACTTGACACTTACGGTGTTACTGTGATCTATCTAGGGTAAAATCATGGGGTAAAGAAAAAAAATCTTTGTAACACGGTTTCTAATGGTTTATTGCTTCAATAAGGTGTCCGTATTACAGGATAAGATTGTTCATGTGTGGGGAAAATAAACTGCTGTCAAATCGCATTGCTTATCTCTAAACAGGAAAGTCCTAAATGCATTTAGTACATTTTGATGTATGTCTTGTTACATTCTGTTATTAAAAATAAAGGAAAGTGCAGTTAGTGGAATGATCAGTGGCTATTGTATTTAATAAAACAGAGCATTGCAACATTCATAGTCTTATCACACTCTGTTTACAGATGGTCGATTGAAAGAAGGGAAAAAACATCTCTTTTCTTAGTTTCTCTTGAGAAACTTTTAGATCAGCCAGCTTATCTTTCCTCACACTGGTGGTTTTGTCCTGCCTGTACAGTACACCTGTATTACAGTGTATCAAATGAACATGGGGTAGGGTGAGGTGATTCACTTAAAAAAACAAGCCCTTTTCAGCTCTGCCCACAAGCAAAAACACAAAGCAGAGTCAAGAAAGCACTTCAGCAAACAATGGACATCTTGCTTTGAACTCTTTTTTTTTTTTTTTGAGCGACTGTTCATTATTTCATTATTCAGTCGAGTAATTGACATTTAAAGATAAAAGTACAAAATTGTTCTGTCCAGGGTGTATTATGGATGGAGGCATCACCACAAAACTGCTGAATTATGTGGAGAACATATAGTGTAAAAGAGGTGTGGTGAAATTGTGTTTTAATATGCACGATTGCAATTTTCAGCGGTCAATTAAAGAGATGCAGTCAACGCTCTTGAAATTAATCCTAACTATAGTTGTAGCCAATATTACTAAATAACATTAGTTCTTAGTGTTTTGTTGAATAGTAGTTTTGTTGCCACATGACACTGTGTCTTTGTTGGTTCCTGGAGAGCTTTAGATGTGTCCTGATGAAATCCACTTCTCTTCAGCAGTTAATGCTCTGACAGATATTGAAAAAATAGTCTGCATAATACAATACATGGCTAAAAATATGTGGACACCCAAACATCACACCCATATGTGCTTGTGAGAATTTGTTTAAAAAAAACATGAATATGCAGCCCTCTCTAACAACTTTTGGGGGGTTTTCTATTAGATGCAGCTATTTGCTCTCATTGAGTGAGGTGATGATGATGGCGGCTGGTTGTTTGATTGATCAATTAATCCTAAAGTTCTTCCAAACAGCTATTTTCTTAATTGTATCCACCCATTAGTAATAGGTGTAGCTAAATTATATTGACCACATACTGCACTTCTGTCCATGCAGTGCTTATGAATACTAAGAGTATGAGCCTGTCTGGTCTTGTATAAAACACTTATTCTAAATAATGCTGATTAACTAAACGGTTTTATGCACAACACCTTTATCTCTTATAATTATCTCCTAGGGAATAACTGTAAGGATTCATTATCATGATGATCATATCATCATTTACTCCCTTGTGTTGTGTCAAACCAGCATGTTTTTTGTTTTTCTGTGTTTCTTCTATGTAAGATATTCACAGATTGTTAATACAATAACAGTAAGAAGAAAGTCAAATGAGTAAATAATGACACATGTTTGTTTTTGAGTCAACTTTGCATTTAGCTATAACATCTCAATGAGAAGGTCTGGATTTTGAGTTTTGAGATGAAAATGTCCATTGATCTTTGCAATTCCCAGAGGAATGCTCTCAATGTTTATATAAAGCTAAAACACAGTTCCTTACTGAAGAAAAAGCCCTTGTTGTTCTTACCTGAGAACAAACTGTCGCACTTAATCACAGTAACCGACATTTGAGAGGTTAAAAAAGATGAATCACTTGTACTGATGTTGATAATTTTCAAATTTGCTATTCTTTTAAGCTGGTCACAGATGCATGTACATGTTGAATACAGGATGCTATCCATTCTGCGTTTGTTTCACAACTTATAATGGCAGCACTGAAAATGGTATGCTATGCTTATGCTAATGGTATGCTTACTTGGCCTTTTTGACTGACTAGAGATAAGGGACTACAGGTTTTACTGTTTTCAGAGATTTATAACCATTGAATCAAGACAAGACTGTCTTGTGAAGATAAAGACAAAATGTCACATTAGTTATAAATGTAATTTGTATTGTGTATACCTATTGATCTTATGCATAATGGCATAATGTTTTTTTTTATTATTCATTTAATTATTTTATTTTTAAATATAAAGATTTTGCCATTTACAGTAAATATGTTTTCTTCATTGTAAACATTTCCTTCTTTCCTTATTCGTCACGGTGTTATTTTGCATTCATTAATAATGAGATAATTTAGTAAGACGGGACTGGAATATTGGTATGCTTTAGTTTATAGTGTTTCTTTCTCATTAGTTTTTTACTTTTTCTTTGCCGTGCCCTTTGAAATCTGGTAAAGTCATCATCTCAAACTCGTTGTTGTGCTCCTCAAACCATTCCTGAACCATTTTTGCTTTGTGGCAGGGTGCATTATCCTGCTGAAAGAGGCCACAGCCACCAGGGAATACCACCCTCTTGCACAGTTTTACTGACTCTGACAATTGCATGTTTTGGGTCAACTTCTAAATGACAAATACTTCTCTTCCTTTCTTGGTGCAGGCAAATGCTTTTAAGAATTTCAAAAGAATTTGCTCCCTGAATTGTTAAAGTGTTTTGACTGAGGGGTGGCCAAGCTTTTCAAAAAGCCATGTTGATGAACCAGTTAAACCAGCATGCATTATTTTTTATGTATAGTGTTACGTTTTTTTTTTTTTCGTTTTTTTTTTCTGAATAACTATTACGTCACAGTTTAAAGGCCAATTCACACTGCGCCGACAGATGGCAAAAGACACTTTGTTGGGTTTTGTCTGTGTTTTATCCCTGTCAGTGTCTATTGGTGTCTGTCCGAGCTTGTTTTCGTCGGTTGAACATGTTGAATCGGTACTTGTCCAGGTCGTATGGATATCTAAAAAGTGACATCTAAGAACTGATAATCTGGTGAATTTGCATTGGTCGCCGTCTGTTGGTGTAGTGTGAATTGTGTTATTTGGGGGGGCGGTGTGGAGAACAGTATGCATAAACCTATTAGGCGTGCTGGTTCAACTGGCTCATCAACATGACTTTTTTAAAAGCTTGGCTGGCCCTTGGGGATGTTGTAGCCTAATGGTTAGAGAGTCGGACTTGTAACCTGAAGGTTGTGGGTTTGATTCTCAATATCGACAGAACTGAAGAGCCCTTGAGCAAGCCACCTAACCTAATCGCTCCCCGGGTACCACAATGAATGACTGCCCATTGCTCCGTGTGTGTCCACGGTTTGCAGCGTTCACTACTCACTGTTCCTAATGTGTGTGCACTCACTGTGATGGGTTAAATGCAGAGGACAAATTCCAAGTATGGGCTGCCATACTTGGCTTTCACATCACTTCTCTTTAAAACTGTACCCACAGACACTTGAATATTTTTTTTACTAGCTGAAAAAACAGTTTGTTCTTATGTTCATAAGTTTTCAGCAAGCCTCTCTTATATTGTGTGCACAGCAAAAGCTTATTTAAAGGGTTAGTTCACCCAAAAAAAATAATTTTGTCATTAATTACTCACCCTCATGTCATTACAAATCCGTAAGACTTTACTTTTTTGGGGCAAAAAAAACAAATAAAAATCAATGTATTCAAAATTTTCTTCTAGCCTGTGTCAGACTCTTGCGTTGTGTTGATGTGCGTGGAGACAGTCTGACAGAAGACATTTTTATTTGCGCGAGTGATTTGAAAAACAAGTAATTCCGTGAGTAATCTAGAGCAAGTAATTTGCCAGGTAGTCCAACTTCTTTGCTTACTTTCTTACTACATTTTATGATACAACAGACCTGTCAAAGCGAACATGTTAATAGGCTCTTTGCTGATAGCGCATCATGAATTTCCCACTCAAGTTGAAATTTTTCAACTTACGCAGAACATGCAATTGAGGCGAATATCACAAATTCACATATTTTCGATTCTTTGCATTGACTTTGTATGTAATCTACGAATATTCACGTTGCTTTTGGTGTGCACACACCATTAGAGTTTTTTAAGTGAATCATTTTAGACTTATAAACTTATGCTTTCATGGACTTGCCTCTTACATTTTTTGTTTGTGTGCACACAGAGGTGAGTTTTTGTTTTTTATGATGAGGAACATTTAAAGTTTGGACGGTGCACTACACACAAGATTTGCCGCATAAATCCACTCATGCTTCCTCTCAGAGTTCAGACGGCCCTTTGAGAGAGAGCCAGCTCTGGAAAGTAGAGCAGCTGGGAAAGCTAATGGCTGCCCCTGGTGATTACCGTATACAGGAAAGGCCTCTTTTCACGATTTCCCCAGCCAGTCCGCCGCCTGGCAACACCGAGATAACGGCCTCGTTGTTGCACGCAGGAAATGAACAAAGACCAGCCTGTCCCCCTCCTAAACTCGCCCCCCACTGCCCGTTCTGTATCCAAGCTTTGATTTCAGTACAGTCAGGCAACAGGTATCTGTGGCCACAGGTAATCTGAGTGTAAAGTGGCCCCAAAGCCTGGCACAACAACGCTTGCCTCCCCCTGCCATACCATCCCATTGTTCAGAGGACACTGAGTTAAATGATAAGAGAAACCCAATACAGTGGGAGCGGCTTTAGTACTCTTTAGATGGGACGAAGAGGGAGGCAACCTCCGTTTCCTCTCAATCAGGTGGACCAAACCTTGTTGGCTGGACAAACTACTAAGCAGGAAGCTGTAATTTTAGGATTAGAATATCAGAACATCAGTAAACCACTTTTGGAAAAAGTCTTTCATCCAAGTGTATAATACAGAGCAAGCTGCCAAATGAACTTCTTTTTCTTCTCATCCAGGATGGAGTGATCTCAGTGAAGGACATTGATCTGGTGATGTCTGAGGGCCTTGGCATGCGCTACGCTTTTATAGGTCCCATTGAAACCATGCATCTCAACGCACCAGAAGGCAAGCTACCTATTAACCCATGGATTTTTTTTTAAATGGAATCATGAAACTTTTGTAATTAAGCACTAAGAAGTTTTTGTTTTCATCATGTATGGAAAAAATTGCTGTAGTGCTTGGGGCAGCGAAAAAGCAGTCTGTGAAAAACCTGTTGCTGTTATCAATGATCAACCTCACATGACTTTAATAAGTGTGTGTGTGAGACAGAGAGAGAGAGAGAGAGTTGGTGAAAGAAACTGAAACAAGCTCAAAAGTGTAAATGTGCATGTGTTTTGAAGAGATCTCATGTTCACTGTGAAAATCAGAAGGCAGTGCGAAATCTGTAGGATGACCCTGCTCACCCCATGAAACGTGCTTTGCCATGTGACACCAGTACTAAGATTTGATGATGAATTACCATCCTCAGCCCTGCCTCTTTGTACTGTGTGTGAGTGGCTACGGTACTCTCACTGTGGTGATAAAGCCCCCTGTATTCAGAGTTTCGCCCTTGTTCCTTCCATCGCTGTAATGGCACAGGTTCTTGGAATCTGTAAGGGAAGAACTGTGGCTGAACTTTCACTGTTGCACGTCTTATCTGCTCAGAGCCCTTCTAAAAGCACTCGTGCCCTTTAAATGAAGAGCTACTCAATTCACGCTTGAAAACTCTGCTAGAAAACATCTATTTGCTGAGTCATTTTGGACTGAATTCCACATTAAATATACACACTTTCCCTTTAGTGTCTAAGATATTCAGAATGACAAGGCAGTCTTTGATTTATACTAAATAAGAATTGTGTAGCTTGGTTAAAAATAGATCTAAAGACTTTCTGTTATGTTGTTTTTTTAAGTAGAGTTGTTAAGGTCTACTAGTGTATTGTAGAAAGGCTAAAATGCGTTTTCATTTAATCCTTACCATGTGTTTTTTCTGTCCAGGTATGGAAGACTATCTCCAGCGCTATAGTGAAGGCATGAAGAGGGTTCTTAATACTTTTGGGCCTGTTCCAGACTTTTCTGGAGAGCCAGCAGCTAGAATTATAAAAGTATGCAATATCAATACTATTTTTGTATGAAAAAACTCTAAAGTCAGTTTTTTTTTCAGAAATCTCAAAACAGACGGTTCCAATAACCTCAATTGTTTTTAAAAATATATATATATTTTTGTAATCATTATAAACTAAAATAAATATTTTATCACCTTTTTAGGAGGTCTGTGAGCTGATCCCTAGTGAGCAGGAACACCTCACAGCCAGGAGAGAGAGAAGAGATCAACTGCTGATGGGACTTGCTAAGCTAAAGAAATGAGGTCGATCCATTAGATGGGATAAATGGAAGTGGTTATTGATCATCTGAGCCATAGATGTCTTTTGTTGAATATTTCCCTTCTGGGCAACAGATTATGTCTGATTATAGACAAAAATGACTGAAACAAAAACTAACCTCTGAAATGGCTTAAGTGTTCATTTAATTATGAATTGAATTGTACCAGTAATTTTTTAAAGTCTTAGATTTGTGACAGACTTGTTATACAGCTAAAGCACTTTCTTGTTCATGGTGTAAAATTCACAATTAAAGGGAAAATGAAAGCAGTCTCCAGTTGGCAAGTCCTTTTCCTGATTCCCACCCCAGTGAGTGTTTGACTCGGCATAAAAAAATATACTATTGGCAAATGTGCTCAATTCCTTCATGGGAGATGAATATGTAGACAGTTACCTTGTCTACATGTCTGAAGGTCTTTGGATTACATAACACGTTAAAACTGTCAGATGGAAATAAATAATGCTAGAATTTTTCTTAAAAACTAACAATGACTGGTGTCAAAGTGTATGACTTCACTTAGTTTTACGAGTGAACACAGATGTAGTATTATAGCCTTTCTCTCGAATTTAAGTATTAGCCTATTGATTTTTCCCATCAAAGAAACCGTTACATTATGGCCAGTGCCATGTGAAAATTAAGACATGTTTTACGTTTCTAAACAGGCCGCAGAACACAATAGCTACCACATCTGAACGCGACGCGATTGTAGTGTCTAGTTGGGCTGTGCAAGCGCGCGACGCATTCCATGGACATGAAGAATTCTAGTTTTGTCACTTGCTAGCTCAAGAACCATCCAATGAATGCGGTGGCTCCGCCCGATGTCAGGTGCGCCTTCAGAGAGAGCACTAAATGTGCGCTCGCTGCCCTCAGTCAATCACTTCATCTCACACTCAAGACTACGAAGAAACTCCGCAAGTGAATGTACTAATTTTTACCTGGACGGATATATAGATCATGGATTTGATCTGAATCGTAAACTAACAGGTAAACTTTTGTGAAACTGCCATAAATCTCACTGATATTTTAGGTGATCATTTTGACTCGTTAAGATCGATCAAATAGGCTATAACCAAAGTTACCAAATGTAAAATAACTTTGATTTTGAACGGAATGTAGCTTGTGTTAGCTAATTAATAAAGTGTTTTATTAATCGTATTAATTAGTAATTTGTTAATAAAAGTAGGCTATTTGCTATTCAATATGTTGACTATTTTTGAAGACATGGAATAGGCCTTTATCAATAAAGGCAATTTAGGCAAGTGTTTAGTAGCAAAACTGATTTCATGTAATCTGGAGTATATAATCAGATTCCAAAAATTAAGTTCTTGTAATTAGATTATGTTACGTTTTAAAATATTCAGACTACAGTTACTTTTTATTGATTACATGATTACGTTCACAGTTTTAGTCAAATATTCATAATTCATCGATTCTCCTTAATACTTTTACTTTCTAAAATGTTACTTTCTATTCCTACTGCTTGTATAAATTCAGGCGGTCACACACACAGATCAGCCATTACATGTGCCTATTTATCACTGAAAACTGAGACCCTTTTGATCACTGGATTTACAGAAATCGTTTCACTTAGTGTTTTCTCAACATTTCTAATCAACTCCTGATTAACACATTAATTATTGTTTGATTTCTTTGACCTAATTTACATGAAGTACCCCCTGAGATTTTAATTTGTATGTTAGGTCAATATTAAAATTAAGTCTCTCTGGTGTTGGTTAATGGTCACATGACATGCAGGTAAATAAATAAAATATATTTTTAGTAGTGTTTTATTTGTATTGTATTTATAAAAAATACAATTATATATATTATAGCTTTTCATTAAATTCATGAACACCAGTTCATCACAAACCCCAGTCTGGGAAACCCTGACATAATTTAATATTTAATGCACTTCGTATTGTTGCAGCTAAGAATGGAATTTATTTTCTTTCTCCTATATCTTATTTCTTGTCTGGTACAAGATTATTTTACTCAAATCAATGTGATAAACAAGTTAGGTCAAAAGTAATTTAAACGTAATCCAAAAGTTGTCAGATTATATTACCAAATATAATGTAATGAATTATGTTACTAACTACAATTTTTGTCATGTCATTTTGATATTGGTAACATTACAATTTGTTAGTAATCTACCCAGCGCCACCTACATTTAGGCTACTCATAAAAGTGGAATAAATGGATTACCGGTTATAAATTTATTAAAAATTGTGTGTCAGTGTATTTTATTTGTCTATTTTTATCAACCAAAAAATGTAATTTTGAACATTAAAGTTAAAGTTAAAACTGTTTTAAGTTGTCAATAAAACTGTGTAAACAATATATAAAGTATGTTTTTTATGTTTTTATTTTAAGGCTATTAAAAACACTTCCAGTTTGCATGCTTATTCAACAAAAGTCAAGTCATTGCCTGTTTATAGTTGCTAAATAAAATAGTTTTCTTTCTTTTTAATTAGGAGCTGAGAGCAACAGTAGACAAGATGAGTTGGGGAGCACTTTATGCCCAGCTGGGAGGGGTGAATAAACACTCCACCAGCTTGGGAAAGATTTGGCTGTCCGTCCTCTTCATCTTCCGCATTTGCATCCTTGTAATAGCCGCCGAGACGGTCTGGGGGGATGAGCAGTCCGACTTCACCTGTAACACACAACAGCCCGGCTGCAAAAATGTCTGCTATGACCACTTCTTTCCAGTCTCACATATCCGTTTCTGGTGCCTGCAGCTCATCTTTGTGTCTACACCGGCTTTGTTGGTGGCTATGCATGTGGCGTACCGTAAACGCAACGTAAAGAAAGGCCTATTGGCCAACCGTACTGGCGGTGTCAAAGGGGATGACCTGGAGAGCCTGAAGAAGAGGCGTCTTCCCATCACTGGGCAGCTGTGGTGGACCTACACCTCCAGCCTGTTCTTCCGGCTCCTTTTCGAGGCCGGATTCATGTACGCACTGTATTATGTCTACGATGGGTTTCAGATGGCACGTCTTGTGAAGTGTGAGCAGTGGCCCTGTCCCAATAAAGTTGACTGCTTTATCTCACGACCAACAGAGAAGACCGTCTTCACCATTTTCATGGTGGGATCTTCTGCCATCTGCATTGTGCTCAATGTGGCTGAACTGGGCTACTTGATTGTCAAGGCATTGCTGAGGTGCTCGGCCAGAAGAAAGGGGAGGCGCGCCTTTGTACACCAAGATAAAATTTCCACAGAAAAGGCGCTCTTACAGAACGAAAAGAACACAAGGTTGCTGTCCTCCGCCTCAGACTCCTCGACCAATAAGACTCTTTAAGATTATCCCTACATCCAGTGACTCAATTCTACTATCATCTTGGATGATAATAGGCATGTAGATGACAGTGTTTTAACAGAATGTTATTTGTAGCTTGTTTTTGACAAGTTGTCCTGAGAACAGAACAAAGCAGCAAACCTGAGAGCAGGTTTCAAGCATGGTTTATTTAAAAGGTGACATTCCTCCCCCAAGCCAAAAGAATACTATAGGGACTATTACACTGCATCGACTGTAAGAATTTGGGGGTTGTTGAATTTTATTTTCCACGTTGCTCAGCCTCTGTACTCTCTAATCATTGCATTGGAAAAGCCCAAGAGTGACTCCTAGTGGTCACAGCAACATAAAATAAGTTCAGAGACCTTTGCACAACATTTGAGGGGTCATTTACTATGTTGTATTGTAGCCTACATAAATGCTCCTCTATATTTGGACTTTTACAATGATTGAGGTTTGATTTGTTTACTTTTTTTAACGCATTTTTTTATCAACCTTTTAAGACTGGCATGTAGCTAGCCTATAATTTAGAGTGCTGAGGGGGGTTTGTGTGTTTTGTTGTGTGCTTGTTTTGGTATTTAAATGTATTCACAAAAATGGCACGTCTGTTTATTTTTAAGGCGTTTCGCAATATCCTTGCCCTACCGGGGATTTAATAGCCTATGCATTCTTACAACAGTGCCTTATTTCAGAACAAATAAACTGTAGTCGCGTGAGAATGTTTATTAATGGCGCGCTGTATGGCAGATGTCAGTCAGTCTACCTGTTGACAGGTGAGAGAGCATTAACTGACAGCTCGTACGTGGATTCGCGCTTCGTCAACTGTCCGTTATCTTCCGTTTAGTTTTTCTCCTCTCTGAGTGGGTCTACAGGTCAGCGGTGAACAGCTTTGTTTTTAATGCTGTGATTAAACCGCTGGAATAATTGTTACCAGAGTTTCCACATGGCATTAATGGAATCTGCTGTTTCCAAACGCGAGACGTGATCGTTTTTGATTGTCAGTTGTTAAATATGTACTTTATAATTTTGGATTTTCTAACAACTTTTATAGGAATATCTTAATAAAAAAACGTTTTAAATGTTTGATGTGTTTGTCAGTATTGTGATTCCTACTGGTGGATTTTTTCAGGAAAACCAATGGAGGGCGGTGCATTTCCATTCTATTTATTTTAGACCAGGCCTGTTGCACGACTGGATAGCTAGGCCTACTTGCATGTAATAGGCTACAAAAATTCCAGAAATTTTCAAAATCTTTTTGCCAGTTAACTGTCACAAACAATCTTTTTGTGATTGATTTCATTAGGCCTACTAACGTTATAGCCTAATTCGATTTCTGTTTCATACTTCCACACTCTGGACCTTGCCTATAGCCTATCACATTTTCAGTGGAGAATAATCAAGCACTATCACACGAGCAAGAGTGCAGTTGTACTGAGCATTAGCACAGCTATGATTCGGCCACAGGTGATTGTATTATACATTATTTGTCTTTTTTCTTCTTTTTTTTTTTTTGTCTTTTTTTAGTAATTGTAAATGTCTAGGCCTAATATTGGTTATATTTTACTCCGCCAACGAAAATAGTTCCACAGAAACCAAAGCAGAATAAACGCTTGCCAATCAACACATTGAACGCGGAGTGATACAAAAATTAAAACGTCCCATTTTTTTCTCAAAACTCTTGCTCAATTATATTATTATTATTATTAATTATTATTATTATTATTATTATTATTATTATTATTATTATTATTATTATGTATAGGCTATTGTTTCATATAATAATGTTTTGCACTTATTATTATTATCATAATTATTATTATATTATTTAGATTTATCACCATTATTATATGACAATATTCTGTGGTATAAAGTAAAATAAAGCACATGTCTTCATCGTGTGTTCGAGTATTGTTAAGTTGGGGCGATGAGTTTACCCCAGTTGACAGGGGCGTGGCGTGCGCGCTGACTGGCCGATGACTTTCTGAACGCAGCACTCTTGCATGATCACTCAAAGTGACAGTAGCGATGGCTGGGAACGGGAGACAGCTGCGCTTGGTGAGACCCCGTCTCCACACTCGGTTTGCCATGAAAAACTAAGTGTTCTACGAGAGTTTGGCCTCGGGTCTATGTGTGAAGAACTTTTGTGAATGAATAAGTTGGCCGGCCACTTTCAAAAGAGTTTGGTAAGCTGGCAGTGCTGCCAGGATTTGGGAACGGGGGGAGCGGGGAGGGCTCCTGCTGCCTTTGGGAGGTCTGTATGCTTTCAACGCACTCAAACTGTGGCACCAGTGGCCGCTGGATATTGCTTTCTTTAGATAAGTTTGCCTACTTCAGTCAAGGTATGCTTTAAGTTAGGTTTATGGAAAATATTATCCTTTTACATCCCATATTAATGTGACTGGTAGCTGGTAGGCCATCAACTTTGACTCCAGTGTGGATGGTTTCATTCTACTAACAGCTAACATCATTTAGACACATTTCAAGAAGCCATCTGCTGTTTGAGATGACCCGCTATGAGCGCATAATCAGTGCAAAAAAACAAAACACAATTCTGACAGTCTGACCCTGACAGAAGCCTACAGTGAGAACATTGGATAATTACTATCATCCGTTAATAATATAAAAAGAAGCAGCTTGTTAAATGCTTAACTAAATAATAGTGATAATTATAAACTAACCATTTTAATATCTGTAATGAAAATATCAGACCATCAATTACTTAAAAATGGCAACAACAACAACAAAAAAAGGCTAATATTATATGTGGAACTAGTATAAGGATTAAAAAATATTTTTGAATAATCTTATTAAAAAATGTAATGTATTTGCATTTGGTGTTTTACATTTTTAACAAATAAAAAATCTATTTGCAGTTGTATAAAGTTATCTAAAAAATATTTAAAATAAATAAAATGTAAAATAAATTCATACATGTTTATTATTGTTATTATTATGTAACTTGCACCTTCTCTTTCAGGGTCAAAGACTTGATATAGAACCTTAGTCGATGGATTTGCCGCCCTCAAAACAACATCATTTTAGTAAGTAAAATGATTGTTATTCTGCCTGTTGTATGTCTTTTTCTATTTTGGGGGTCTTTGTTTACAAGTGGAAATCTGTTCTTACTGTTTATTTGTGGTTATTATCATAAAGATGAATCTGGATTGATCAAAAGCCTTATATCATGTTATATCATGACACCGATTTCTAGATTCATCCATTTTTCAAAGCACTTACAGTACCTACAAGGTGAATTCATGAATTGTACTGTTTTAGCTGGCTATTATAATCATGTAGAGAGGATATGAATGTATATTCACACCAATAAAGTGGCCTGGTATTGTCTCCATATTTCACTGCATTTTCTCACTTGATGCCCTGAAATTGGCTCTATCAGGGCCCTTCACACATCACTGTCCAGTCAACGCTTTCAAATGTTTTTGAACATTATAATGTCGATCTCAGCACATGCCTGCTGGGCAGTGAAGCGAACAGGTGAGAGAGAAAGAGACTGTGTGTTTGAGTGTGGTGAAAAAGTGTGTGTACGAGTGTATGTGTGTGTGTCAGTGGCTGGAGAGAAAGCGAGCCATAGAGAGTTTGCTTACAGTGTGCATGCCAGGTTCATAGCAGCCAGTTAGAGAGTTAAATAGCAAGGGGTCACAAAATCCATAAGTTAATGTCAAATGTTTGTGTCAATGTGATATTTACCGTGATCATTGACAAGGCTGATTTGCTCGATTTTCCCAAACATCATTTGATACATTTGTGCAAGGGACTGGCGAGTGCTTCATCAGGGCTTACAGTTCGGATCTTATAGTGAACCGTGAAATGCTGTGTGAGTTCATGAGAGCTGGGTTTGTTTTTTATAGGTTTATGTACCTTTAGCTGTGCCTGTTTGAACGTACACAGGCCTAGACAGACCCAGAAGACCCAAACCATATAATGTACAGTTTAACATGTTATTTTGTTAACAGTTTGACTAATTCTGATGAATTCTCTCTGTTCCCCTCTTAACCCTTTTGCTCACCTGACTCTCTCTCTCTCTCTCTCGCTCTCTCTCTCTCTCTCTCTGTCTCTCGCTCCTGGCTGCAGACTGTACTTTCTCTCTAGGCTAGAAATCGTAAAGCATGGGTGACTGGAGCTCTCTTGGGCGGCTCTTGGAGAATGCACAGGAACACTCAACCGTGATCGGCAAAGTCTGGCTGACGGTACTCTTCATTTTTAGGATTCTAGTGTTGGGAGCGGCGGCTGAGGAGGTCTGGGGCGATGAACAGTCGGACTTCACCTGCAACACGCAGCAGCCCGGCTGCGAGAACGTCTGTTACGACGAGGCCTTCCCCATCTCCCACATCCGCTTCTGGGTGCTCCAAATCATCTTTGTGTCAACGCCGACGCTCATCTACCTGGGCCACGTCCTGCACATTGTTCGTATGGAGGAGAAGCGGAAAGAGCGCGAGGAGGAGCTACGAAAGGCCAGCCGGCTCCATGAGGAGAAAGAACTCCTGTATAGAAAGCGGAGGAGGAGTCAGGTGGACGGGGTGGCGGCGGCGGCAAAAGGAGAAGCCGCCAATCAGAGACGAGCACGGCAAAATCCGCATTAGAGGTGCCTTGTTGCGCACCTATGTGTTCAACATCATTTTCAAGACCCTGTTTGAAGTGGGGTTTATTTTAGGTCAGTATTTCCTCTATGGTTTCCAGTTGCGGCCCCTGTATAAGTGTGCACGGTGGCCCTGCCCCAACACGGTGGACTGCTTCATTTCCCGGCCCACGGAAAAGACCATCTTCATCATATTTATGCTTGTGGTGGCTTGCGTGTCCCTTTTGCTGAATTTGTTAGAAATCTATCACCTCGGATGGAAGAAGGTCAAACAGGGCATGACCAACGAGTTCGCCCCCGAGCGTGAGTCGCTGCCCAGCGCGAACGAAGCGGAGCCCGAGTCTCCTAGAACTGTACCTCCCACCCTCAGCTACCCGCCAGACTACACGGAGGTGGCGGCAGGTGGCGGCGTGTTCCTCCAGCCCGTGTCGGCACCCTCCACGGCTGAGTTCAAGATGGACCCTCTGCGCGAGGAGCTTGAGGAGTCCTCACCTTTTTACATCAGCAACAACAACCACAGGCTGGCTGCCGAGCAGAACTGGGCCAACCTGGCCACCGAGCAGCAGACTCGGGAGATGAACGCCGCCTCCCCCTCCCCTTCCTCCTCCTCATCTCGCTCTTCCAATAATGGGCGGCAAGCCAAAGACGCTGCTCAGCTCGCTGACACCCCCACTTCCGCTGCTGGCGGTTTGAGCGCTGGGCCGGAGGAAGGGCACGTCACCACCACGGTGGAGATGCACGAGCCGCCCGTTATTTTCACTGACCCTCGACGACTGAGCAGAGCTAGTAAAGCCAGCAGCGTGAGATCGAGGCCCAACGATCTGGCGGTGTAGTGGCTCTCCACCCCAAAGCGCAGGTTTTTGTGGACAAAAACACAAAGAAATACAGCAAAAAAACAAGAGGAAGTGAGAGGCAGATTGCTGGAATGGAAAAGTTAATTCCATTCATACAGTAAGCGATATAAAATCGCAAAGAGTTAATTCATCTCTTATGGGAATATGAAAGATGGCTGCTGAATGCTGGTTAGGAACAGCCCGCCTGATGCAGGTTATGTTATACCAGAATCTGGAGTGATTTACTGACTTGAATTAGTCTGCCCTTAAAGTAAAAATTAAAAAGACTGCCATTTAATGAAGTTCCTGAACCTAATTTAGGGAGGAGCGAGCCATCTAATCTACCAATCAAAATCTAGAGTATATAAACAGCTGCTTACCTCTCCTCAGTCTCAGCTGTTCCAGAATTCTACCACCTCCTCAAACTCCACCTGTATCTTAGGTACCTTAGGTGCCCTACATAATCATAGCCTATATTTAGTCACTGTGGGGTTATATCAGAGCTCAAGTTGAAGCTGCTTCATCGAGCCCCCTCATCAGTGGACAGCAAGCCAAATAAGTTTAACCTAATATTTTAAGATAATATGGGCAAACAAACTCGTTAAATCAGTTCAATTTAGTAAGTATATTGTATCCAAGTCTCATGATATAACAAAAGCACCAAACATAAAATGTTTGCAGTGCAATAAAACGATAAATGCCATCCATGGTTTAATTGAGTAGACAATGACACACGACTCTTGTGTATTATCATATACTTTATTTTATTTTAATTATTTTTGAAGCCTGGAATAGAAAAAAATCAGCAGTAATTGAAGAGGGTAGTTGAAGTTTGTTGTTCCAGCATCTGTCTCTGCATTTCCTCACTCTAAAGAGAAATCAAAGTGTTGGGGAAGAAAAAAAGTAAAAAGCACATTGCCTTATGAAAGTGGCAAACAGACAAATGGTCATCCATACATGACAAAATTAACATATACTGAGGCAAGTGACATATAGATAACTGTTGTACTACTGAATGGTGCAGTTTTAATTCATATAGCTTGTGTATTCTCTGGACCATGTTTCTTTTTTCTTTTTTTCAATCCCATGATCTGAAGTTCACATCCTGCTCCTCTGTTGGATTTGAGAGTTTTGATATATCTTGCCATCAGGAATACATGATCACTTTTGAAGTAGTTAATCTGAGGAGGGGAGTACTAACTCTCATTACATGTGACATTTGAAATCCTTATTGGTTTTTATATGGAAAAGTTTGAGCATTTTTATTTCTAAAAATTTAAGCAATTGGTTGAGAATGAGTACAAAAAAAAAAAAAAAACGTCATCAAAAGCATTGCTTTTCTGTAGTCAGTTCGTGGTTGCGAAAAAGTAGTTACTTCAAAATGGAGCAAGTGTCTTTTGCTAATATGAAGTTCATCACCATTTTTTTCTTTTATTTTTTGTTGGTCCAGTTTCAGGTTACTGTGAGGCCCTCATTTTCACTGACCACTGCTGTTGAACATGCCTTCGGTACACATACTGGAACAACATGACAGCACAACAGGATTTATTCTTTTCTTCGGACCCATTTAAACACAATGTACGATGTTTTTATTATCAGGTATATACTTCGGCAATCCATTTAAAGAGACAGACAGCCCTGAAATAGAAAGAGGTGCATTGCTTCATCACACAGAGACTGTGCAGGTTTGTCCTTAGGACAGTATTACTTTTGCTTTAGTCAGATCACAGTATTTACAGATGTATGTTATTTATTTTCTGCTGTTTTAATGTATCCAAAAACCAAAGTGTGTTATTTTGTCGTTTTTTGGTTCTTAAAGTTTACATTTTAGTAAATAGTTGAAGATTTGCACATTTAGGCAAAAGACACTGTTCAATAATTCTTACATCGATAGAAAGGAGGAAATATTTTTGATCCTTAAAGGAAAATGTCTTAATGGTAAAAGTCGTTGTGTTGATGGCAGTATTATTCCACTTAAATAACATCAAATGTAATTTATAAAACAGCACTTGTAGAGTATAAGAAATATACACGTTTCCCATGTTTTATTTTAGGACTGTTGTGGTGGCCTGAAAGGGCCGCAGGAAATTTGAACATTGTGGATTATAGCATTTCATCGATTCTGAATTTGAATTGGCGAGCCAGCCAGCTCTTTCCTATCTCGATCCGTTTGTAGTGTACTTAGTTGCAGCCCATTAATCTCAGATTACGCTCATTTCTTGAACTGATTTTCTCAAGCAGAGCTGATTATTCTGACCAATCAGGGAAATTAACCACCTACATATGCTCAGAACAGCAGCCTGTTTCGATGCTGTCTTAAGAGAAGAAGTGCCTTGTGTATTCAATTTTATAAGAACAAGTTGATGTAAATGTTCATTTACCTCAAATGTTTACAAAGCTGTTACTAAATAAACTTTTTGTACCATAAATGTAGGCTACTCTGACCCTTTCATTCATTTTCAAAAGTCATGTTTAATGTTATTGATGCTGAGTGCTCTCAAGTGCAGGCCTGCTCACTAAGAAGGCTATTAAGTCAGTGGCTATTAAAAAGATCAAGGCAGAAACTTTCACAGAACTATGAGATCTTTCTAAAAGGTTAGCATGTAATTAAGTTCATTTTGTCATTTTTAGCCAACCCTGAATTTAATTAGACAGTTTAAAAATGAATGTCAAGGCATTTATGCAATCCAGGCCAAAATCATCAAAAGCAACACCATATTGAGAAATGAATATGCAGGAAGCCCGAGCGCATCTCAACCGAAAACTCGTTGACCTCTGACCTTTATGCTTATCGGTCCTCCACTCCAGATTCCTAGAGGGGAAGTGAGAATGAGACTGGATGATGAGGGACACTAAAATGGCACATCACCCCCACGATCCGCGCTGTCCTCCCTCTGCGAGCGAACGGCAAAACCGTAAAGGCCATATTTGTTTATCTGTCAGAATGTTCCTAGAAGTCCCCATATGCAATTTACATGTTGCAAAATAAATGTTTACTTCAATTGACCCTTCTCCGAGACTCGCGTTGGGCTAAGGGGTTTCGTTACTGGTGCTATGTCCGACAAGTCATGGCGCTTTCACGCAGTTAAAAATACATCTCGTAGCAAAGAGGACACTGACAGCACGCTAACAGACAAGACAGTTCAGGTTACTTTTGGTATGAAACAAAGTCTCAGCTTTCAAATGTTACAATATTTAAACAATAATCCATTTTTTGGCTCTTTAATAGCTGTCAGTTCAAGTTGCGTGCAAACCGATCATCTCTTCCTACTAGTTTTAACGCAAAATAAACACGAATGAACATCAGAAGGTATGTTGTTTCAACAGTGGAAGGACGTCAATACACCATTTTTCAAGTTCAAGTCCTCCAACATTAATCTACCAACTTGTTTGTCGGACAAAATGGCGAATTTGCCGTTATGATTGGTCAGATCGCTTGTCAATCAAACTCCCAGTGAATTGTATTTGTGTTCCCATTTGATCCTGTCACCCTAATTGAGATCCTTATTCTGTTCATTTCAGATAAACACTCTAATTTGTTGGCAAGCTAAAGTAAAACAGTACAAATATTGCCCCTATAAGTAGCTTTAATGTATTTGTAGTCATGAGGTTATACCTGGAGAGAACAGTCCGTTAGCATTACCATTCATCAAAATTCCTTCATCATTTATGTAAGGCTGCTGAGTTTGCTCCAATGGCGGCAGCGAAGAGCGGGCGAAGGTATCTGCGCGTTCGGTGTTCTCAGCTGGGCAAAATTGATTTAATTCCAATTCCTCTTTATCTGACTCCATTTTATCATAATTTAGAATTTATATTAGAATGCCAATTTGGTTACTTAGTCATTCATATTTAATAGTTAGGCACACATTTAATTATTCCGTTTAACCCTTTGTGGAAAGTACCCATTCATGATCTCATAGAGATCGTTAATAATTCCAGAGTAAGTCTGAATAAATCAAAATGTAACAATTTATTAAACAGTCAGGTAAATGTATAATTCCAATTACATAATCAATTCAAAGAGCCGCAATACATAACATAGAATATTCTTAAGTAAAGAGTAGAGATGCGTTCCTGACTTTCCATAGCCTATGTAACGTTGGCTGGACACACAACGTTACGGGCGAATCTGAATACAATATTGCGCCCTGAACTTTCTGCTACATCACCTTAAGTACTCAGCAAGACAGTCACTTCTTTCAAATGGAAACATATGTTAACAAAGGGAATTTACATGTAATCGCTGTCTCAGACCTTTAGTATTGACAAAAGACCAAATGGTTGAAAGCCACACCTACCATACAAGGTCTCTTTAAACTCTTAAAACCTTTAATATGTTCTTGTTTGCTTCTGTGGAGATGAAATATCTGTACCAGTCGCACTGAGACATTTCCAATGATATCAAACACATATATACTGTGTAGTATTTGTTCATTTTTAGATCATATAGATTTTGGGTATGTTTCCGATAGTCACGGCATGAGGGGGTGAAGTAGGATGGGGAGATGCAGGTGAGATAAATACATGTAAATTAGAGCCATTCTTAGTTGATTCACTCAGTGTGACGTTGTCTGCAAAAAGTGTCCTTTGTTTTGCACCAGACAATCTGGCATTACTTTTTACAGCCTTTCAATTTATAAACTATAAATATCAAATTACATTTTTTTTCACTCTTTCAGTCATAAATCAGCTATTTACAGCATGAAACTTTTGTATTTTCTTCCCTATTGTAATGCATATCCAAGTGAAACTTAATTTTGTCCATCAGGAATTGATTGGCTGGTTGTGGGTTTGCTATTGCTGTGATGTCATGTGAGTGACAGGTTGTCCCGCCCTCTCACCAGTAATCAGAGAAGAGATATTGCAGCAAAAGGGAGGGGAAGTTATTTTGATTAAAGATTAAGAGGGCACATGAATACAATTTTTTTTTTAAAAAGATGTGCACAAAAAATCATTTACTGCAAAAAATCAAATACTGCAATATTCCATAAAAATAAAAAAAACAATTGCCAATTTTGATTTCACAGTGACTTTAAACAGAGTCCTGAATCCATTTCATGAGAGGCTATAGTGGACGCCTAAGAGATGTTGAGGGAATCTGAGTCAGATCTGAGACTTTAATTATCATGCATTGGTTCATTTAAAGTGACACATTGCATTTAGTCAGCACATGCTGTGTGTTGTGGGAACAGGCACACACACACACATACACAGCAGTTGAAGCTTGGCTGGCTGTTTCATGTGCTCTGTGTCTAGATATCTATGAGAGGACAAGTGTGTTGGGTTATTTTAGGGCCAAAGGATTAGAGAGACAATGCAAATTTGAAACTGGCAAACCTCCTGTTAAGGTTGCAATACAGCACAGAATACAGCATATAACTAATTTGGAGTATCTGTATTATGATAAGAATAAGGGCAGTGATCAATGACAATGATTGTAAGAATAGTAAAACTATGACACCAAATGAAAGGGATAGTATTGGTACAGGATTTTGGGAAGAAGAGCATGGAGCCAGCCATTGAAGAGGAGGTGATAGGCAGTAGGTGTGAAGTCCAGTGTTTGAGGGGTGTCATTCGATTGGTTGTCTGCGGGTTGAAGGTTGCAGTGCTATCTATGAAGGGCAGGGTCTATGTGTAGCACTTGGCTTCACCATCCCAGAACTAAAAACGCACAGGCAGTTATTTATAGCCTTTAATCACCTTGGAAATTCATGTAGCCTCTCTGCCTGAATACCACCGTGCCGTGTTGTTTATATCAGGAAAGCCACTCAATATGTTTAGGGCCTAGTCAGGACCGGTGTGCATGTGCAATTAATAACGGTCGATGTTCTGATGTTATATTTGAACATTACAACAAATTCTTTCAACAGTGAAAATCATATTCCTGTCAATCATCAGTCCTAACAATGACCTCATTCTAAATATATACATACATTTTAATATGGAGGAAAACCTCCAACCTGTCTTAAATACCCAAGGCGTTTAATGAATTAATTATTGGTATAGGGCAGCTGCACGGCCATAGAAACCCATTCCATGAAGCTCCCGCCACAGTTTTTGAGCTGATATTAATGCCAGTGGAAGTTTGGAACTCTTCATATATGGAATCAGCAGAGTGCGACTTTTACACACCATGTGCCTCAGCACTCAGTGACCCCACTCTGTGACTTAATGCAGTCTTCTGCTTTGTTGCTGAGTTGCTGTTGTTCTAAATGCTTCCACTTTCCAATAATACCACATACAGTGGACGTGGAATATCCAGCAATGATGAAATTTCACAAACTGACTCATTGCAAAGATACTATCACTGTGCCACACTTGGATTCACTGAGCTCTTCAAAACGACACATTTTTTTCACAAATGTTTGTAAATGCAGAGGCATGGCTAGGTGCTTGATTTTAAATTACTACAATAAAAGACCCATGGCAGTGGATTTACATTGAAACTGCTAAATTTAATAATTAAGGGGTGTCTGAATACGTCCATATAGGCTGTGCCCGAAATCTTAAAAATGCTGCCTTCTGAGGATGCATTCCGAGGTAAGAAGGCATCAAGGCACATCCAAAACCAATGTTAGCCTCACTTCCTGTCTCTAGAGATACTTTCAACTGATTGATTTTGAAGGCAGTCCTTTGCTGCCTTTGATATCCCACAATCCTGTGCGTTCCATTCCGTTAAGCTAAAAAAGAAAGATGGCACCTGAAAGTTGCGGTTGGTGGTCAGTTTGTGTGTAAATATACGATTTTTACCAATGGTTACCACTTTTGATGTCATTTCTAGTGAGAAATTATTATTGTAGTTATTCTCTCTATTTTGCACAAAAGCTTCCTTCCAAATCATCACCTGATGGATGGGGCAGGAAAGTTTTCGGGATGCAGCCATAGTGTATGTATCAACTTAAGTCGATTTTTATTTGAAAAATAAAAAAAGAATCATTATAAATTAATTATTAACAATCTAATAGCACAGGTTAACATAAAACTGTCACAAAAGTCCCTTTGGTGTTTTTATATTGCAATAATACTAGTAACAATTGTCTAAAAAAACATTAAATATTAAATATAATATTTTACTAATGTTTAAATTTATATCAAAACACAATATATATTCAGATTGGACCCCTTTTTTAGTACAGTTTAAGACGGAGTTGGCCCACCCTTTGCCGCTATAAAAGCTTTAACTCTTCTGGGAAGGCTTTCCACAAGGTTTAGGAGTGTGTATATGGGAATTTTTTACCATTCTTTAAGAAGCGCATTTGTGAGGTCAGGCACTGATGTAGGATGAGAAGACCTGGCTCACAGTCTCCGCTCGAATTCATCCCAAAGGTGTTCTATCGGGTTGCAAGCCAGTCAAGTTCCTCCACACCAAACTCGCTCATCCATGTCTTTATGGACCTTGCTTTGTGCACTGGTGCGCTGTCATGTTGGAACAGGAAACTGGAACCCATCCACAAACTGTTCCCACAAAGTTGGGTGCATGAAATTGTGCAAAATTTCTTGGTATGCTGAAGCATTAAGAGAAGCGTGATTCGTCACTCCAGAGAACACGTCTACGATGCTCTAGAGTCCAGAGGCGTCATGCTTTACACCACTGCATCCGACGCTTTGCATTGCACTTTGTGATGTAAGGCTTGGATGCAGCTGCTCGACCATGGAAAACCATTCCATGAAGCTCTCTACATACTGTTCTTGAGCTAATATGAAGGCCACACGAAATCTGTAGCTATTGACTGCCCCGCTTTGTTATTTTACGTACACGGACTACCACTTCGAGTAGGTGTTCTTCCCAATTGCTTCCACTTATAATACCACTAACAGTTGACCGTGGAATATTTAGTAGCGAGGAAATTTCAGGAATTAACTTATTGCACAGGTGGCAACCTATCAAGTTACCATGCTTGAATTCACTGAGCTCTAGAGAACGACCCATTCTTTCACAAATGTTTGTAGAAGCAGTCTGCATCGCTTGGTGCTTGATTTTATACACCTGTGGCCATGGAAATGATTGGAACACCTGTATACAATATAGTGTATGTACACCGATCAGGCAGAACATTATGACCACCTTCCTAATATTGTATTGGTCCCACTTTTGCAGCCAAAACAGCCCTGATCCGTCAAGGCATGGTCTCCACTAGACCCCTGAAGGTGTGCTGTGGTATCTGGGACCAAGATGTTAGCAGCAGATCCTGTAAGTTGCGAGGTGGGGCCTACATTAATCGGACTTGTTTGTTCAGCACATCCCACAGATGCTTGATTGTATTGAGATTGTAGGCCAAGTCAACACTTCAAACTCGTTGTTGTGCTCCTGAACCACTGGCAGGGCGCATTATCCTGCTGAAAGAGGCCACAGCCACCAGGGAATATCGTTTTCATGAAAGGGTGTACATGGTCTGCAATAATGCTTAGGTATGCGGTACGTTTCAAAGTAACAACGACATGGATGGCAGGTTTCCCAGCAGAACAGTGCCCAAAGCATCACACTGCCTTCACTGACTTGCCTTCTTCCCATAGTGCATCCTGGTGCCATGTGTTCCCCAGGTAAGTGACACACATCCACTCTGCCATCCACGTGATGTAAAAAATTTTTATCAGACCAGGCCTTCTTCCATTGCTCTGTGGACCATTTCTGATGCTTACATGCCCACTGTTGGTGCTCTTGGCGGTGGACAGGGGTCAGCATGGGCACCCTGACTGGTCTGCGGCTATGCAGCCCCATATGCAAGAAACTGCGATGCACTGTGTATTCTGACACCTTTCTGACAGCATTAACTTCTTGAGCAACTTGAGCTACGGTAGCTTGTCTGTTTAATTGGACCACATGAGCCAGCCTTTGTTCCCCACGTGCATCAATGAGCCGTGGCAACCCATGACCCTGTTGCCGGTTGACCACTGTTCCACTTTTCATAGATACTGACCAATGCAGACCGGGAACACCCCACAAGAGCTGCAGTTCTGGAGATGCTCTGACCCAGTTGTCTAGTCATCACAATTTGGCCCTTGCTAAACTCACTCAAATCCTTATGCTTGCCCATTTTTCTTGCTTAACACATTAATTTTGAGGACAAAATGTTCACATGCTGCCTAATACACCCCACCCACTGACAGGTGCCGTGATGAAGAGATAATCAGTGTTATGCAATTCACCTGTAATAATTTTATGCCTGATCGGTGTATATGTATGCATATTACATATTACAATTACATTATCGCAGTAACATATTATCATGGTCTAAGAAAAGACTTCCAGAAGAATAAGACTTATGACAACTGTAAAAATGTTTTATAAGTTTGGTAATATACTTTAAGTTAAAGTTCAAATTTGTTTAAAATCATATATGGTATTGTATAGGAATAGTGTGCATTGCAGTTTGACCTTTTGCCAGCTGAAAGTGAGTAACGGCATCTGTCACTGCGATTGTAGAATGACCCAGAAGACAATGGTATGGCACACACATCTCTCTGTGAACACTCTCACACTATTCTAGTTCAGTACAGAGAATGTCTGGACTTGTGCTTATACTAAAAAAGGGTTCACATCTAAAGGCAAAATGGCAGTGACAGTGACTCTGACTGAACTTACACAGGTCATGTTCATTCACAATGTGCCTGTGGACAGAGATCTGTTGTTCTGTTTAAAATGGGCTGTATCACATTGTCTCACTGCTTTCTAAACAGAGATAGGCTATCCTTAATTTAATGACATTACAAATAAGCCCTTCAAATTGAGCATGATGGGATAGCAGCTGTCCAGGAACATAATTCCTTCTGAATGAAGTTTTAACAGGTTTAAAGCTCATGTAGAAATAAAAATTTAGGAACTGTGGTGGTCATCCATACTGGTGTTTCTCACTTTAGTACAGCTGGTTGCTGTGTTCCCCCTCCAGCATAAACTCCTCCTCCCTCAGCTCACTCTCTGTTGTTTTATAATTAAATGGTGACATTAGTTCATATCATGTGATTGTAAAAGGATTCATCACACATTAGAGGGCCTAATCGCCACCTATAGTCTGCCTCTCGCCTCTGCCGCGGCTCTATCCCACATGACCCTGCTGAGGGCAGCGCTTTCTTTATGTCCCCTGAAAGGACTGGGGATTGAGCCCAAACAAAAAAACCCACGAGGGTGAAAAAATGTTTTTACATCCGCCTGCCCTCTCGCCCGGCCGGCTGTGTGTGCGCTCAGGGTCGTTTTCGCTTTAGATCAATGGGACAAGTTATTGGAGTCTGGCCAACTCTAACTGATGGAAAAGAAAGAAAAAAGCTGCCTCTTCAAAAAAAGAGGGTTTGTCATACCTGCACGTGCCTTCACAAAACAGCCCGTTCTTCTTGTTCTAGCCTCTGATTTATCTCTCTTGTACATAACTTGGAATTTTGAACTGAAATGTTAAGCAGATTTGTGCCCTGTGCAGTAAAGAGAAAACATCCACACACATAACACTCACAAACGGAGAGAGGTGCCAAAGTTCACAAGCACACTCAAATAGGTGGGGTAACCTCAGCGTGCTTTGCGTCACTCAAACAGAAAGAAAAACAGAGAGACCACATTCCTGTGTCCCTGAAGCAGGGATCAGAGTAGTGTCCGCATGGAGAGTGATGGCCATTTATCTGGAAACAAAACTCACGCCCAAATGTGAAAGAATTTAATGTTTCCATTCTGCCCCGGCCCATCCTGGTTTAATTTTGGCTCCAACACGCATGCCCAATGTAGGACGCCCCCAACTGGATGCACCGTGAGGGACACATGCTGAATAACACCAGCTGTGGTTTAAAAAGGGCTCAAACATTTTAACTAAACATTTCCAAAAAAAGTTTCACTCTGAGAACTTTAACCTGAAAACTTTAAATCAATGAAATGTTATGATGTAAAATGAATAAGCAATATTTCTGGGTCAACACCAAATATTATGACATTAACTAATTGAATTTCTGTACAAAAGGTCAGATTTTCTTACACTGAAGCAAACTGTGTTAGAGAACATACCAAAATACTAAGAAATTATGTTTTAGAATTTATCCATCCTGTTCACTCCCAAATGAATCATATGCAGCAAATCAACTGAGATTCAACAGTAGCCTACAGTACCTCTCAGATGATTTGCTTCCTCATTGATTAAACTGTCTATTTAAAATCATAGTGTTATCAGACGACCATGCTGAACATTCATAATTTATAAAAATGAATCCCCAATGGAAGAGATGATGCACAAATAAATGTCAAGAGTTGGTGGCCAACCTAAAATAACTAAAACTTTTGCCAAAAATAACAGCTGATTTAAAATTTCAGCTGCAGGTGTAACCCCTCCTGTTCGAACCACCCGCTCCAAGCGGGACTTGAACCCCAGTCTGCCGGCATTAGAGTTGGATGCTCTAACAAGGAGCGTCTATGGCTAGAGCGTCTCTTGACGACAGATAAGTGAGGTTTGCTTGCAGTGACTGTTACACTTATGAAATTATTTCCTGCAGAAAATGGTGTTTCTAATGAGTTGTGAGTGACATGTTGTTACACAGTTGCTAGGATGTTTTAACATTATTATGTGATTGCAAAGTTGCACTAATTGTGTTTTTTGCATGTTACTATGCAATTGCTAAGGTGTTCTGATTGGTTATTTACTGGCCCATATCAAAAGAGCCTACTGCGAAATCAATATTCAGGGGTCCGTTCTTTGTACGTCGCTAACCCAGTTAGCTGGATTTGACTGTTGACGATTTGGCATGTTCTTGGATTGTTTGGTTCTTCGACGCTCATCCTGGACTTGCTGTCATAGCAACAGGTCCGTAAACTTAAACCTGTTTAGGAGCAGCTTATTTCGTGTAAACAGGATTAGATTGCATCTTGAGGTGACACTTAAAATCTGTCCCAGCCACTGCTCCTTTATTACAAGAGTTCCTTACTGAACCAGGCAATAAATAATAATAATAATAATAATAATAATAATAATAATATAAAAATGTATTTGAAAAAGATATTATGATGTTGTATATAATAGTACTATAGACACTATAGATATTGATAGATTTATTTGTGATGGAATAATTATTTTGTAATTTTATTGGAGTCTTACACACAGTTACTCTGAGCCGTGCATTAATTTGAGTGGTGACAAAAATTACGGGAGTGGCTTGATACGGCACAGGAGATGCCGATAACTTGATCTTGAAAAACGTTATTGCTGTCACGTTACAAAACTACTTTAAATTGAATAAAAAAATAAATGAATTGCTTACAACATTGAAATAAACATGTAAAGGGTGTACAAATAGCTACTATAAAACCGTGAATATAAATAATTGGGAATCATGTCCAAAGAGATCTGGCATCTGTCAAATCATCTCAGATGTAAGCGACGTACGAAGAACGGTTTTTTTCTCTCACCCATTTTATCATTCACCGAAAGACAAGTAGCCTAAAAGTAGGCCTATCTTACCTACAAACTACACGATGTGATAACTCATCATGCAATGGACTAGACATTAAATGCTAAGTATAGTTTAATATTGTTATTTAATATTTGTTTAAACGAAAAATACTCATTTCAAAAGGAGTCCACAGGATTTGGGAATTTTGTGTGAGGGTAAAATATTTCCCCATTGAAATTTCACAAAAGTTTCAAGTTGATCACACAGATTGTCTGTGTTTAGTAACAGAATGCTGCTTGGTTTAAAAGTGACTTCTGTGTGAGCTGTGCTTCATACATCGCTACTATTGACAATGGATCTTTACGCTTGTGAAAATTCCCCTTAAGGTGTGATGACCAATATGACCAAACAATGAAACACTAATATGACCAATACATTGTTGAGTGTTTGCATAATACTCTTCTCTGAATGTATTTATTGGATAGGTTACAGGTAACAGTGTTTATCATTATTAAATTAACATTAAAAAGTCAATTGAACAAATCCTGTCACAAAAGCTCTCATTCCTGCAGATCTCCTCCTTTGACTTACTCAATAGTTCCACTGCCCTATAAATAGATCAGCGTGCAGAATGACTCCTATTTATACTGAAGAGTAGAGTGCTGCTATGATAACAAGACTGCCTGTCAATCATAACTTAGGCAACCTTAGTGTAAATAGGACATCATGTATCCTCCTGGCAGCCATTTCCTGTCACATGACCATCCACTGCAATGACCTTGTGCTTCCCAGTAGTCATTGAAATGAGACACCTGCTGGAATAAAGTCCATTAAGGGGCTTGGTCTGGGAGCCATGTGTTTGTTTGGGAGGAGATGATACCAACCATTGGTGCCAAGTGAGCTCATATCACTCATCTGGCAAAAAGAGCTCCTGCAGCACGACCCAGATAAATATAGTCCGACCTTACATCACAACAGCAGGCCCAAAAGGCTCAACTCTGGTACTAAGGTATTAAAAACACAAACACATGTTGGCCATGTGACTTCAGAGAGGCCTTCTACTATTAGCATAATACAAAATGTGATGGTGCACTCACATTTGCCATCTTGAAAATGATTTTACTCAGAATATACACCGATCAGTCAAGTGAAGTGACAAGTGAAGTGCATAATACTGACTATTTCTTCATCACGGCACCTGTTAATGGAAGGGCTATATTAGGCAGCAAGTGAACATTTTGTCCTCAAAGTTGATGTGTTAGAAGCAGGAAAAATGGGCAAGCATAAGGATTTGAGTGAGTTTGACAAGGGCCAAATTTTGATGGCTAGACGACTGGGTCAGAGCATCTCCAAAACTGCAGCTCTTGTGGGGTGTTCCTGGTCTGCATTATCAGTATCTATCAAAAGTGGTCAAAGAAAGGAACACTGGTGAACCAGCGACAAGGTCATGGGCGGCCAAGGCTCACTTGGGGAGCGAAGGCTGGGCAGTAGGTTCCGATCAAACAGACGAGCTACTGTAGCTCAAATTGCTCAAGAAGTTAATGCTGGTTCTGATAGAAAGGTGTTTGAATACACCGTGCATCAGTTTGTTGCATATGGGGCTGCATAGCCACAGACCAGTCAGGGTGCCCATGCATCAGGGTCAAGGGCATGTCAGCATCAGACCTGGACCACGGAGCAATGGAAGAAGGACGCCTGGTCTTTTTAATCACGTTTTCTTTTACATCCCGTGGATGGCCGGGTGCATGTGCGACGCTTACCTGGGGAATACATGGCACTATGGGAAGAAGGCAAGCCAGTGTGATGCTTTGGGCAATGTTCTACTGGAAAACCTTGGGTCCTGCCATCCATGTGGATGTTATTTGAAAGCATTATTACCTAAGCATTATTGCAGACTTGGTACACCCTTTCATGGAAACGGAATGCACCCTGCCACAAAGCAAAAATGGTTCAGGAATGGTTTGAGGAGCACAATAATGAGTTTGAACTGTTGAATTGGCCTTTAAATTCCCAGATCGTAATCCAATCGAGCATCTGTGGGATGTGCTGAACAAACAAGTCCGATCCATGGAGGCCCCATCTCGCAACTTACAGGACTTAAAGGATCTGCTGCTAACATCTTGGTGCCAGATACTACAGCACACCTTCAGGGGTTAGTGGAGTTCATGCCTCGACAGGTCAGGGTTGTTTTGGCAGAAAAAGTGGGACCAACGCAATATTAGGAATAATGTTATGCCTGATCGGTGTATGTTTCCATTCATGAATACCATAGGTGAAGAAAAAACCCAAACAAAAAAAGGGGAGGGGGTATTGGGGGGTGATGCCTGCCTCTGCAAATCTCACTTCCAAAATGCAAGGGTGTTGCTAAGCGATTACATAGCCTTCTAGCCTGAATAAAATGAGCCAACCCCCAAGAGTCTCTGCTATTCACTACTAGTCAAAATTTTAGACCGATTTGACTGAATGTTTTTCATAACCTTTTTAAGCGACTCTTACTTAACCAAATGAAATTATAAAAAGTAGCTGACCGTTTTTTCCTGAACCCCATGCACCCTTATCTGCCAGTTGTGTCAGGATAGTCAAACAAAAAAAGCAAACATTTGCATGATAGTTAAGACCCGTTCACACCATGGACAATAAATAGAATTATAAAGTTTTAATAATCCATCTAATTTCACAATAATAAGGAAGTCCAGTCCAGGGAAGTATTTATTTAAAATAAACAGAATGTCATTGTGCGCTATAACAGTTCATTACAGTTATCTTTAAAGCTCTTGGTGTGAACAAATGGGCCTTTAATCAACTTGCAAATTGCTTACTTGTACAATATTCATATTCTCCTGGATGGAAAAACACATTAAAAAAAAGACAAAAGTAAATAATTTGTGCTCAGGGATGAGTTTCATTACAAAACTACAAGAAACCATAAAAAATCATGGAAAATATAACATCAAAGAGGTCAACAAGCGATTGGTCCTTCTATATCATGATGAACCTTGTAAAATATATGAGAGAACCGGAGCTGTAATCTAAGATTTAAAGTATATTCCTATAGAAGTATATTCCTATAGAAGTGTAATTGACCTTCCATGGTGTTATGACTTTTTAATATAAATGGTAACATAATAAAGTGAAAAATAATAGTAATGACGTAGAAGAAAAAAAATGAGCAAGCATGTAGAAACTTTGAATGATAATGCAAACCGTTCTATGTATTAATCTAATGGATTCTTTCACCTATCCAGTCACTTCAAGTTGAACATTTCCTCAAGCTATATGATTTGATGTATCATCCATGTCCACTGCAAAAACAGTGCAGGATAAGTTAAGTGCCAAAGTTTAATATTTTTTAAAACCCTATAAACTCTATAACTAATGATGAGCTTGGCTCAGCAAGCACAAAACAAACATCTTAACTCTGTTGCAGAAGGCTACTCGCTTCTACCCCTTCCAAACCAACAGAAGAAAACAAAATAACAAAACTGTCAGATTTCACAGTCTTGCTTAACAGTATAATTAGACAATATCTTTCAAAGGGTGCTAAGGTAAACCATTATGAGACCAAGAAATTAGCTTGTAATTTATTGGTAGAAAAGGTCAAGGAAAATAATCGTAAAAGCCATGAAAACATAAACCCCACTGACTTTCACCTTATAAATAAATCACTTTTACTCTTGCATAAGCTAAGTGTTATGAACGTAACATTTAATTATCTGTGCACACGCACATCCTTCAAATTTCTCAAGACTCCAGGAAGGGTATAGAGCAAATCCTATGACAATGTTTAAACTGACAACACGTCTCTGCTTATCTGTGTAATCAGGATATGCGGCAGATGAAATTCAAAGTTAAATTTCATACACTTGATTGTTCAAAGGAATAGATTCACACTTAAAGGTTCAACGCCAGTAACATATTGGCTGTGCAGGACCAACTCCTATCCAATCCACTCCAAAACAACACAATAAAGAGGAGGGAAAGATACACGCAGTCACAAACACACTCATTCCACTCGCACAAAGAAGAGGTCCAGGGCTGCAGCAGGTTTTAATGCTATTATGGAAGGCCAGAGAATTTGCACACGGCACAGCGTCCAACACACACACCCTGCCCTGCTATTACAAAATCTTGGACTCTCTCTTTAACAGATGTCAATCAACAGTAATAAATAAATGTAATCTTTAGAAGGCTTTGTTGGGCAGGAAGAAAAAAAAAAACCATCCTCTTCAACCTCATTACTTTTCTTACAGGACCAAAGTTCCTGTGTCTTTTGTCTGCTAACAGACTACACTCAGAAATATTTTCAGACCACAGCGGCCTCACAAGTAATGCTACATGAACAAAAGTTTTCAACAAATTGAAAAGAAGGGGGGGGCGGGGGGAGAGAAAACATGAAGAAAGCAGCATCCTGTAGGTCTCGTTTTTCATCCTCAGGGACTTTGGGAAGACTGATCGGAATCAGCATAATCCCACCAAAATCCATCCTGACATCATCTCTTAGCTGTATTGTATCAGTGTGTTTAAAGGGAGAGTGACAGGGTGACATGGTAAGCAGCTCGTGGTGATGCACAGGGTGTCACGACAGCATAGTAAGAAGTCTTCAGTGCATCGGCCTCTAGACTCCCTCCTCCCCATGCTGGTTGTCTTTATAGATATCTCTGACCATTAGCACTCGAGTCAGGAGCCTAGCCAGCGCGTTCTTCTCTAGAGGTGTCGAGCTGAACCACAGCGGACTGTCCGAGGAAGCAGAGACCTCTGGCTCCATGTAAAAAAAATCTGTCCTCTGTCTCACAGACTCTGGGCTGAGGAGAGAGGAAGAGAGGAGACAGGTCAACAACAAAAAACAGTAGTCAGATCCCAGTCAATTTAACAGAACTAGATATAGAGATATAAAACAAAATCTGGCTGATAGAAAAAATACAAATATTTTATATATTGTATATCTCTCTGTAATGAGAGATATACATTTGAATATAACTAATATCAATCTTTTTTAAATGCTAAAGTATATTTAGTAATCACAGTTTTCCAGTCTTCGGTGTCACATGATCCTTCAGAGATAATTATAAAATGCTGATTTGGTGATCAAGAAACATTTCTTTTTTTAAATGTTGAAACAGTTATGCTGCTTAATATTTTTTGTAAAAACATTATTCAAGGATCCTGAAGAAATTGTATCAATACAATGAACTTCAACTTTTGATAGCATACAATGATCAATCAATTTAATGCGTCCTTGTTTAAGTCTTAATGTCATTTTTGTTCCAGCCTGTTTCAAGTTTTCAAACCGTTTACATTAATACCTCAACAAAAAAGGAATTGTGACTGCACAGCTGCATCACCGCAGGGTTGCAGAGTATGATGTGTCCTCATACTACAAGTGTCAACACCATGTTTCAGGATGTGAACAGCATGTGTTATAATCACTGGACACTGCTTAGTTCAAAACTATTTAAAGTAGCTAATCATGGTCTTGGGTTGCCCTTTCCCATCCAAAAAGTTCTGGTTCTGCACACCTCTTTTAGATGACGTTCTTAAAATGTTTAACATAAGTAACTGTTATATGTGACTCACCACTTCGAAAGGTAAAGCTCATAGAGTCGGCACTCGTGTTTCTTAACAGGACAGGGAGCAGATCCTCCTGAACCACTGTCCGCCTCAAAGTTTGAGTCACAGTCATCTTTACGCCTCCTCTTACTCCCTGATTGCTCTAGGGAAAAAGGAGACACCTATCAGCATCAGGTATAAAACAGACAAAATTACATTTTCTGAGAATAAAATCTGTTGCAGAATAACAGCATATATATAAATAAATAACTACATAAAATTTAAATGTACACTGCAGTTCAAATGTTTTTGATCGGTATGATTTTTTAAATGTTTTTAAAGTAAGTCTCTTATGCTCAACCAAGGCTGCATTTATTTGATTAAAAATACACACACACTAAGTACTATTGTGAAATATTCAAATGTAAACTAACTTTTATATTTGAATATATATTTTAAAATGTAATTTGTGATGTGATGCAAAGATGAATTTTCAGCATCATTACTCCAGTCTTCTAGCCTGGATGCCAGCCGAATTTAGCCCCGCCCACAACATTTTTGCTCGGGCAATTCGGTCTGGACTCGATCCATAGAGGAGCTATTATGCCCAAACAGAAACTTTTTGGACCAATGAAATTGTCAGGGCGGGCTTTAGACGATGATGAACAGATGATAAACAGTAACGTAATCATCCACGTCATCGAAGGCGCTTGGGTTGAATTTGCTCTTATCCTAAACGGAGAACGCATGTTCGTATATGCATTCACCTTCACTATTTCTCTCAGAAATAAAGATCGTGTTTGGTAAGTACTCTGTGTATCCTTAAATTCTTATTTTACAACACTGGCAAAGATCGTTTACACTTATCTTTTTCTACTAATGTTATTCCAGCACGTGTGCAGACAGGGTTGCCAAGTTTTTTTGCAATGTCGCGCCATTGCTACTCAAAACTATAGCCCAAAACAATCCCAATAGCTTTCCGGGGAATTCTCCGGAAATGGAAAACAACCCGCGGGAAAACTACGGACTTGGCAACACAGTGCAGTTGAGCTCTGTTGACATTTGACAACTAACGTTATGAGTCGCTCCATTGCTCTGATTGGTTGTAGGTCTATCTAATTGAGGTCTTTCCTGGTTCGGTTGAAACACGCTCCATAATAAAAGCCCAATGGAGCGGTATCAGACTCATATTCTGACTAGAATTGAGTATGACCATGTCAGGCTACCAGTCTTCAGTGTCACATGATCCTTCAGAAATCACTAATATGATAATTTGCTGCTCAAGAAACATTTATGATTATTATCAGTGTTGAAAACAGTTGTGTAAAGATTTTTGGGGGGATTATTTGATGAAGAGAAAGTTTTATTTTACTTTATTTTAAATAGAATCTTCTGTAAGTCGCTTCAATTCCATCAGCTTATCCAACACTGATCACGTGACGAGAAGACTGACAGGACCGTCGCGGAGGATTCGTTACACAACAGAAGCGTCAAAATGTATGTTCAGCACCACCACTCCTAATCACAGTACGCACGATCAAGAAATTGAAATTAAGCGTGCATTCAAACGTGATTTCAATAAGTTACCGCTGTTTGAAAGCGGCTCCCTGAGGCATGAGAATATCAATATGAAAGCTATTGTGTAGTTGTAACCATCTCTAAACTCTGTATCATGCTTGAAGAAAAATTTGTAACGGTAAATTCTCATGAAGTGATGGTTTATGTGTTCGGCTGGTCATCCAGCGCCACGAATTCCATAATTTTCTTTGTAATTGCTATGATCTTTTCGCTGCTTATACCAAGGAAATATAGAAAAGGCTGCTGACCTGTGGCTGGCTCTGAGCTCTGGCTGCTTTAGCCGTTTTACATTTACTTACCTTCTTCAAACTGGGCATGTTCCGTGGGGTTGATGGAGTTAAGTGTCTAATTTGGTTTGTTGTGTTGTGCACTTTCCTGGTGGTTCCCCTGCGGTATATTTTAATCTTACAAGTTTTACAAATGGCATAATTAGTGTCTTCTTCGCTCACAGTTAAAAACTTCCATGTCAACGACATGTTTGCATCAGGTTTGCATGCGGCTGTGAGCGCAAATATGGCTGTGACATCAACGGCGCAGCCGCACTCACGGCCGCATGTAGACGGATCGGCTCAAAATCGGAGACACGTGAGACTGATTGACCGATCATGCAGAAAAAAATAAATAAATAAAATAAAATAAAAATCGCCCAATTCCGATCCCTGGCCGATCAATCGGTGCATCTCTAATTAGATTGATTTCTGAAGGATCATGTGACACTAAAGAAAAGATCTGAGTAATGACGCTGAAAATTCAGCTTTGAATCACAGAAATTGCATTTTAAGATATATTCAAATATAACAGTTATTTTACATTTGAATAATATTTCAATAATACGGTTTATTTTTTATTTTTAATCAAATAAATGCAGCCTTGGTGAGCAGAATCTTAAATAAAAGATAAAAATCTTACTGATCAAAAACCTTTGAACAGCAGTGTATAAATTTTGCATACCGTGCTGCTCCTGTGAGATGGAGGGGATGCGTATACAGACGGTGGTCTCATGGCTGTGCGGTTTGGAACTGCTAGGGCCGTAGACGTTTCCAAATGAGAGGCGTAAGTGCTGTTCAGAGGTGCGAAGACCAAAGTATTTGGTGTTGAGATATAGGAGGGATCCCAGTAGGACTGAGGGTGTCTGCTCCCCGAGCTGGCCGCTGCTCCACAGATACTGCTCTTCAACACGTCCCCACCGAGAACCTTAACACAAAACCACTCACACTGATCATAACAGCTCATGCGAAACATGTTATTGTATTACAATCAAATTAGACAAAATTCAAAATCAGGTTAAAAAGCTAGGGTAGGCAAATTTAATTTTATATAAACATGTTTGAGCTCTGCAAGTGGCTTACGTTCATTATTATAAAAATGTTATTTGCTTTGATACATGAGGAAATGTTATGCCGTCTTTGCAGTCTCTATGCGCGTTTATATCTTTTGGAGGAGGTGTGGCTTTAGAGAGTGCTGAGAAGGGACAGTGGGATCTCATGCTTTCAAAGCTAGCTTACTATTGCTAGCCTCTCGGAAATTGCCTACCCTACCTTTAAAGAAAGACTCCATATACAAAGCACTTTGTGTGTGAAATGTCCTCATAGTTGGATTGCGTCAACATTACTTTTCAGAATGTGAACAGCAAGTTATAATCACTGGACATTTCAAAATGACAGTCATATTAGAATGATCTCTTCACACTTTCTTTAACTGTATTAGTGCTTTTACCATCAGGAAGGACACTGGGCTGCCAGTCTTTGAGGAGCTTGTTAAGTTCTTCACCAAACATGTGGTACTGTGGGTCACTGAAGAGGTCATCTGTCCTTCCCTTGTCCTGCAAATACTACAAAGCATCGACAAAAATGTTATAAACACAACAGCATATTTCAAGACACAAGCCAAAATAATAAAAATAATAATAATCAAAGTGACTGGATCAGTCTCCAGTGAGTATTGTGATGTGTCCTCATAGCAAAAGCATCAACATCATGTTTCTGGATGTGAACAGCAAATTATATAATCACTGGACACTTAACCCAGGAGTGCTTAAGTCTAGACCTAGTTTTCTGCAGAGTTTAGTTTCAAACACAACTTTGCTACTTAATCATAGTCTCCATTTGTCCTTTTCAATTGATGGGAACTGTGTTTGGATTTTTTTCTTTTTTTGTACAAATTATGTAACAAAGCATTTTTTTCTCTATGGGTGTATGTGTATGTCTCACTGTGTATGTCTTAGTGTTGCTAAATTTCTGTGTATTTGTGTTCTGGCTGATTTAGTAATTTTATTTAGTCCCCATTCATTTCTAATGTGAGGTCTGGGAAGACCCTAAACATACAGAGTGTAACTCTTGTTCACAATAATATACATCCAGATATTCCAAAAAAACATTCTTTTGTTAGAGCTAGCAAGTGTCGACAAAGTAATCAAGCCTCATGCCATTTAGATGAAGGTAACTTCAGCAAACAATAAACTAGGGCTGGGCGATATATCGGATATTAGCGATACTATCGCAATAATTTTGACGACGATGTAAAATTTGAAAATATCGTGAATATCGAATATTTCAAATTCAACATGCAAACTTTCCCAAATAACATTATCAGATAACGCACAGGTCTGTTTCCATCATTCACTAAACATCGGAAGCAGAAGAGTTAAATATATACGTGCAGCGCATGAGAGAAATAATATGGACTCTGACCTGCAGCGCACACGCCTTTCAGACAACATGCGATTGGGATTCAGCTCTTTCATGGATTATTGGGTTTCAGTGGTCAAACAAATGTAAAAATGCACGTGCTGGCAAGTATTCAGGTAAACACAGTAGTGTATGTCTTTAGTGCACGTACCACTGACCTATATAATTTATATAGATCAGTGGAACGTACAGAGAGTTGAGTGAGAAATCGTGTGTTACAATGAATTTGTAATGTGCATGTTTTACTTATGTGTTTTTTTTTTTAAAGATCAAATTAAAAATCTGTATTGTAATTATAAAAGTAAATTTAAAAAAAATATTAAATTACTCATATCATGATTTAAGATTTTGGTAATCCCAACCTGTTCAGTAAATGTAAACATTTTGTATTTAATTTGGTTCTATCTAAATAGTTTTTGTTGTTTTAAAAAATAATTAAAAGCAATTGCAAACAGAGATATATATCGGATATCGTAAAAAAATTGGACAATATCGAGATTATATATATATATTTTTTTTTTTTGGATATTGCCCAGCCCTAAAATAATTTTTTTTTTTCCAAAATAGCACAAATAACATTTTTTGTATATTTGAAAGAACAGTTAAGCTAATAGTTAGATGACTGGCTGTAATTTGTGAGTGAGTTTAGTCAACATCATTCTAGCTTGCTAAGAAACAACTTTGTGTTATCATAAAAACGCAATTACAATGCCGATTAATCTGTCAAGTTACAGATGGTCAATAAGGCAATATCTGCAATAGAGAACTATTTGTATGAGTCTATCCACCTTATTTTTCAATGCAGAAGGAAGACGTTTTGTACGAGAACGTGAGAGACTTCCGATTGATTAGCCGCTACATGGAAAGAACAAGAATAATATATGAAAGTGAAACTGTTAAACTGTTTGCACTATAAACCAGCGTGTTTATAATTAAGAAAATACGTTAAAAATAATATAGTTTAGAAACATCAGTTTGCAATATCAAGCAGCATAACGAGCTGTTTTGTACAGTTAAAAATAACTGAAAGCAAATGCCACATTAAAATGAAAATTAAGGTGAACAATACTATATGTCCTGCACAGTGTACCTTTCATTGTGCATGCTGATTTCCCTTATTTTTACATTTAGATTACTTTTAGTCATCTAATGCTCATGTAACCTTCAAAATCACTAATAATTTAATACATTTAATTAATACGAAAATGTATATACATTTTTCATACTGTACATTATAATGTTGTGATACTTGTACATCTGCAAATAAAATTGCAACGGCCATAAAACGCAATTTTGAATGTAATTAATTTATTATTAATTAATTGTACAATGCTACTCTGGAGAAAAGCCTAAGTTTCCATAAGCACATTGCAACTTTCATTTACTTCAAATGCATAGGTTTACTGAAGCGCAAAATTTGTTTAATACAGTGATTCTCAAACCTGTCCTAAGACCCATTCAAGACTTGAATTGTGTGTCTCTTGAGACATACAAAATGTGCAGTGGTGGGGGTGCCTAGGACATATTTGAGAAGCACTAGTCAAATGAACTTCTTTTACAGCTTTAATGGGCAACAGGAATGTGCAAGACTCAGGATGTGGACAGTCTCACCTTCTGGATGCTGAGACAGAGGTAAAGGAGGCTGTCTGGTGTATAGTGCTCCCCGTTGGGTCGACGCACCTCTTTGATGAAGCAAGATAAAGACTGATTCAGCTCTGCTGGGCTCAGGGACAGGAGACTGCCTTTTAAACTAACTGCCCGTGAGAAACATAAATGTACCTTGAGCAACATCAGTACAGCATTAAGAGACACTTTAAGATGATTTTTTTTTTTACACAAACATGGCATAAGGCAGGTTTTATAAGAGTGTGATCACACAATCAATTCAGATGGGAAAAAAGTGCCCTCATAATTCAAAGTGATCAACAAAACTGTTTCAGAATGTGAACAGCAGTGAAGTTATAATCATTGAGCACATTTAAACCAAACAAAAGTCTCAAACAATCCAAGGTTGAAAATGTACCTGGGACCATCTGGCATTACAATCTACAAATCAAGCATCAAGCAAAATAAGCATGAATTAACTAAGATTAATTTTGAGTAAGATCAATTACGACGAATACCTTGTTCCTGGCTCTCCTTTCCTTTGGACTGACTGGACGGTGTGTCTTCAGACGTAGCCCATCTCCTCCATGCGTTTAAGCCGTATCTGGAGCTCAAGGGGAAAGAGCTGTCTGCTGCTGAGGGCTCTACTGTTGGTGATGAGGATAATGAGGATGAAGACTCATCCTCTACTGCCCGTCTCTTCTGACCCTGCAGCAAAAGTAAATCAGAAACATTAGCAAACGCAAAGTCATTGTTAACAATCACCCTGTGTGACTTTGAGCCTCATATAAAACTTGAGCAATCATGACACATCAGCATGTGAACAGCAAATGGTTTTCTAATCACAGGATAGCACTGGATGTGATGTAATTGGGGGGGATGCGTTCATTACCCTCCTCCTGGTTCTGGGCCGAGGCGTCTTCTCTTTCTCCTCAGCCAAGACTGGAGGCAACGAAAAGAGCATGTCTGTATCTAGACACTCAACCAGGATGGGCTCTGATGCTGGAAAGGACCAGTGCAACATGTCTTCACAACGTATAATTTTGCATTTTGGAAACGGTGATTACATATTCAGAGACTACTACAGGAAAATAGTTTATTTAAGGTAGACATCACGATTGGTAGCATCTTTTGCAACAAAAATTGTGTTCATTTGGTAGTAGTGTACCTAGGGGCAGGTCCTTCTCCAGGTCCAAATCCGGTTCATACTTGTCTTCTTCATCCTCTTCTGAGCTACCACTGCCATTTTCATGTTTTACACTTTCCATCTTCACTTCTCTACTGCTCTTTTCACATTTGATGTCTAAAAAAAAAAAGGCGAAAAAAAAAAGACTAGAGGTTTTGGTTGAACATTGCATTGATTGTACATGATAGTTTTTTTGTTTGTGTGTGTGAGTCTTGCTTCCATCTGTCAAAGGTGGATGGCTCCTAACAGGTTCTTACTTGAGCATTTGGGTTTCTCATCTTCTTCATGTGCAATCACTTCAGCCATCGCTATTAGATCCGCTTCCAGGGGGTCAGAGGGAACTTTGGCTTTGAGCTCATTGATGGTCTTCACAATCTGCTCAGCGTTCTGCAGCGTAGTTGGTAGAAACACAGGCACAGGCACCTGAAAGCACCAAAACGAGCCACAGGGCAATGAGGGTCATCTCCACGAAGGCATGTTGTTGTAATATATTTCAGACCATTCTCACTTTTTAATAAAAGACAATGGATAAAAGAAAAAGACAATACATGAATAATATATATATATATATATATATATATATATATATATATATATATATATATATATATATATATATATATATATATATATATAAAACATTTTAGTTTTAAAAATATATTCATTTAAAAGTAATAAATTAAATAACTATAAGCACAACATCATGCATTTACACAAATGGACTTTGAATTCTACTGCATTTTCAAATGGTAGAGAGGCCTGACTCATATACATACTAAAACAACATATATGTCAAGAATAATTGACGACAGGCTGTTGAATTATGTTCAGGAAACGGAACAGACAAAGCTAAGCTAAACTAAAACGAATGCGGCCAAGTGCGTTATTTCTCCTATTAATTCAAAAGCTCAGTCATTTATTAATTTTGTCCTTAATTTTCTTCTGTGTAGGAATAATTTCTAACACATCTCATTGATATGCAGACTAATGCAGTTATTAGAGAGATATTGATTAAGGCAGCAGTGTCTCTACTGATAGCAAAGCTGTAAGTTTAACTACTTCAAGAATAGCGACATTACCACCTTGCTACTTATAAATGCTTACGCATCTTACTGTATATGTGTGTGATGGGAGAGAGAGCAGGAGAAAGTGCTTTCCATAGATAATATGTAACTTCATGGAAATAGTTTGTCAATTTTATCCTATTGTTTGTCAGAATTATTTGCTTGATCAATGTCTTTGTGGGTTTATGTTCTTTTGCTGTTGTAGGCTGGAAGGACCTTTGAAATTACTGAAATAATTAATGCAGATGAGCACTGCCTATAACTACTTTAGCTGTGCATTTACTGCAAAAATAAAATTGCACACCTTAAAACATTCATCAACCAATCAGAATCAGGTATTTAACACCCCATAGTATAAATATTTATATATATGTATTACAAATTAAAAACAGTATGATGCTTTTATTCTCTGAGGAAGTACTTACCGGTACAGGTATTGCAATAGGAGTGGGCGTAGCCTGAGCATAGAGGTTCATGGGTACTGGGATGTAAACGGGAACAGGGATTGGAACAGGAACATACTCCTTTCCTGAGCCCTCCAGGCCTGCCTCATCTGATGGGACGCAGAGACAGAAGCACATAACCCTCTACCTTTTCCAGAATGTTTATGCATTTTTTATTGTCACAGAACAGAAGTTGCTCACCTGTCTGCAGTGGTTTGCTCTGCATGTGGGGTTTGCAGTAGGTGGCCTTGGTCATGGTAAGGGGCTTACAGAGGACAGCTTTATTCTTCACATCCTTCAGGACCCCTCCCCCAGCATACGATACAGGCCCCTGAGTAAATGACTGCAAGTCACAATAAGAATGGACTTAAGTTAATCGAAACAACTGCTCTATGTGCCAATCTGTTGATTCTTGTGCTTCATAATGATTCAGTCAAAACTGACAGCATCCTCACCATCTTGGATGCTTGGGTTGGTCCTCCAAACCCTGTAAATGGACCAAAGGATTTTAGTTTAAACATGACTGCATATAGAATATGCATTATTCCAGATGTGGGGTTTTATATTGTACCTAAAGCTGTGTTTTCCGGGCCTTTCTGTGTGGCCATGTCAGGCTCGTTCTGCTGGCAGTAGAAGCGCAGGAGACACTGCTGGTCACAGAAATGCTTCATCTCTGCACGCCACTGCACAGACTCTGTCAGGTTCCCCTGTACCTTACAGCAGTCGCAGCGCGCCGCCTAGTGGACACAGCACAGAAATACAGGGATTTCAAATTACTGCAGCACAGATTTGGGTCAAAGATTATAACCTGTAATTTACAAGAGAAATTAAAGTATGAAGGATCTCCAATATCAACATTTTCCCTAAATATGTAATCCATCATAATAGCTCTACATTTACTGGGTGTATTGTAATCCAGAGGCTGTTTTTTTCAAACGTCAGTTCAATGCAATACGCCAGTCTTGTACAATCCCGTGTTCAGTAAATGAGCAGCATTATCAGGGCTTTATCACATGATCTTAAAGTTAGGAATGATCAAATAAGTGTACCTTGTAGTACCAGTCATGAAACTTTGCAGAACACGTCTCGCTGCAGAAGTCCCTACTGACTCCGTCTATCTGTTTGGTGACAGATTTCTTACACATCTGGGTGCAGTGGTTGCAAGTGACACACTTCAGGCCCAGACGCCTGGCAAAATCCTGCTTAAACAGTAACTTACAGCCTGCAGACAGAATAAAAAGACAGCTTGAAATGTCACACCTGTCATTATAAATGTAGTAGTTTAAACATAATTCATTAGAACATTGTCCTCATACTCTAAAGATAAAATCACAGCATGTCATGATGTGAACAGCAGTAGTTTAAATCACAGGACAATGTACTGTTAAACGCGCCCAGAAATTCTACTGCAAACAGAATAATGACCTTCACTACAGAAGGGCCTCTTCACCCCTGAGAACTTGACAGTCTCATGCAGAGTCTTCTCTTCCTGACAGTACTCGCAGAACGTCACTATGCAGTGGAGCTTCTTGTAGTCATCACAACAGGTCTTACTGCAGAACTGATACACTTTATCCTGTGGAGATCAGATATTCAGGCAAACAGTTCAGCCAAAAATCTAAATTGTGTCATTATTTTCTTGCCCTCATGTCATTCTAAACTTGTATGTTGAATAGCGGTCGACCAATATATTTTTAATTTTAAGTTTTTCTGTTTGGCCGATGTGTTGGAAGCAGGACTTTTATTTTGATGTTGCTGTGAATGCTGGATCTGAGAACGGCAGCAACTGAGAACACAATGCTTCTTTACACCATCTTCATTTGTTTCTTGTTCTCTGTTTAACAGTTTTGTCTAATACATTACTAGACTGTTATACAAAGAGAGTAAACTAAACGATCAAGTATGGTTTTATATTGTATAACAGAAAGGCAAATTCCTAAGTAAGCATTTACATAATTTAAACAAATCTTTGAATATCTAATGAACATTTCATTTCACAAACCTTGCAGACTTGGTCGAACCTAGCTGTCAGATATTCTGAAGTGCACATTTGTAGCCTGCATGAATGTGTTAGTCTGTGAGTTCAGCTTCACTGGAGACGCACGATCAACAAACTTTAAACCCTTGATTTCAAACTATGATGCACTATTCAGTTGCTCACTATGCCATATCCATGTAATTTTCACTGTGCTGCATGTAAAATTAGTGTTACCTTGCCTTTATTTGAAAAACAAATATGATTTCTAGTGGGCATAAACTTGCCAGATTAAGGAGTGGCCTGTTGGTTACAGTGTTTACTTCCTTTTTTCATTCATATTTTTCAATACTGTAATACGACTACAGAATCAAAAAGTTGCAATCTAAAGTAATTCTGTTTAACTTTGAGATTTATTTTTAATTCATTTTCAAATTAGGCTACTTTTTCTAATTTATTCAATATTAATTCAAGTAAAGATATCGGTCGACCACTAATAAACAATAGAAAATAACAACAACAGTAAGAAAAAGAACTCTGCTTCATGGAAAATACCAGCATTTGGGTTTGAAACGATGGCAGAATAAAAATTTAGGAGAACAATTCCTTTAAAAGACTTAAATCTTAATAAAATAATAGGGTAACTGAAAATGTTATTACCTCCCACTCCAGAATCTCTGGCTTCAGGTTGAAGGAACCACGACAGTAATTGCATTTCAGCTGAATGTTCTCTGAAGCTGAAGTAGGAAGTTGCCCATTGGCTGAAGTTTGGATGGTTGCATTCTGCAGGGGGCATTTGGATAATAAAGCCACCAGTAGAACATTACTACGGTGTACTTAGACATGGACATTCCTAACATTTAATGAGGCATGTACTAGCTTGAGTTCTTCTATTCCGGGTTCTACAGAATTGCCAGATATAACAGCTTTAATGGCATCTGAAGTACCTGGAACTTGGTGACACATTGTGAACTGCAGAAGCTCAAAACCTTTCCTTCAGGCAGAGTTGCCTGATATTGAGGTAATGCATTTCTCTTACAGAAGTGGCATGAGGGCTCAGAATCTACAAATACAAACAAGATCAAACATGAGCTAACATTTATAACAGATGTGCAGTTCTTATGACCTCAAATCTTTGAGTTTGTAGAAATGTGGTAAAAACTACACGTGCATTATATGTACTGCAGAACAACATTTTACATATTCAACACATGAAAACCACATCAAACGTAGGCATAAAGGGAACACAAATATAGGTGTTTGGCACCCATGGAGTGAGAGTCACAATATCAGCTCTAGGTTGTGATTATCTACTCACTCTGTGCAGATGTTGTGAATTTGCTCTTGGTCATACATGCTGTGGTGCAGTAAGACTCCATGGCTCCATTTGACCCAATACACTGAGTGGCATCAAATGATCTGCACATCACCTTACAGCCACTACACTGCACAATCTTCCCATGAGTCTGTGGAAAGAGAATTGGGATTAAATACCAAAAACATCAGAACTAGGGCTGCACAATTAATCAAAGCCGAGATTACAAAATGGCTTGATGTGATTATCAAATTACAAGATTAAATTAAATATGCACTGAGCATTTCAGAGTGAAGCACGGCACTGTGTTCTTTTACATGCTCAGGTGTTTTTAGTGGCTTGATTCACAGTACATGCTGCACCACACAAATTCATCTCTGCATATTCTGAGTTTGGGTCATATATATCATGCATTTGAGAATAATTTTGAAAATAAAGACATTAGGACAGCTATAAATGTTGTATTGTAATTTTACAGATGTACTAAAAAAACATTTATATGGTTGTAGTATAATATAGTAATATTTATTATTTTGTTTTATATTTTAAACTTAGTAAAATAATAATTAATATTACAAACTAAGCATAATACTTGAAGTTTTCTTGAAATCACAATTTTTAATCAGAAATAAATGTGCAATAAGATATTCACAGAACTGTGGGATGTGAACCTTAGTTTGACTTTGTACTGTTGACCTGCAAACACTGACCTGTTTATAGTCCCTGATGCAATTTTGACAGCAAAAGCGTTTCTGCTGACCGTCGATGAGTAAAAAGTGGTTCGCTGTGGCACGACTTGGCAGGTAGTTCCCGCACTGTTCGCAGCAGTTCATAATGAGCCCGTTAGCCATACGGTAACGATTAAAGCACGCGTCACTGCAGATCTTGTGGGTCACGTTCTTGAAGCTCACCTCATGTCGAATCTGGAGAACATACAAAAAGAGATACATCAGAATTATGCATTGTATTAAATGCTCGATTAATGTTAAAAAAATAAAAATAAAAAAAATCAACAAATAGACTACTAAATTGGTGTAATGGTCTTTTCTTCTGTTCCCAAGGTGATCACTATGGATACACCACAAATACAGTCAAGGATGGCAGTAACCATGGCTACACGGCTGGAAGGGCTTGATATTGATAGCGCTTGAAAATGATATTCTACAATGCACAAAAATAAAGATGGGTGAAAAATGACACCACTTGGGTTTTTCATCCAATTTCAATTAACCTGTATTACAGATACAGTGAATGTGTGAGCTGATTGTGACCATCCTTCATAATTGGTAGCACTTTCAAAGGCAGGATTCTAGAACTCTACTGCTAGTGAAAATATTTGTCCGCACAAGTCTTAATGTAGTCAAAATTCACAAATGTATGTTTACAAAACCATCAGAATAAAAACTCCCAAAAGCACATTGCATCACTTGCAGTGTATACAGCCTTGATGAATGTAATGGGAATAATCTAGCTCTATTGTGACACTATTCATCATTAATTCCTATTCATAATCTAAGCCTTTACCAAAGTAGGATTCATTAATTTACCAGCATCACCCAGTTCACAATGGCTGCCTTTCAGCCATTATCAGTGCAAATTTCAATAGTTAGGCCTACTAAGCGAACATCATGTAACAAAAACGAAAGAATGAATGAATGAACAAAGCTTTTTTAAGTATGATTAGTAGATTACAGAATACATAATAATTTATGACAAACTATTAATGATTTTGGCTATGAAATGGAAGTAGAGTCAGATTTTTTCATCAGCTTTGTGACGTACATCTGAGTCAGAGAGTAAAAAAAAAAAAAATGCAGGGCAGGATTCTAGGAGTGGGTTGTTGATGGATTTCGAGATGTGGGTATTGCACTCAAAAGTGGAGGCAGATGAACTTGAGCTAGCAAGAAAAGGGTCTAAGCAGACTTGTAAAAGTTTGGGGTCAATATGACTATATTTTTTTAAAGAAGTCTTTATTCTCTTAGGCTGAATTTATCTTCTCAAATACGGTAAAACTGTAATATTGTGAAAAATTACTACAATTTAAAATACTTGAATGTTTTAAAAAGTTATTTATTACTCCAGGCTTCAGCATCACATAATTCTTCAGAAATCATTCTAATATGCTGATACGCTGCTCAAGAAATATGTCTTACTATCATCACTAACGGAAAATGGTCATGCTGCTTAACATTGTGGAAACTTTTCTCTCAGGATTCTTGAAACAGCATTTATTTAACAGAAAAATCTTTTGAAGCTTTATAAATGCCTTTACTGTCAAAGCATGCTGTTGAAATAGTTCATCATTAAAAAGATCTATTTCCCTTTGTTATGCATCAATTATAATAACTGATTATCACCTACGCCTCTAAGTGTCTGTACATCATAAACAGAGCATAGAGCCCTGACTCCAGAATACACATTCTGAATAATATGACAGAAGCGATGTGTCTGTACATTAAACATGAAACAAACGTTCACAGCAAATAATATGCACACATAGTCATGGCTGCACCTGGTTATGTCAGTGTGTGAGAGATACAATCCAAATCAAATGTATAGCAGAATGTAAATTGTCTGACCTCAGTGAGCTTTCCACAGACGGTGCACTTCGTTTTGAGCTGATTCTTCTGAGGATTCTGTTTGTTTTCATAAGCTGCCAGGCAGCCTGTGCTACAGAACTCCTGAAATGATTCACTGGAGTCCACCTGGGCCACTATGGTGCCTCCTTTCATATTGGTAATATCTCTGATTTGGAGAAAAGAACAAGTGAGAAAGACACTCTAAATGAAAAACAAAAACATCAAACCAGTGTACTTCTATAAAAGCCTGATGGTGTGTACAAGCAAGAGTGGTAAGTGTCATTTTAACCTGCAGTTAACAATTTCTGAAATATGTACCCTCTCGGAAACAATTTTTTATTTATTTAAATGTCGTACTTCTTGCACATGGTGCAGCTCTTCTTGGGAGCGGGCTTATGGGAGAAGGCAGACAGGCAGGTTGTCGAGCAGAACAGGTGGGATGATCCTTTGCGCTGGTACGCAGTCTGGCCTTTCTTCAAAGGCTTCTTACAGTTGGCGCATGTGACTTTCATGGTGCGCTGTGGCTGCTGGGATCCTGAGGAGGACTGGCAGGGAGGTTTGGGCAGAGGAGCTGCAGGAGACGGTGAGTCCACTCCAGGCTGCTTCTGGTTACGGGGAAAAGAAGCCGACTGGGAGATCCATGAATCTGGAGGAGGACAAAAAGCTCATATACGTCATGACAGTCTCTTTTAAGACCTCTGCAAACCTTTTGGTTTTTGAATCCTGTTAACAAACACTACCTTAAAATCTCCATTCACCCTATATATTTTCTAAATGAATGTTGCAAGTCATCTGTGTGTATGCTTTTCATATTTTTTAATAATGTTCTGACAATCAAATCATAACTTGACCTTCCTGTGAAAACAACAGACTTCTTTCAGTGGCCTGCTGCACAAAGCTGGTTTCAGTTGCTACCCAGGTAAGTTTGAGATTAGTTTGAGCAAACTCTGGTTTTTCGGGCTCAAGAAGGTGGATTGGTTTTTAGCAGTGTTAATCACCATGGTAACTTACACTACACAGCTAACCTGCTCTGGAGCAGGTTTTATTCTGGGTTAGAGATCACAAACTCAAACTGGACCAATCAGCTGCAAGTAAAACTCACACCACCTGTAGCTCTCAAATTAAAGTAGTTTATAGTGAAAAAACTTTAGAGACAAAATTGCTCATCTTTTGGTGCAAATTATTTATTATATTTTTAAAATATGAATTATAATTACTTTTAATTCAAATAATATATTCATATAATTATATTATATTGACAAGTAGCCAAATATTAATATAAATATAAAACATGCATTCATAATTCTTTCAAACAACATGTATTTATTTGAGCTCTTTGTGAACCTATAATTATTAGGCATATTTCTTTGATTACCATCATGCATTGATATAGTCAGATATTCTTTCAGCTGCCTTCTTAAATTGACGCTGCAGCATAAGTGTTTATTCCTGCTTTAAACACATTTAATTTCATGATAATTTTCAGAACGATCTCTCAATCTTCAGAAGAGAAGTGAATCGAACAGACACTGTGATTGGCTGTTTGCCGCATGTGTCTCGCTTTCAGGTGCACGCGCTTCAGTGTTAATTGCAAACTCTGGATTGAACCTGAGTTGACAGAGAAAGTTTATACCAAGCTTTGAGAAACAATTGAACTTGATCTAAACCAGGTTGGATTTATCTGGATTTGTCACCAGACTTCTACAATCATTTAGTCCTTTAAATGATTTTAGGTTCATCTACATAAACTTTTGAAAGCAACACTCATCTCAAAATCCAATCAACAATCAATGCATAGAACCCATTTCACTCAAATGTAGGTCACAATACAGAAGAAAAGATCTGATGCTGCTGTTTCATTGCAACTTAAAAAAATATATATCTAGATAGATATCTAGATAGATAGATAGATAGATAGATAGATAGATAGATAGATAGTCTTTGCACAACATGCATTACGGATAATGGTGCACTGCTTTTGGAAATTGAAACCTCTAATACAGATATAATATTGTTTTGTTAGCACTAGAGAAACAAGTCAATGCAAGCCTTATGCACATCATGTTCTGTGTAAAAGACAGCAACTACAAGTGAACGAATTACCAGATCTCTGGTGTGTCCCCGTTTCTCCATTCTGCACAGGCTGGCTTGCAGCATTAATGCGTCCTGGGTTGAACGTGGGTGAGGGTCTGCCGGCTGTAGCCTGGTTCTGCTGGGCCTCTGGGTTCAGGCTGAATGCACTGCTGATCTGCAGTCCATTCTCAGCCCCCTCCAAATCCTCCAACTGGCCTGCTGATGGACCGCTATCGCCTTTCAGCGACGTCACATTTGTGATCATGAGGTTTATATCCTCTTGTGCACACAGTGCCAGTGGCGTTGCTGTTGACGTTGCCATGGCAACCACAGAAGAGTCCATTCCCAGTGTGGTAACGCTAGCGATTTTAATTTCAGAGTCAGGCTCGGTGCTGCTCAGGGCATCTTTAGCCTCAGGGGGCGGCAGGGAGGAAGAGGCGCCACCCTTGAGCTCTGAATCCTCCTCGTCATCGATAACGATTGGCTCGCTCTGGCTTTTGGCCGTTGTGGATGCGGTTGTGCCGGTGTTAGCTGCAGAGGAGGGAGGACTGGGCACCTTGGAGGTAGCTGTTGCCGTGGTAGCCGACTCTGCACAGTCATTGGGAGCAGCAAGGGTCTCTACAGGTGTGGGGCTGGGGGGCTGCACTCTCCCCTGAGAATGAGCAGGAGGCCCTTCTACCAATACAACATCGTCATCATTGTCTTCTGAGGCCTTGGGCAGGTCTGGTGCTGTCTGTGACTCTTCTGCAGATGGAGTCTGCTCTGTTCTGGGTGTTTCCATATGACCCTCCTCCTCCTCCTCCTCCTCCTCCTCCCCTGTGACTGTACCTGCCTCCTCAACATCTGCCCTGGCTTCCAAATCTCCATCCATTGCTTAGGCAACCACCTGTAGACAAACACAATGAGCTGAACAATTACCTGAGGAAGCAACAACATACGACTACATATGGCCAAATTTAAACAAATTTGCTCAGTTTAACTTTAATAAATGACTGATGTCATTAAAAATAATTTACCTTGGGATTAAAAAAAAACATAAAGGGGTCTCTGGAAAAACGAAATCCCTGGTGAACCCCAACAAAATGATTTTGAGTCACAAAGTACCCATGACATCATTATCAAGAAACAGTGATCACTACGCAACCAAAATAATTCACTCAAGCAAAAGGCAAATAAATGAATAGAAATTCTTATGTCATCAACATGTGACCCATTTAGACTTATTACAGGACTCAAAACACCATTTGCCTAACTGTTTTCTATCAAAATTAAATCACTGCATTAGCACATTTATTAAAAAAAATTGTTTAAAACCACTGACATCAAATCTTTTGGTTTGTAGAATAGGTGTTGATGAAAATAAAAACAAGTAGATTGCAACACTTTAGTCTCAAAATGATGTGCAATGGTACACAAAAATCGTGCCATACAACTTTACAATGGATGGCTTGTCATAGCAGACACAGATTTCCAAATGCAAAGACTTTGGTTGAACTTTAATACATCTGGACTGCAATGCAGAGCTTGGAGTCTGTATCGGTCCATTCCCAGGATTTGACACTGAATGCCTCATTTCAGCTGAGATCTTATGTTGATGCAATACCGGCACAGACTCCATATGAAGCCAACGCCAAACAGCAAATACAAAAACACTGCTCAAATAGATGTGACACAAACAAGTTATCATTTTGAATCTGTGGACTTTCCTTGCAGGGTGATGCCATGATCATGATGCTGGAGGGAGGAAAGTATATGCAGTGTTACTGATCACCTCTCAGACGTGATATAATCACATGCGCGTGCCAAGTCTGCATTCTGAGCAACAACGCAAATGTTTTCCAAAGGCCCTCACTAAAATGCATCACAGTTTCATGGCCCCATAAAGCTGCACTTCTCAAGCACCAATTGTGTCAATTAGCAAAATAATGAAGTCATTTAGGGGCTGTTCCTACCATTCACCCCTGGGCCGTGCCCTTGACTCCGGACCCTTCGTATCCACACACACATACACACCCGACCGCGATCCGCGCGCTGTCACGGCAACCGGATGACGACGTCAGCACGCTGTGCTTCATTGGCTTTCATTATTTTCTGGAAACTCAAGGGCCAACGGGTCCGCAAACTTGCTACGCGAGACCCCTAGGCGGGAGGAGCCTCCCAATCTACCCCAACTGCCCCTCTTCACGCAAAAACCCCGGCCCATGTGTCGATTGTGCTCCCACCCCTGGCCTCTCTGGCGCATGCAGCCATTGGATTAGCGGCGAACTGGAGGGAGGAGAGCCTCCGAGACTGCGCCATTGTTATTGTAGCGAAAACAATTAGTCAGAAGTAGTTATCAGAGAATAATTCCCGCGACAAAAATGCAGGGAAACTTAACTGAATGTCATGTCTCCGAATAGATGCATAACGGCACTCTAAAATATGTAATTTTGCATAACAACCCACATATAGCACTGCGACTAATTTGACTCTGGCTATAAACACACTTCTAACATACATTTAGAAAATACGTCTGGTTTTGTCTATACTTATGAACCTCTTTAGGATTTCTACGAGCAATAAGTTTTCTTTCCGGTATTAACACTTGAGTGAAGGTTTAATTGAAGTTACCCCAGAGCGTTTACCCCTGGCAATCAAAAGGCAATTCATGTGGTGCCCTGTGGGGGCGCTGCGCAGTTAAGAAACACCAACTATAACGCCTATAGATGACCAGCCACAAATATTTCACTAAATATCCCAAGCTTGTCAATTTAACCAGGGTCTAAGAGCACATCTACTAATTAACTACAAAAACAAGAGCCCTTTACAAATTGGTAAATCATCTTGCCCCCTTCAGTCAGCGGGTAGCACTGCTTCATGTCCGCCATTAGAGAGCGAGCGAAACAATGCGCGAGAGCATAGGCAATAGCACCCTGCCACGGCGGAGGGGGGAAATCTCAGGCGGGGTAAAATTGCACGTTAAATTACCCTCGCGTGAAAACACCGGTGACCCCGATAGTTTCCTCGGCTCGAGCTCCGCAGCGGACATAGTTGTAAAAACTTTGGCCAATTACGCACAGTTCAGCATCAAAACGCCAGAGAAATTCTTACCGGAGTAGAGCTGGAGATGATAGAGCGCCACTTTTGTGCCTTGACATAAATCCTGGCGCGCATGCGTGAAAACGTACGGACGTTCCAGGCGCGTGGGAGGAGAATACTGCCAACGAACGAGATCTTCGCGCTACTCTAACTGGATCGTGCGCGCGCTGGTTATGGGAAGTCCGATTTGTTTATGGGAATCGGTTCTTTTGAACAGATAATTTCAAAGATCCGGTAAAAAAAACACGATTTCGCGATTCTTTTACGCCATGACGTATTAACTCCACCACGTGGTCCTTGACGTCCCAGCGTGGCACATTAAATGTTCCACGTGTAGGCACATTGTGCTATTGCTATTCTCTCGAAATTCTATCATCTCACTCAACTTTTATTGGCTCAGTATGAATCAGCCGTTTTCAGAAGAGACGGTTCTCGGTTCAACAAGTCAGTGAGTTGTTGACTCGAAAACATCTCTGAACGAATCATGAACGAACCTTGTGTGAAATGGTTCAACTGACTCATTGAACAGAATTGACTCAAAAGAACTATTCGTTTACGAACCAGACATCGCGAGCACGTACCACGTGCGGCAGTTTGAGATAACACAATGGCACCGCTTTAGATATATTTCGTTGAATTTAAGCTTAGTTGTGTGACAATCCAGTGAAGTCAGATTTGTAAATAAAATCTTAGGTTGTTTTGGTCGATTTCATCCTAATGGGATATAAATGAATGCTTTAACAAAAACGTGTGTAGGCTATTGTGCAACTTAATTAGAAAAAGAAAAAACTATGCAGCAATAGTTAAAAAGAAAAGGCCACCTTTGATGCTGAATGCCACGTAATTTATTAGAGAATATATTTTTTTCATAGATTAGAATACTTGCACACTTCTCCAAGCAGAACAATAAAAAGCCACTAACTGTAATTATAAACACTGGAGGGTTTACGCAACAGTCTGTGATTAAATTGAAAGGTAACTTGGGTGAAAATATGGCGACGGAACCGCATTACGTAAGAGTCAAAGTTACATTTTAGGAATGCTTTCTGTAATAAATCCTTTCACGAAACAAACTTTTCTGACTTAATTTACCCAATAAAACAAGTGTCCTTAAAGACCTCCTTGCCCAACACAAGTGGACACTGATGGAATCTAACGAGGAAGCGAATCGCGTGACCCAGTTTGTCGTTGTAAACAATTACTGTGACTACTAGACACTCAGTCAGTACTGTTGGTCAAAATGTAAAAAATATAGAATTAACGTTACCTATGGGCTTTACAGCCGACATTATTAGGGCTATAGGGTAGCCTACAGACATTTATTTTGACAAAGTACTCAGAGGCCTAATATTTTACATATATTGTCTGTAAGGGGATAGGCAGCAGTTAAACATTATCATAACATAAATATCTGTATAACACACACACACACACACACACACACACACACACTTATTTGAGCAGCTAGGTGAATCCTTCTGTGCTTTAAGGAACACTCCACCGTTTTTAGAAATAGGGCTTATTCAACATATTTCCTACATTTAGATATGTGGGCAAATGCATTTTTGTCTCAATGCATGCATTGTTTTAGTTTGGCAGGGTCGCCGCTAGCTTAGCTTAGCGTAATGAATGGAATCCTATGTAGCCAGCTAGCATGTCCCAAGGAGAAGTGATCTATATTATGTATATCTATATTACTATATTATGGGGAAGCATAGGCGAAGCACTGCTACTTGGGCGCAGAGATATCACGCAACACATGAAATCCCACAACTTCTGTCAACATACATTTCATGTGTTGTGTGATATCTCTGCAGCCAAGTAGCAGTGCTTCACCTGTGCTTCCCATAATATAGTCCCAAATTAATATCGGCCTAGGAAATCGCCTAGTCTTAATCTTCATCCCTTTTTGTATTCGTTGTGAATACGCAGGCCACAAGAAGTAATTAGGTGGATTTTTTTTTGGATCACTTTTACTCGGGACCTGCTAGCTGGCAACATAGGATTCCATTCATTATGCTAAGCTAAGCTAGCGGCGACCCTGCCAAACTAAAACAATGCATGCATTGAGACAAAAATGCATTTGCCCACATATCTAAATGTAGGAAATATGTTGAATAAGCCCTATTTCTAAAAACGGTGGAGTGTTCCTTTAAGCTTAAAACTGATAAGGTCACTTTAGTCACAGATGTTCTCTGTTTTGGCTTTTTAAAAACCCACTTTAAAGTCACTTCTAGGCCAATGAAAATATACCCACGTGGCCACAGCAAATATTTTATGGTGTTCATTTTATTGTGCATGTGACAAAGATAGTACACCAATTCATGTATACAAAATGATAAGTTTAAACAGAATAACCCTGCTTGTCTTAGTGTTATAATTGTTTTTTATATTTCCCCTTTAACTGTCATACATTGACCTTTTTAGCTGTTGACTGTTAATCCAATATTTGATGCCATTAGACATCAAATGAACTGTGGACTATACCATGAAGTAGTGGTTGAACAATATATTACCAAGGTTGATGTATCAGCCAATATTTGGCATTTTTTAAATCTCTGCATGGGCTGATAAGTTTTTCTGTTTGGCCGATGTGTCGGAATTGGGTAGGCCTATTCTAATTTTGACAGCGCTATTTTACTATTAACCATTTGATTTAAATGAATGTATGCATATAATAAGCTTTATAATCAATATATTAAGCTTTAAAAAAATAACTACATGTGAGCTTACATGTTCAAGTCTCTCTACACCTATATAAACTACACATCTTTCACTAATGTAGCTAGATGTTTTCTCTTAGTTGTCCTCTTTCATGGACAGTTATTATTTTCTTCTTGCCGTGTAAATGTTTAAATCCTTAATATTTTTCAATCTCTCAATCTTCAGGAGAAGAGAGAAGTGAATCGCAGTTTCTATAGGCATATTTGACTTGAAGCGGCACAACACAACACCGTACAACGTCAAAGTACTGTAAGAGCGATTTAAAAGCATACATAGCCATCAGCTCTCTAATTGCTCTCACAGTACTTCATGTCATACACTGATCGGTCTGCGTAGCGCCGCTTCAAATCAAACACACCCAATGAGTTTCAAGGCATGTGATTGGATGTTAGCTAGTGATGTCACATTTGTATGCACACACACTCCATCGTTAGTTGACAGATAATGTTTAAGGTACCTACAAAGTTTATTTAACTACCATCATGGTACAGACGTCGGGACTTATTCCCATGTTTTTTTTCTTGCTGCCCTTATAGAATATATAGTAAAGACATTTCTATCACAACCAATCTCTAGTGTGTTTCTAGGCTAAGGACCATCTTTCCCATCTGAACACATTCTAACATGCATTTGTTCTGAAATACAGTCTTCCTTTTTAGAATGAATGTGTATATTAAATTAAACTACAGGGCTGAAAATCTCTAATGCCGCACCAGTTAATAGAACCACTGTTCATTCCCTTTGAATATTAAAGGTTGGTATATTGAATAGGAATGACGACAAAATAGATTGTTATGGAAATATATGTACAGTTTATTTACTGTAGTCAAAAGAGGAAGTGAATCAATGAGCAGTCTTTCACTTACTAATAGCACAATGACGGGACAAAGAGAGGTAGGCCATGAACAACAGAATAAAAGAACTCTTCACTGCACTTCTTCAGGATGAGCCCATCTGTAAATTCCCAATCTTAGTTCAGTCATGAACGATTTTATGAAAACTACACTCACGTGACTTGTATGATCAGTACGAGATGACGACCTGAACTCATGTGCTGCCATTTTAACAGTTATATAACTAAAGTCAAATGCAAAATCTAATAAGAAATTAAACTGAGCTGATGTACAACCTGCCTGACGACACATAGGTCCACACATAAAAAGGGTCAAGTAGCCTACTAATCAGCATAAAAAAGAACCTGGTTCTACTGATCCCTCCTACTTGGATGACTTTAACCTGTGTGGATCCTCCTCTCGATGCAAACACAAATTAGCCCTTAAAATACCTCACAAACCAAATGTATACATTCATACATTTCTTCAACTATAAATGGCATAATTTTGTCCAATTTAGGATTCACGCCATTAGTTCATGCTTTTTAAAAACAATCACATTTTCAGGAAACAAAAAGCACCCACTCTGGTGTTCAAAGTCACACTTGGGTCCAGTCTTGTCACAGTCCCATGAGCACAAAGCAACAGGGAGACAAGAACTGCTCGTTCATTCCGTCATTCACTCTGCAGAAGCAATGCTGACAGAAACGCATCAGACTAGAGTGTGGTCGGGTTAAACACACAGAACATAAAACAGTGGGTGAATCTGAAGTGATAAATTATTCTATTTAAAAGGAAAACAAAAATAAAAGGAACACTTTACAAACAAGATTTACAATTGACAAGATACAAGCCCAATGTGTCACACTTCATGCTGCCCTCATGTGTGATGCAGTTGCTATTCAAAAACCATATCTCCAGAAACTCGTTACAACACTTAACCAAGCACGAATTTAAAGTCACACTGAGATTTGTGACTGTTGTTTTTGACCTGTTAGTACTTCAGTCTTTCCCCAAAATAAAACAAAATTTCTAAACTGTCTCCTGCTCAGCATGTGTCATGTGTAGGAAAAGTCTCAGTTCTGGGAGAGGGCGAGCTCCTGCAGTGACCTTTGACCTGGAAGCGAGGAGTGTGGCATCACTGTAGCTGAACTCTGTATGCACAAATGAGGAGTTTAACCTGTGGAAAGGGAGAAACACATATTCCCTGATTAATACATTCAAATTATCATAAACCTTGCTTAGTTCAGTGATTTGTGAGTTGATTCAAATTAACTACAAAAAAAATAATAATAATTGTGTCAAATATTTCGGTCATACTTTAGTTTAGGGTCAAAATCTCACTATTACCTAACTATTAACTACAACTTTTGCCTAATGAACTCCTAATAACGGCTTGTTGTTAATAGATAGTACGGTAGTTGTTAATTTTATGTATCGGGTATGATTAAGGGATGTAGAATATGGTTATGCAAAATAAGGCATTAGTATGTGCTTTTAGAAGTACTAATAAACATAATAAAAAGATAAGGAAGCACCAAAGTGTCTAGCACACACTTTGGAAGTGGTAATGCAGTGATAGAGCTTATTGGATGGGGCAACAGTCCTCGAGGTGCTTAGTCTACCATAAGGAAGAAGGTAAGAATTACAAATATTTTTTTGAATTTGCACAGATTAATTGTTTACAATCATTTTAATACCATGCATTTAAAAAAAACCCAGACAGGGCAGACTTTAACATTCCTTGATTTTCCGAAGAACCAAGGGAACCAAGTTAGCTACAAGTTTGATTATTTTAGAGATGCCATATCCCAAGTATTGCTTTGGTGCATGTTCAGAAACTTAAACAATAGTATCTAAACTCTCATATAAATATTTATCTGTAACAGTCCCACTTACTTTAGCTGTGGGGGACTCTGCTAGACGAATGAACAGTTTGTTGGCTCCTTGAACAGGACTGAAAGAGTATATGAAATGGCTGTCCTGCAGGGGGAGCAGCACACAGATTGTGAGAGACTGCCGACATTCAATAGAATAAATAAATTATACATTTGAATAAGGATCATTCATGACATCAGCGTCTTACCAAGAAGATGGGCAGCTGAAACTTGTCATTCAGGACGACAGCATGGACACTACACGGTCCGCAAAGTCTAGCTGTGATCTCATTAAGGAAGTTTGCATGGAAGATGAAAAGCAGGATGCCAGATCCTGAGACAGAAAACACAATGACGACACACTAATTTGGTAAATAAAATGGCAGTTACGAAAACAGAAGAATTTGAAGGAAATATCTCACCCTCTCCCGGTGTGTGTTGAGGTGGTTTGTAGTTGAATTCCAGTGAAAAGTCTGGTCCCTCGCACAATCTGTGGCAAGCCAGAGGAAATACAGGTTCCAGCAGGGCCAGCCGCGTTTCAAAATAAGCTCTGATTGTCTCCTCCGCCACTGTTGATAACCTGTGAGATGACATTTTATTTATGTGTATGTACATATATATATATAAATAAATAAAACATACTTATATATTTTTATTATTTATATATATTGCAGCGATTAAACACTCACGTTTGCATGTGGTCTTTGATTAGATCATATACCATCACATTGTTGCTAACTTTGGCACAGTACAAGGCAGTGTTCTTGTGTTTAGACAGGATGTTGCAGTCAGCCCCATATTCCAGCAGAAGGCGAACTACATCTGCATTGCCCCTCTTACAAGCCTTAGAAAGAAAAATACAACAATCTGGACTTAGTACATAAAAGGTAGTACTTTAGGTGCACTTAAATGTCTAACAGCCAAAGCACAAATTAAATACAAAAACAATAACAAACAAACAACAGTACACAAGTATAATTGTATTTTTTAAAATAAATGAATACTTATATAGAGGATAGGATACATAAAAATCGATCAAAATATTCAACAGAATTATTTGAATTATTTTTTATTCATAAAAAAAAAGACCATATAAATATTTATTAAATAAATTATATGACTGTTGTTTTATGACTGAGCACCAGGACTCTCAAACAGACGCACACAATCACTGTGTGTGAAACTACCCCAAATGATACAGTCGGAGGGCACTGAAGGGATTATCACAAAAATTCTCTATAAAAGATTTCTGTAAAGAAGATCCAAATGACAATTATTTTATTATTTAAACAATTGGCAATTGGTTTTACAGAGGGATTGCTTTTTTGTCAATTTATTTCAGCAAGGAGATGCCACCCCACCTCAAATCGAGCCCAGAATATAACAAGCTTCTCACCTTCATAAGAGCCGTTTCTCCACCCAGAGTTTGGGCATTTACAGATGCTCCTGCCTCCAGAAGAATGGCCACTGTCGTCAAGAAGTTCTGCACCAAACAGGATGAATTATAAGACAGTTGAGGGCTTGTGCACTAACCAACAAAATCACGTAGAAAATGAAAGCTTAACTATACTAAGACAAACATAACAATACTATACAAAATATGCTTATACTCTCTTGTACTTAGTGATTGAAGTGAAACAGCCAACAGTGAGGGTTCCTGAATAGAGCAGTGTTGTTCTGTACCTTTTCAGCAGCATGCATCAGGGCAGTGGTACCATTCTTCTGTCTAGCGTTGACCTTCACTCCTTTCTTAATAAGCAGCCGGAGGACATCATCCTGACCACCTGCAGCAGCCAGCAGCGTTAAGGACATTCCGCTAGAGTCCTGCAGGTGGCAGCACATAAACAAAACATTTTTACATATCTCAAATAGAGTTTACTATTCAGGATTCAAAAAGCATCTTTCTTCACTGATTAAATTTAAATTATATTAAATAAAAATATTACAATACAGATGAGCAGGAATGTTAACACAACTCTCTGCAGGTATTATAGAAAAGTATGTTAATTTGAGTGAAAACATCTGTTTCTGCTCAGCATGTGATTGTCCGCCCAGGGACTGAATGATGAACTGTAACATGACCCAGTTTCTTTGACTAGTCATTATAAGAGATTTCATGACAGACACGGTCAGAGATAGAAAAATAAGAGAGGAAGAGAAACAAGCAGCATACCTCCTGATCCAGATTGTAGTCCTCTTTGGAACCAAGTGCACGTTTTACTGCCAGGTAATTCCCATTTTTCACTGCTTCTCGCAGCTCAGCTGAGAGTTAGATGGTAAATAAAGAGCAAGGGAGAAAAGGAGAGGAAAAACATGTGAAGAAAAACTTGAGACTGAAAACTGAATGTTACAACAAATGAAAGATAGTCCTATTGTTTTTCTGTGTATATCACTCACTGGGAGTTAAGGCTAGCGGAGAGAGATTCTCATCCTCTCCATTCAAGTGTTTCTGAAAGTCCTCCAGTGTCATCCAGTCCAGCTTGAGCTCAAGCCCAAGATTAAGAGATGGCAGTCCCCTGTCTGTCACACAGAGACACATGGTTACTGGTGTGCAGGGGTGACCTGGGATTCCCACTATATTAGCAATCACAAGCATAGCCTATAATACAAATAAAATAGGCAAATGCCTATAGATAACACAATGTGTTGTTCCGCTCAAAAACAGCTAAATGAAGTCCAAATTAGGGCTGCATGATAAAAAGAGAAAGAAAAAAAGATTGCATTTTATCTGATAAAAAGTGTGATTGTGATTTTTTTTTTAAAGCACCTGGTTTAATGTGCTTCTTTGGAGATTTGTACAATTTGGCCAAAAAATCATTATACATCAATATCACTATAAAATACCAACAATTATTATTTTAATTATGATGATCTCATTACCTATCATTATCATTACTAAAAAATATTATACAAAACAAGAAATAGTACTATTGTAATATTTTATTTGTAAAATAAAAGAGTATTTAAGAAAAATACAAAATGTATTCACAGTACAATTTTAAGATTACAATAATAAAAGCTTTTTTTTTTTTTCATGGTTTCATTTTCAAACGTTAAACCATAAAGCTTTTATTTTGAAACATGTTACTTTTTCAAATGCATGTTATAAGCGACCCCAAACTCAACAGATGAGTTTGTGTGGATCATTTACTGCGATCCAAGCCGCTCTAAAACACAGAAAACACTGGATAATGAGTTGCACTCATGTAAAAGAACACATTGGCGCACCTATATAAAATCGCACATATTGTGATTTCAATTACATATTGCGATTACATATCACGATTTCGCTTTCATTTCGATTAATCATGCAGCCCTAGTGCAAATGAACAGAATCTCAAGACATGTTTTTAAAAGTTGAACCTCTTCAAGTACAAACCAGGAGTTTTGTCTGAGCGCTCCATGGTCTCCTGAGAGTCCTGATTGTCATCGCAGGTGGTGAAGACCCGTGATTCACTTCTCCTCCTTTTGTCTTTCCATCTGGAGTCTTCTGTAGAGTCAGGGGACGCTATTGACTCCGTCATGGACTTCCTTTCCAGCCTCTCTTGCCGGGCTTCTTCTGCCAGTCTCTGTGCCTCTTCCATGCGTGCTTTTCTCTCCCGTTGGGCTTCCTCGATTCTTTCCTTCTTCTTTCTCTCCTCTTCTTCAATCCTTTCTTTCCTCCTCCTCTCCTCTTCTTCCATCTTTTCTTTCCTCTTCCTTTGCTCTTCCTCTCTTTGCTCCCTTTGTAATTCCTCCTTGGACTTTGTGGCTGGCTCATCAGATTTATCACTTTTCTCCATCTCGGATGCTCCCTTCTCCTGTTTCTCGTCTATCTCCATAGACACAGGACTCTGACCTGATCTTGGCACTGTTAGGAGAAGAATTTATTTGTTAATATCAGGTGATCAAACAAAAAGTACAAGACTGTTAAAAATGAAAGTCAGATACAAATGCATTTTACCATCTTTTGCCTTCTCCATCTTATCTGAATCAGGTTTCCGTGCAGGAGACTGCTTTGACAATTTAGTTTTCTTTTCATTTTTCCCTGTCCCCTGCAGAACAAGTAAAAATCACAAACATAAGATTTTTTTACATTTTCTGAAAACATTTCCAAGCATTCTTGGTGGTTGCCAGTAAGTAAAAGAAAAAAATAACTACTCCTTACACTACCCTTGACAAGTTTGTAGTCAGGAAGATGTTTTTTTTTAAATAAATTAATACTTCTATTCAGCCAGAATGCATTAAATTGAGCAAAAGTGAAAAAGTAAAAACCATTACATAGTTACAAAGGATTTCTATTTCAGAAATAAATGAACTTTTCTATTACGGACTTCTTCAACTTGTTCAATATTGAAAATGATAAGAAATGTTTCTTAAGCATATTAGAATATCATCTTTTACTGTATTTAAAAAAATTAAAAAAACAGTAAAATTATTCATGAATATTTCATAAACATTAAACCTTTGAACAGTATTGTGTATTACAAAAATGAGAAAACAATGAAAGGAAGAAAATGGGTTCCATCAGAGCTTTATAGACCTTTATATACCTTTGGAGTTACATTTTTGTTCTGGTCCGCTTGTCTCCTTGGTACACGATCTTTTGCCTCACAGTTCAGCAGGAACTTCTCAAACAGGTTAGAGGCACCACCCTTCTCACCACCTTCTTCTTTCGGCTCTTCCTCTTTGGGTTTGATTGGGGCTGTTGATGCTGTGGAGGACGAGGAGGAGGAAGATGCAGATGAGAGACGCTGAGAAGTAAGGGCTGCTTCTTGCCCTTTGCTCTTGACCTTTGACTTGGGTACGGGCGTGGCTGCCCCCGTGTCGCTGGAATCGGGCTCCTCCTCACTGCGAGAAGACTTGCTAGTGCTCTTGCTACTAGTAAGGTTCTTGAGCTTGTTTGAACCACTTTCTTTCAGCACAGCCGTTGAAACCTCAATCTTTTTAGGCTTCTTCTCTTGAATCAGGTCTTTGAAACCTTGCAGTTTCAGGTCAGACTTGGCCTTCTTCTGCTTGGCCTGCTTGAGGTCGCCTCCACTCTCACTTCGCACAGATTTGTCTGTGGATTTTGCTGTCGTGGTTTTGGAGGAATCATTTGTTTCTGTGTTTGTCGTATCATCTGTTTGGGTCTCAGAGGGCACATCGCTCTTATCATCCTCTTCGTCAGAGGAATCAATCTCTCTTTTTGACTTGATTTTCTTTTTCTTGCGGTCTTCTCCACTCTCTTTCTTCTGTTTTCCTCCATCTTTAGGCTTGTCAAGCTTCTTTTGTTTCTTAGGAGTAACTGGGGCATCATCATCATCGGATTCAATGAGCCTCTTCTTCGACTCTTTTTTAGGAGGTGTAGGGGAAGGATCCCTACTCTCCTCTTCCTCCTCCTCATCTTCCTCATCAGATTCAGGCGCAGGCAGAGGCTTGTCCTCCCGCCATTTTTCCTTCTTTTTCTTCTTCTTCTTTTCTTTCACAGGCATCTCATCGTCTGATTCCTCCACTTTCTTCTTTTTCTTCTTCTTCTTCTTTATAGGTGATTCTTTGGGTTTCTCTTTATCACTTTCACTCTCTGAGTCGGCATCGAACAGATCACTCTTCATGGGTAGCTTCTAGGCACAACGGAACACAAATCAGTATTCATAAAGAAGTTAGCAAGTAAACCAGATATTGATTGCATTGTAGGGCTGGGCGATATATCGAATATTAGCGATACTATCGCAATAATTTTGACGACAATGTAAAATTTTTAAATATCGTGAATATCGAATATTTCAAATTCAACATGCAAACTTTCCCAAATAACATTACCAGATAACGCAGAGGTCTGCTCCCACCATTCACTAAACATCGGAAGCAGAAGAGTTAAATATATACGCCCAGCGTATGAAAAAGAAAGCAACAGAAATAATAGCGCAGCGCGGGACGTGCTCGCGCTGCCGGACTCTGACCGGAAGCGCGCGCACACGCCTTTCAGACAACATGCGATCGGGATTCAGTTCCTTCATGGATTATTGGGTTTCAGTGGTCAAACAGATGTAAAAATGCACGTGCTGGCAAGTATTCAGGTAAACACAGTAGTGTGTGTCTTTAGTGAACGTACCACTGATCTATATCATTTATATAGATCAGTGGAACGTACAGAGAGTTGAGTGAGAAATCGTGTGTTACAATGAATTTGGTCCGTCGAGGTCTTAAAGGGCCGGACCTCATATTCTATGTGATTTAATGTTAATCAAACAACAACGAAAATTAGAAAACCACCCCATGCTTGGCTAAACAACTTTAATATATTTATTAAGAATCAGTATAGCCTATAGTTCATTTATAGAGTGAAGACTTTTATATATATTTGATTTTTGATTTATTTCTTGACTTGCAGCTGTTAAATAGGCCCACTGTAGCTGAAAATAAAGCACTGTTTTTGTCATATTGCTTGTAATTTGCATGTTTTACTTATGTTTTTAGTTTTTTTTTTTAAAAGATCAAATTAAAAATCTATATTGTAATTATAAAAGTACATTTAAAAAATATATTAAATTACTCATATCATGATTTAAGATTTTGGTCATCCCAACCTGTTACCAGTAAACGTAAACATTTTGTATTTAATTTGGTTCTATCTAAATAGTTTTTGTTGTTTTTAATGGGGGCAAAAGAAAATCTTATTTTAAATTTAAAAGCAATTGCAAACATATCGAGATATATATCGAATATCGTAAAAATTTGGACAATATTGAGATATATATATTTTTTGGATATCGCCCAGCCCTATTGCATTGACCGTAAAAATTCTTAGAAAAACTACAATCGTGAACACATCTCAAGAGTCTCACCATGCCAGGTTCTTTCTTTGGCTTCATCTCGGCCAGGGCCTTCTTGTAGGCCAGCAGCACCTCCCTACAGTCATCCAGATGCGCCTCAGGCTCCCAGGTGTCTTCCTCCGATGAATAGTTCTTCCATCGCACCCGATACAGCACCACTCCCTACAAAAATGGTAGACCACTGGGTTATCTACAATTTCCAAACAGCAATAATAAAAACATACAGGTTTAAACACTCATTAAAGGTTCACGAACCCCCCATTTCAGCACAGGTTAGTTCTCACCAGAGTTTTGAAATTATGGAGTGAAGTGGAGGGGGAGACAGACAACAGATCCCATCAGTTTTATTTCACTGTCATTGTTGAAGGAATTGCAGGAATTAAAATGAAGAAATATATTTCACATGGTTTTGTAAGCTCACAGTAAACAAACACATATTCTGGGTGAAGTTAAACTCGTTTTTATCTCAAACACCTGTTAAAATCTCAGAAAATTAGTTTAGTGTTTTATGACCCTTTTGAGGCAGCCATGTTGGACAGTTGCCAGTTTTATACTGTAAAAAATTTTTGTTGGTTTAACTTAAAAAAGCAAGTAACCTGGTTGCCTTAAATTTTTTAGTTAATTTCAATTAAAAATTAGAGGTAATACAATAAAGGAAATAGGTTTAATAAATAGAAACTCAAATTAGTATATTATCTGAACCACATAAATAAAATTTGTTGTGATAAATCATGGAAATAGCTCAATTTGTCATGTTTCACTGCATTATAACAAATAAAACACAATTACACAATATGTTTACAAAATCTTTTAATAATATTTGGATAAAGGGTGATGTCGATTCGGAAAAATGTTTATTGAATTAACTAAAAATTTTAATTACAATGAACTCAAAATTAAGGCAACCAGGTAACTTACTTTTAAAATATTATTTTACAGTGTAAGAATGAAAATGTTCCTTGTGTTTAAGTTCTAAAATTACTAAGACTTAAATAAAAATAAATTAAATAATTAAAATGGCAAAAACATAAATAGACTGAAAATATAAATATAAAAGCTAATTCAAAACTAATAAGTATATAAACAAGTGAACTTTATAAAAACAGTGAACTTTTGTTTTTAGGGTATGAAAACACTGCTTAGACTGTAGCGTCAGACGTCTACCTCACACTATCACTAGTGTCATGCACTACATGAGAGAATGATGAGATGGGTGATGGTTATAGGAGGCATCAAGGCAGTAATTAGCAGACACATCCCAAGCGTCACAGGTTAGTTTCAAAGGGAAGTTCATTATCGCTGTGTTGCTAAGTAACAAACACAGCTGATTCTCGGCTCCTCTTATTTCCCGTGACTCTAGCTGGAGGATTAATAATAGTTGAAGATCAAAGCCAAATAATATCTCTCCTCTTCTTCATCAACTGGTTTCACAAAACTGGCAAGCAACTCAATATACTTGACAACAACTGACCTAATTTCAACCAAATTTCAACGTTGAAGGTCGATCATGTGCCGGCTGGGCAGGATCAGTACCGATCGTTTATTTTAATTTATTTAATACAAAGTATAGTTAGGATTGTGTATTAAAAGTGCAATGTTTCTTCATATAATTAGTAATACTATATGGAGCCCCCAGAGGAAACATTATAAATCTGCATTGGAAGATACATGTATTTACCTTTGTTTTTATTTATACACAGTAGTAAAGAGAGTGGATAAGTGAAGAGAGATGGGACGGCACCAGAAAGGACCTGGAGATGCAACTTGGATCTTGGATCACCCAAAGCTCAACTACGCTATGTGTCCAAGCATTGAACAAGGCTTATCTCCTTTTACATATTAAATGTATTCACGGATCCCCGGAAATGACATGATTACTGCATTTCTTGCTTTAACTTTAAAACTTTATCTTTTCCATAAGAAAAGTGTTCTTATGGAATGCCATGCCTCTCTAGAGGGACTGAGGTATATCCGTCTTACAAAATACTGTCTTACACTGCATATGATGTTCTCAAAATAATTAAAAAAATAAAATTATTAAAATACTTAAGAATTTGTGTTTATAAAGTTTATTTTATCTAGTTGAAGGTATGGTACACATGAATGTGGGTACAAAATATTTTATTTTTTGAGCCCTGATATAAGGTTTGTACTGTAATTGTACAAAAAAACCTTGTATTTTCATATTCTACAGAGTTTTAATATTCTAAATACTGCAAGTTTGAGATGTTTATTTGTTTTATACAGTATAGTTAGATTTATAAAATGAATCATTGTTTTATTGTTTGTTATTTGCTGCCATTCATTAACTTTTTTTAATTTATGTACAGTAATAAACTTATTTAGTATTGTCACGTTCATACAAGCGCAAACTAGAAGGTAATTTAATTTAAAATAGTGTATTCATACATGTTGAAGGTATGAGGGTGAAAAAGTCAAAATATTAACATTGATCCAATTTGCAAAATCAACACCTAATTCAACATTAATTCATGAAGACGGTGAAACCACGTCGCAATATCAACAGTGAACTAACGCTGCAATTATGAAACAACGTCAGAATATTAACGTTGATCCAATTTGCAAAATCGAAAGGTAATCCAACGTTGATTCACCGAAAAATCCGGCTGGGTGCCCCCGCGGAGGTCTGTGCACGCTACTGTCTGTCTTAAAAGCACAAGACACTCTATATTCAAGAGCCTTGGCTTAGATTAGACTGCTAGTTTCCAGTACAAGCAGCAATGAGAAGCGGTTAATCACTGTATTTATGTAAACAAGCAAGTTTAAGACATAATTGTCTGTGCGTGTCTGCCAAAGCACAGTAGTCCACGAAGCACAGGCTGTCAGTTGATCTGAGAGTGGTTCTTACTGGCTTAAGGCCATCACTGACTGACTCATGTTGCAGTCGGTATGAATGGACAACACTTGGATACAATTGTTACGAACGCTGAGACCGACACAGACAGAAATATTTATCATTCAGAAGCTACTACATAGCGTTCTTGCGGAGTAAGAAATGAACAAGGTATCAATACAAAAATGCCACAGGAGTGACTAAAATGCATCAGATATTTAAAAAAGTCATGGGGAATTTTTTTTTAATGTAATGGAACACATATATGTGTCTATCTAGTTATGGGTTTAATGCCTCTGCATTCAAGATAATGACAAAAATCTGTATTTTGTTAACTTTTGTTAAATGTATTCTACTGTTCAAATTAAGTTTGTACTTCTTTTAAAGAAGTCTCTAATCTCCAGGGCTGCATTTATTTGATCAAAAAAGTAAAACAGTAATATTGTGAAACACGAATACAATTAAAATACATTTTAAAATGTGATTTATTCCTGTGATTTTTTAGTGTCACATGATCCTTCCAGAAATCATTCTAATATGCTGATTTGAGGCTAAAGAAACATTTATTACAATAATGGTGGAAACAATCTTCTTTGACTAATACAAATATTTTGTATCATTAAAAATGTAAAAAAACAACAACAAAAACACATACTTATCCCAAACTTTTGAACAGTATTGTTGTATACTGAATATGTTTGTTGCTCTGAAAAATAACTATTGTTCACATATGAATAACATTAATGACTAGCTTTAGTGTTTTCAGTGATGTGCAGCCTATACACATGTGTTTACATTAAAAAAAAAGTGCTTTGGGGTTTCATGACCCTTTAATATAACATTGATAAACCAGTTATTAAAACTGTAGTCAAGGATAGCCTTTGTTGGTTTATGACATCTTATGCATTATTTACAGGCTAGTTAGGCTAGTTTTGAATTTAAATGTTAATTTGATTTTATGTGCAAGGCATAACTGTTGCTGTATGGTAAAAAGGGAAATAAAAAAAGCAGCCGAGAAAGCAGTGAAATGGGACAAAATTCTGACTGATACAGTTGTGAGTGAGTTCTTAGTTCCTTGATCAAAAAATAAACTGTTGCACAAATAAGCTTAAAATATCATATTAGGTTCTATGTATCTAAATGGCTAGAAAAAGTAGAATTACCCATATTTAGACTCTAGGAAGAGCCTCTCACATACACTTTACTTCACACATTACAGATACATTAGTGACTGCAGTAGAACTGACTCCAGTTCAAAGGGCACCGAGCGGGACTAAATTGGATTTTACATGCTGTGCGTTATCTGTTCTCCAATCACTGACCCCCTCAACACACTTTACCAAGGATATATTGATCTTAACCAACAGGCTTTCATCTGCAACAGAGTTGTCTTTAATGTTCTTTTATCACAATACCTTTCCAAGTACACTTTTTTTCTGCTCACTCCACTCAATTATCCGTCGTCTTTTCATCTTTAAGCTATTTAAAAACAAACATCCCATTGTCACATAACCCTTGTCCTTTGAATACTAATGATACACAGTTCCACAAACACACACACGCGCCCTTGTGATATTTCTAGATTAGGCGCTGCTGAATGTAGCCTCACCAAAATAACCTGGTGGCAGTCTGGCATGAAGTGATCAGTTATTCTTGCATTTTACACATTCGGAACAACAGTCTCCAAATAATGAATCATTCAGTCAGCATTCCACATACGCTGAGGCAACCCAGCATCCACCGTAATAATGTGATAAAATTGGTCTGTAATGTGATATTCCCCTCTCTCTCTCTCTTTATTGAGAACCCACAAGGCAGAGAGAGAAAAGCACCTAAACACAGGGAAACACAGACTCTAGTCTAAACAGATCCCAAACTCACCATATCTCCAAACACCTCCAGAGCAAATCCATGTCAAGAACGACTCCCCATAGTACAGAAACAATATTCAAGGTCTGAGTGTTACTACATCTTAAAATGACCTAAACTACTGAATAATTGCTATAATTCTATTGAAATAAACGACTTCGAAGGCAACATGCTGAATCATTGTTATGCATTCCCAATATCACGCATTAAGGTCTAGCATGGCAAGCGATTCATCTTTCACGTATTAAGTGTAAAATGTATATTTGTGCGTTTACACTGTGAAAATGGTCATGCTTCATTTATTTTGTCTGATCACACGGATGTACACAATATTTAGTCCCTCTCTTTTCTATGCATTCGCGCAAAGCGACTAATAATGTGCAGTTTTAGATATAACTGTAATAGCGTAAACAGTCAGAGAATAATAAACCGTTGAATGACTGTCACTGCTGTCAACATTGTTTTCCTCCGTATGAAACACCATTGTTCGTTGTTATTTTGAGCCTAAGTAGGTTTAGTCAGGGGTTTAAAGTAGTAATTTAACTAGATTTTAAGCGGTTGTGATGTAAACAACAAGAGCACAACGCCTTTGGAACTCAATTTTGTCTCGCGCCTCTGCTCATGGCTCAAAGCGGGTGGCGAGCTGAGGTAAGTTAACCCTCAGAAAGTTACGAGTGCAACAGCCTTTCTGCACTGCGGGAAGTTTGTGTTTTAAGGAGAACAGTCCGTAAAATGCCCCCTTCACCTATTTCGTTGGCTTTATCCTACTAAGCATTCACGTATGTGCAGTATTTACTAAGGACAGTAATAGCTACATGCTAAGTCACTAGCAATATGGCACCCGAAGCGCTGCAACACAAACTCTCTTCGCTGCAGGAAGTTTGTGTTTTAAGGTGAACAGGCCGTAAAATGTCCCTATCAACTATTTATTTGGCTTCATCCTACTTTTTATACCATTATTTGTAGTATTTACTAAGGACAGTAACAGCTACATGCTAAGTCGCTAGCAATATGGCATCCGAAGCGCTGGCACACACTCTCTCACCTCCTCCACTCGCATGTCAATAATCCTCTCGACTTCGTATACATCTTCTTCATCCTGTTCACTGTCTCCAGGCTCCGCTCTCTCGGTTCCGGAGGCCATTTATGCTTTATTCAAACAAAATATTGACGCTACGTGTCGTATATATATGTGAGCTAAACGCCGCACGTCAGTCTAACTAATGCGTACACACATACAGCAGCAGCGCACTGTCGCTGATAGTACTCGTTGTTGCCAGTTCGCGCAAAAAAACGCGAAACATGTTCCTGGGAAAAAACACAACATGAAAGTCGCGTATACTACATGGACATGGCAACATGAATAGCCCTACAACAGAAGGAGGATCCTTGTGTAAGTAAACGATGACACATGATTGAGGTTATCTTTTCCCACTGCTAAATATACAACAGGCGACAAAGAAGACGAATAGAAAAATGTGTGACTTCCGCTAAAATAACAAAATTTTGGTATGACTTTTCAATAAGATTAAAATAAGAATTAAACTATTTTTAATGTATTAATTGTATATGTTTATCTCAATAATATGACATTTTATAAATATATACTATATAAATATTTATAAATAAAATAGGTAATTTTCTGCATCACTTTCAGTAGCCTTAAATTTGTTAACACAATGTTTAACTTGAACAAACAACGAGTAGTACTTTTACATCATTAACACTTCACTTAATGTTAAAATGTATTTTCATAATTAGTTACTGTATTGATTAGAATATGCATATGGATCCACACACGTATGGCTGTGAAAAGTATCACTGTAACATTCTGAATAGATTAAATTTGCTTTGTAGCCTACTGTAGTAACAGTAATTGTAGTTTGAGGCGGGAACGTTAAATAAGTAAACAAGCACTCGTTCAAAGGTAAAGTTACTATGTGGGGACAGTCCTGCTTTTTATTTCCTTAGGTGTTTATAAAATAGTACCTATACTATCTTAAGAGATTAGAATGTGCAAAGTCTCTGATTATTTGTACGTGTGTTATTTCAATATCTTGATTTTCATTAGAGATCTTATGCTAAGGTCTGCTAAATGACAATATCACTAACGGATTGCTGTGGTATGTGGTTTGCAATTCATTATCATCATCACCATCATTATTAACATATGACTAACACTACTACAATTTAATGTAAAACACTTTAATTACAAAAGTCCTGATTATGTTTTTTCCTTCTTACAGTTTAAACTGTATTTCACAGAACTTCACAATGCCATAAATAGTCTTGCATAGACTGACATGACTTTATGCTGGCTATTTGAAAAACAGCACCAAAACATTTACATGACACATATGTAAAAAGTCTGACTTATTGCACAAAGAACTTCATAAAAAAAACATGAATCACATCCACAGATCTTAAAGACTTTGTGCATGCATTGATTTTGAAGAAGTTATGGAAGGCTTGTGTAAAAAAAAGTTTTTAAATGAATGTTGGATAGATGCAACACCCTGTCATAAAAAAAATCATTTGAATCCAGTTATCATAATTACATACGGAAAATAAAAATTATTTTTATTATTATTTCTGATATAAAAATGTGGCACATTTTGGAAAAGCAGCATTTGATGAATTAGCTGACAATGGTTCCTTTTCAAAACTTCAGTAAGATTAGCATTTTAAAAGAAGTGCTAAAAATTGAAATGACCAAAGTTCTTTCAATTTGACCTGCAAGTCTCGATTGCATAAAATAAAACATGATTATATCTGACACTGTCTCCTCAGATATTATGACATTTAATGCTCAGTAGGATGAAGTAACATAGGTTTGTCTGCTTCTAAATACCATACGATAACATGATGCCACATGACTTGTCATGAACAGCACTGTCTGGGCTTAACAGTAGTCCTGGCCCAAAATCAGACACCTTGGTCACAGAGTGCAGGAGCTGTAAAATCTTTTGCTGATTTGGCTTCAGAACATTGTTTCCACAAGTGATTTTGAGAACGTCTGTAAATGGTATTATGATAGATTAGCACTGATCCGGATCCACTGCAGCCCTTGTCTGGTGTACTGGACGATATGGGCCATTCTGCTATGCAGAGTCAAAGGTCCAGTCAGTGTGTTCAGATAGTTGAAAAATTCTGGTGTGTGTGAGAGAGAGAATAATTTAATTGCCATTGGTTGAATTATCACTGAAATTCTTATTTTCGAATATATATATATTTTTAAACAATGTAAAAAAATCCCCATATAAATAAAAATATAATGTTCTAAAGAATAAATAACAATACATCTTAAAATTGAAAATAATATCAAATAAATGTTTGTTTTTTCTAAGCTATTAAAATGGGAAGTGCACAGTTTCTTTCTAAACAGAACTGCACCAAAAACTCACCCTTATTTTCCTTGGCCAGGGTATCAGCCACCTCCCAGTACTCATAACTGTACAGGACACTGTTGGTGATGTTGAGGTGATTTGCTGCCATCTGGTGGATACGATGGGGAATGCTGATGACGCTGCTCGGTGAGCTGCCTGGGTGAGATCCCATTATATTGACAGAACAAATAGAGGCATTTGGTACAGTTCCCCTGTTGAAGCACAAATACAGTTGTACTGACACTCAAACACAACATAAAGGTTTCTCACAGTGGCTGAGTTTATGAATTACAGGCCCAGCTATAGTTAGCTCTTACTTTCCAGCATCGTTCCAAGGGGGTTTGTGAGGTCCTTTTGGTGAACTCTAATAAAAGCATAAACAGTTATAAGTATGGGTTAATCTGTCAACAACACAACTTAATTGTTTTAACAAACTGTATGTATGATAACTGATAACAGCCAACCTTGAAGTAGTCCAGCAGGACTTTAGAGTATTTCAGAGCGTGGTCCTTTTTAAGTCTGAACATTTGCCAATAAAGTAGAGCAAGACAGCGGAAACTACAACCCAGACACAAAATATGTATTTTGTCAATAGACTATAGCGTGATCAATACAGATAGTTGCAGATTTTTGTAGTGTTGAATTTACCAGAGTACAGCTAGCTGTTTGTCTTCCTGGCTTGCTCCAGGGCCTGCATGACTCTTAAGTCTCATAGCGTATCTAATCAGAACAGAGAACATGTCAAATCAATACAGAGCTTCTCACAAAAATAGGGCCTTTTATTGGGGGTATAATCTACAGTGTATTGACATTAAAGGGTTAGTTCACTCAAAAGTAAAAATTCTGTCATTAATTACTCACTCTCATTATTCCAAACCCGTAAGACCTTTGTTCATCTTCGGAACGCAAACGCAGACATACTAGCAGTTTACGTTGTAAATAGAGCAGCGCTTTCGAGTGTTCTACTGTAGCCGATGATGTTCACGTGAGCACCACAACGCATGTGTGTGATAATGACAAAGGGAACTGCACTGTTTTTACAATGTAAACAGCAGAGAAAGGTACTGGCACAGGCTAGAATGAAATTGTTGAATAAAGTTGTTTTTGCACACAAAATGTATTCAAAATGAACAACTGGAGTCACATGGACTATTTTAATAATGTTTTTACTACCATTCTGGGCCTTGAAAGCATTAATCAAATTGCTGTCTATGGAGAGGTCAGAAAAAATATTTTAATTTGTGCTCCGAAGATGAACGAAGAACTTACGTGTTAATTAATGACTGAATTTTCATTTTTGCGTAAACTAACCCTTTAACAAATATTTTTGCATTTTTTTGTGGCTTGTGGATCTGTCAGCACTAAATCTCACCCATATCTGATGTAGGTAAAATAGTAGCTTGTCACAAGGAGCTACCCCTGTTTTCAATTTATAGATTATTAGTCTTGTGAAATATGGCCTAGTCAAAACGCTTTCCATGCTGAAATAATTTAGAAGAAGAAAAAGAATAGAGAGGGTGAAGGAGAAACACCTTATGAGCTCCACAGTTTCAGCATACATGGTGTAGGGGGACTTGGACTCGAGTGGTCCCTCTTCCATGGCTTTACCACACTCCATGAAGGACAAAGCGGCATCCACATAATTCACAGCTTTTCCTAACTTATCCACCTGCAAACAGAGATAGAGAGGCAAACGCATAAATAGAGTGGATGAATCAGATAGATAGGATACACACATGAGCCAGGGATTCTCAACCTTGTTTTGGTATTCTATTATCCTTGAGACCTCTTCACACAGCCAATTAGGAAAACACTTCCTAGACCCTGGGTTAACGTTCGTATTTGCATATTTGCGGTCTCTCTGTCATTGATAATATTTAGATACTGCATCATTGCACACGTTTGGCACCGAAATGCAGGGTAAACACTGCAAAAGCGTTGCTAACCCCGCTTCTAAATTACAAGTGTGAAAAGTTCCTTTACTCAGGGTTAAAAGCGGGGTTTAGAACGACGATAACCGGCACAATGTGAAAAGCCCATAATTTTCACAATGCTGTCATACCATTGCGTCTGCCCGATGTTTCAACCTCTTGGCCTCATGCATGTAGTACTCAGCATGATGAGAGCTAACATGAGGGGAAGAAAAAAACATTAGGTGAGAACTATGGGAAGCTTTTCGACATTATACGCTGCAGCATTGTTAAATGAAAGCATTATCATCCACTGCATTAACAGACATGAACTCACTCATCACTGATAGGTACAGTTCCTCGGTAGTGAATAGGAAGATTTGGAGTAAGAACCCGAGATCCAGAGAGAGGCTGTAGGTGTCCCGACACCCCGACACACTCCACCTCTACCTTGGGCTGCGTCTTCTGGACCTGTTGAGACAAAGGTCCTGTTCCATTAGTGTATAATACATTAGAGAAATCTAAATTCCAGTAAAGAACCTTCTTCTTCTATTATTATTATTATTGGTCTATATAAGGTTCTTGATATGCCAAATGGTTCTTGAAGATTAAAAAAGGTTCTTTATGTTGCATTATACATTCTTCAGATTAGAGTATTTGAGTTCTTTAAAACATTAGTTCTTCTAAAGAATGAAAAGTTCTTAGTTTGTCAAACTTTACAATGTCCTACTTTAAAATCAGGCTGTGAAATTCTTTTTGGAACTTACATTTTTAAGATTGAAGAATCGTGATAATGTAAGTGTTAGAAAAATTATTGTAAAGCAGTTGTAAAAACTAAGAAATCCCTTATAAATAAGCATTTGACTGGAGAAAGAAAGAAAGAAAGAAAGAGAAATAAAGAAAGAAAGAAAGAAAGAAAGAAAGAAAGAAAGAAAGAAAGAAAGAAAGAAAGAGAAAGAAAGAAAGATTCTGTGAGTGTTATTTTAAGAACCTGTGTTTTCTGTGCTGTTAAATCATTGTTTTTTTCTGCAGGTGTGTGGTACTTCTCTGCATGCTGAGATTTCACAGGGGGCTTTGAGAGCTCTAGTATGTCAGATGGAGGAGACAATGGGGACACTGGCCTCTTGGAGTAAAAGTAATCGTCCTGACATCTGCATACACAGCAATAAAGAGGACGTCATCAAAAACCAACATGTCCCAGTTGACAAGAATAACAGCAATTAATTGACCTTTTCCATGTTTGTATTTTGTTATAGGGGCTTTCCATGATGTCCTTAAATGTGTAATTGCTTGAAAATATCCCATTATACTATCAATATGCAATAGCACATATGTTCTAAATTTCTGAATCAACAAAATCTTAAATTTAACCTAACTGTATCTGCAAAGACAAACTGATTTATAAAAGGAAACAAGTTAAAATAAAGTAATTAGGTCTAAATATACCCATTTTGTTTGTTGTCAGCGCAGGTTTCCTCAGTCTCATTATGGACTGACGGTGGGAGTTTATCTGCACGAGAGTGATTTCTCTTATTTTCTCTTTGAGCATCTCCATTCTCAGCCTACGGCATATGGCAAAACATGCAAAAACTTACATGTATGTGGGAAGACACCTCTCATATTCAACAGAACATCAATTCAAAATTGCTGAATTGTTTGCATTAATTGAATGTAAAGAAGATTTTTTCTTCCTCACTTTTCTTTTACTTCTGCCATCTCCAGGCAGTTGGTCAGAGTGGTGCAGTTGCTTCATCGATGTCTTTTCTTTTGCCTTTCCCGATGACAAAGACGAAGATGAGGACTGACTCTCTGTAATCTCATCTGCACTAGGGACTCTACCCAGAAGAGTGAGGTCTATCCTCACAACAAGTTTTCTCAGGCCTCGATGTGCAACAGTGGGGGACTTCTCAGATCGGCCAAAAGGAACCAGTGTGTAGAGTTTGTGCCTGCCCCGGACTTGTTTATCTGTCTCAGGGGTGCTTAAGCTTGAGCCATGGGGGTGAGCACCAGTGCCTGATCCCTGTTTGTCGTCCTTCCTTTTTGGAACAGTTTTTTGGTTTGATGTTGAATCTGCAGGGACTTTGGCAATATTCCGGGGTGGACTGGACTCAGAGTCTGATTCAGAGGAAGATGATGAGGATGATGAGGAGGATGAGGACGAGGAAAACGATGGACAAGTGGGCTTGACGACAGGAGTAGGCGAAGGTGGAGAAAGTGGAGGAGAAGGGCTTGAGTCTATCACATGAGGATGTGAGGAAATGTCCTCATTGCTCCACCTTTTCTTCTTCCTCCTCTGCTCCTCAAGGTTGAGTCCATTGCTTTCTTGTTGAGCGTGATGCTGGCTGTTGGTGTGAGGTCTTTGCTTGGGCTGCACCGCCTTCCATTCAGCTTCCTGCTCCCTCCTCCTTCTCCGCTTCCTCTCTCTTTCCCCTTCTTCAGTTCTCCTATCTTCCTCGTCTCCCTCTTCCTCAGAACTCCGAACCCAGCGGCGCCTTATTACCTGCTCTTCCGCCAGTATTCTTTGTCTCTGCTCCTTGCCAGTCGGCACCAGGGTCACTCCCTGGGCCTTCCCTCGGCTGTCCACCTCCCGGTCTCTCTCTCTGGGTTTTGGCTCCTTTTGGGAGTGACCAGTTCTAGGCACTGGGGTGTCTCCTAATTTGACCCTGGGCTTTGGACTGGAATGTGGTTGGGAAGTCTGTTTAGACCTGGATTGCTTGGTATCTGGGAAAGATTTAGTCTTAGAGCTGTGACTAGAATGATTGTTGACTTCTCTTTGGGACGAGTCCCTGGACTTTGAAGAAGGACCACGATCTGAGCTCTTTAAAGTATTGAAATGAGATGAATGCCCCAATTTGGAGGTTGAACTGTGGTTTGATGCTCCTGTAGGGTCATTGCTTCTGTGATTATTTTCAATACTATGGTCAGTTGTAGATGAGTGCCTGGCTTGTGGTTTTGTGCTAACATGTGGTCTTTGCTTCAACGAATGCTTTGTAATTGGGTTTGAAGGCGAGTTAAACCTTTGCTTGCTTGTAGATTCAGAGTTTTTGGATTCAGGCTTGTGTGTGTGATCTTTGTGTGACTTTTCTGTTAAGCTGTGTTTGGAATGATGGGGTTGTTGGGGAGGACCAGGTCTGGAGTCTTTGGATCGAGAGTCTCTGGATCTAGAGTCTTTGGGTCTAAATTCCTTTCTCTGGTTGGAGCTATGGTCCGGAGGCACCCATGGCCTGACCTTGGGACGATGTGCTGGATTGGAGGCAACTGTTGGATGTGAAATATGCCTGGGACTTTCCCGTTGAGGTGACTGTTCCTGAGGATATGTTTCTTGGATAGGTACTGTGGTGGATGAGAAATTTGGACTGGGGCTTCTGGGAGGGTGTGGAAATAAAGGGCTTGGACTTCGACTACCTCTGAGGCTGTCTCCTGGACTTGGGCACACACTTGGCACTGGGCTTGGCACAAGGCTAATTCCTGGACTGGGGCATGGACTGTATTCTGGGCTGGGACGAGGACTGTTTCTGGGGCTGTAGTCAAATTTTGGACTTGGGACCGGACTTTCACAAGGACTATAATCCCGTCTTGACTCAGAGTCTCTTCGCCAGTATCTACCAGGAGATGGTCCTCGGCCACAGTCTGATTTTGCACTCCGTCGCTGTCCTCCTCCTGGGTCGTGGTCAGTTGGCTGATGCTTTTTAGGAACTTTCTCAAGCCACCTGTCCAGTTGCCACTGTGTGGAAGGTGGACTCTCTGTCTGGATAGAGAAAAGACAAGTTGAAGACATAAGATAATGATAAAACTGGTAAAAATAGTATTGTAAATATTACTCTAAATATGAATTTGATCAAATAATGTAACAAGAATGACCCAGATTACAACATATGCCTGACAAGATTATGATTATCAGAGAATCCACTCTTTAACGTAAACTCCTGAGGTTGACAACAATATAAACATAAACATATTGCATAACTTCTTAAAGACAATTGATGTATGTGGCTGACAATTATAACAGTGAATATAACATTCATAATAATAGTGGTGATGCAGAGTCCATCTTATAGACTAATATATTACAACACTTCTAGCTAATAAACATCTCTACTGTGGAAAGTAAACATGGTATGTTTGCAGAAGATTGCATAAACCCATATCTGAAGCCCATTCCTATTTACTCAACAATGTGATTGTGAGAAAGCATGTTGGACAGAATATAAAAAATGGCAATTAGAAATTGTTAATCCTATTGTTAGGATAAATGAATAAGAAACGTGAGTATTTATGTAAACAAGTCGGTGTGTCAGTGAGAGAGAGAGGAAAAGAAAAACAGTGGGTGAGAGGGTGAGCAAGAGAGAGAGAGAGAGAGAGCAGACACACTGTGGAGATTCCTTAAACCCTAACAAACCCTACTTTCAATTTCACACCATTTTCACCATAACAATGCCTCTTCAGTTCACTGCTTTCAATTATTACAATCAAGAAAGCTAAAGAAAAAATTCTGCTTTAAAAAGATAAATACTGTATGACAACAGAATCACACTTTATAGAGTGATAAAGTGAGCCACACTAACTATTGGCTTTACAAAACATTTGAACGAATGCCACAAAACGAAGGAAATACTCACTTGATAGCACACTTGAGCTCCAGGGCAAACTGTGCTTTCCCTGCTTGCCTCCAGTAGCTGACCAGAGTTAATTTAAACTTTTACTCCTCCACTCAAACATTCCCCCTTCCCCTCTCTCTCTCTTTCCAGCAAAGACACTGCATCTCTTGTGCCCTTTTCCCACTGCCCCTCAACCCCCCTCTACCTGGAACCGCATGGCGTTTCCAAGCCGTCCTCCTCAGAGACACTACATTACTACACGTAGATGAAAAACACATGGTGTTCCCTCCTCCCTTCTCCACAGGTTCCAAATAGATGGCATGTTCAGTAATAGAGCCAGCTGTGTCACACAGACACCTTCATTCATATGGCGGTGTAGCCCTATGCTACTGGAGCTTTTAATCCCTCTTTCTGACGAACAAAATTAAGACAAGCCAGTGTGCCAGTATAGCCAAATGTCATATAAAACAATACCACAGAATAAAATTTTTCAATTGTAGCTGTTATAAGCTCAGATTTTTTTAAAGGGATAGTTCACCCCCAAAAAATATTCTGACATTAATTACTCACCCTCATGTTGTTCCAAACATGTATGACTTTCTTTCTTCTGTGGAACAGAAAGAAGATATTTTTTTGGTGAAAAATATCTCAATGTTTTTTGTTTGTTTGTTTTTCCACACAATGAAAATTAGTGGGGTTCAGTTCAGGTTTGGAACAACATGAAGGGGAGTAAATGATGACAACATTTTATTTTTTTATTTTAAGGGCATGGGGGGAGGGGTAATCCCTTTAAGTTCTGTTTTATGTGATGAAATCAAGGCTGACATGTACTACTTCATATCTAGTTAGTCATCTGGGGCGCCACATGTTGACATGACACCCAGATTCTAAAGTCTCAGTGGCCACCCCTCCACATTCCTCTCTCCACCCCCCACCATCCTTTTTTTCCCCATCCACTAAAAACAACTACTGGAAAACAGACAGTGAGGCAATGAAAAATAGTAGAATGTGTGGCAAAAAAATGTTAGTGTACCTCTGTGCTGCAGTTTAGGGTCCGGTGTTGGGTCGGTGTCCCGCATCGAGCGTGTGATCCTGGGCTCGGGCTGCGTGATCGCTGGCTGCTGCTTTCCCACTCGCTGGAGGGGTCTGATCCTGAAGACCCTGAGCTAGAATGTCTCACCCTTCCAGCATGTGTGTGTGTGTGGTGCTGCTGCTGGCCTGACAAGCTGTCAGTCAATACATGCACACAATGGATGGAGATTGAGAAGTGCACACACAGTTCTTAGGCCACACACTCGATGCATTACATGTACAACAAGCTTGACGATCAAGTTAAAAGAAATTCCAAAATCCCAACAAGTATGCAGACTAAACCCTGACAAATTGCTTGGCCTACAAGTGATGTGTGTGTTTGGAGGTTTAACATGTTGAAAGGCCAAAAGAAACAGAGGCTGGTCTATCATCCAGCTGTCACATTCCACATATTCTGACCTCTTCAATATGTAATACACACATACAGAGACAAACACTGGCCCATAATGAGACGTGGTACAGCTACAAACATATAAAGCAGACATAACATCAAAAGCACACACTTACCGGTCATTATTGGCCCAGGAAGTTGTTTGCTCACTTCCCTGTTTAACAGTTAAGAATAAATAAGAGAGCTTTTTAGCTTGGAATCTTCAACTTCATGGTCACTATTAGCATCTTGACCATAGCAAAAGCCACAGTCCTGCAGTAATGCCAGAAAGGTCACGAGTCTGGTGTATTTTATGACTCAGACTGTTATGACTCATAAACCTGGGGTCCTGGGTAGAGATAGAGAATGAGATACACTCACACACAATGAGCTGGTGTTGTAGGTTAAATGACTGAGTCAAATATCGAACTCGCTACATTATCAATTTCAGCGAACCATGTCAAGTTCAGCAGCACAGAAATGGAGTGGTGGCATTTTTCTCAAGGAGACAAGGTGGCAGTGCCTCCTAAAAATGTCTGTAAATTGAGGTCTTAATTTGTTTTAATAGAACTCTTATCAATGGGGGTTATGCTCAACAAACTTCCATATTCTATAAAACAGGCTGCATCGCTTCTGGTTAAGGCCCTTTGTATGTGCTCAGTTAAATATAAAGCTATTTTACTGAAGATGCCTTCAAAGGAGGTACCAAAGATGAGCATAAATAATTTTGATCGCGTTTGTAGATTGATATCTAAATTTTATTTTTATTCTTCTCAATAGAATTTGGAAATTTTAATTGAAAAAAAAATAAATAGCTAAGTTAGCTGATTTCCTTTAAAAGTCCATAGATATTTCCATCAGTTCATACCGCTGTTAACACTTTCTCTGACAAGCGGATGCGATGAGACCTGTTTTCCTGTTTGTTCTTGTGACATTCGACATAAAGCCTATTTGGGGTAAATGTGAGGGAGCAGCAGCTAGATAGTGTAGCACAAGTTCAACATTGTTAATAAAAAAAATTTCTTGAGCATAAAATCAGCATATTAGAATGATTTCTAAAGGATCACTGAGGACTGGAGTAATGATGCAGAAAATTCAGCGTTGCATTACAGGAATATTTTACATTTTAAAATGTATTAAAATAGAAAAGTTATTTTAAATTGTAATAATATTTTACAATATTACATTTTTATTTAATCAAACAAATGATTCTTTCAAAATCATTAAGAAAATATTACCATCCCCAATTTTTACTAAATTGTAGTATGTTAATATAAAAAAGTATTACAGTATTATTCATATACTTTTAACCCGAAGACATCACAGATGACGTTGCCTCCGCAAATGAGCTAGAAGGTGTTTAAATCAAGCAGTGCAAGAATCATTGCTGATAATAGATGATATCTGCTTTTTAAGCCGATTCCTTGAACAATCTTAACAGGCGCCCTACCTCGTCCCTGTCATCTTCATCACTGCTGAGCTTCAGGTCATCAGCGAGCATGCTGGGATGGCAAAGGGAGAGTCGAACATGAGAGAATGTCACACTCACTTGACAGAGAGACTTATTCATTCTGCCAATCTGTAGAACATCTGTGTGTGTGTACTAAATGTGTGAGTTTGACTTGAACAGTTTAACCATATGAGATTGTATCACATTACAAGTTTCAAAGAAAGTAGTCATAAACACTGCACTCTAATGTTGAACAGTGATGTTATTTGACGGTAATTTGCTTCAGGGCTCTCCCCGACTGTGTTAACCTGCGCTGTAATTAGATACTAACTCATTAAAGTTTATGAGGTCAGTGAAGTTGGTATGGTAGTTAGAGACAGCAGAGATATAACACTGGCCTAACACTCCACATGAAGTTGGTTTTAAACAGCAGTTGGTCCGAAGTAGTTAAATTCCAGGAAGCCCAACATTTTTTTACACGCTAATATGTACAGACATTCAACACTGAATTTGGTAAAGTCAATGGTTTATGATGTAATAAAGTTCAAAGACAGAAGCAGTTTAGGCACAACCTGGTGCTTGGTTACCGAGGCCGAATCGGTGTTGTGCGCTGCACTTACGATTTATGAGGGGCCACGAGTGGACGTGAGGGCATCCTCATAGAGACACCATCCCTCACTGAGAGAACCACAGGGAGAGAAATACATCAGCGTTATGGAGCAGAATGTAAAAACACTACTATATTAGTACATGTACAGCTGTGAACCATGTATTTTTTAATGTTAATAATAAGCAAACTTTTTATTGCACACATAAATAAACAAAACACAATACACAAAACACAATACACAAAAGAGTTTGGTATTAATTGTTATTGAATAATTATTTGTCAACATTGGACATTTAACTGTATATTACTATTCAAAAGGTTAAAAAATATATATATTCAGCAAGGACACATTAAATTGATCAAAATTGACATTTATAATGTTATAAATGCTTTGTATTCCAAATAAATGCTGTTCTCTTGAAAAAACATTAAAATATTTTTAACAATCAAAGTTAACAATCAAAATATTAATAATTTAACACGGTTAAATGTAATCTTCAGTAAATCTCAAAATTAAAGGCACAATATGTAATTCTTGCAGCTAGATTTTACTTATTTAAAACAGGTGTAGCTTGATGACGCAGTGAAAGATGAGGAATCATTGGAGTTGTCGTCTTCACCTCCACAAACCATGGAAAGCAATCCGACGGACTCGGGTAGAAATCATGTTTATGGATGAGCTAATGTGTTAGGGTGGGCAGAGAGCTGCGGGAGTCCAGCGGAGCTTTTATTATGCTTATGCTGCAGTCACAAACGCGGTGCTGTCTACATGGTTAAAACAATCATAACTACATTTCAGTGTGTTGAAAGTTATGTTTATGTGTAACATTATTCTATGAGTTCACTCGGTTGCTGGTATAAGAGACTTGTTGCACTTTGCAGTAATCTAGATCAATATTACAATGTCATATTAATAAAGAACTGGATGACTTGCAATTCATTAAAAAAGATATTATATGATGGAGACAGCTCTCTCTGATTATGCTATTAGCCACTTGACACAATAGCGTTGTCTCTGAGGCATGGTACAAACATGGTACTCGTGGTAAATCAAGGAAACAAGTGATTCAAACAATAAGACTAACAGTGTTGCGCTATTTAATAATGATTTGTTTTCTGTTGATAAATGTATATCCAAATAGTTGCTCGCCTGTCTAATAAAACACAATATATTACATTGGTGTTTCCATGGTTTCCATGGAAATCGAGGGTAAACATTGATATGACGTCATTGACAGTTAATACACGGACACCTGTCCGTGTCCTGGATAAAATTGCTGATTTCTCTGGATTTTATTTTATTTTATTTAAACATGTCTAGGATAATGTAAGTACACAAATCAACAGAATATTGTTCTAGTGGATATTTTTTGGGATATTTTAATCTAAAAATCTTACATATTGTGCCTTTAACAATTTTTTTTTTACTTTACAATGCTGTGATGCCTAAATTCACTCAAAGCATTCAAAATGATTGACTTTAGTTTTTAGGATTTTTATTTATTTATTTATTTTTTATACAAAATGGTCAATTTTAGTATTGCCATTTAACAGTTATCAGCCATAAAATGAAAACAGCTTATCGGTATCAGTCCAAATATTAATAACGGTGCATCCCTAATCCCAATAAAAAAGACATATATCTAAGACAGAGCTCCAAAAATAAGTCAGTGTAGCATGTTTACCATGTCGGTGTCGTGAACCGGGCTGTTTTCCTTCCTGAGACAGATAAACAGAAAAAACAAATCAGTCAAATCAACAGACAAACATCATGACAAAAGACAGAGGGGTGAATTCACAAAACAATTACTAAACTTCAATAAAAATTTTTTAACATTTGTCAAACCCTATACCTTATTCAATATTCAAATTCCAGTTTAACCAGGTGTTGTTATGTTCAGGCGCACTTTTGGCGTTTTAAACAAGTTGACTCTGGGTTGTAGTGTTGAAGAGAAGCTGTACAGTCCCTACAACTGGCCTGCATTGTGCTTGGAGCATTGCTAGCTCATTTGCATAATTTCTTTAGTGACTCTGGTACTAAAACAACACACATTTATGAGTTTATGAGTGTGTGCAAATAAACAATGCAAGTGTAATGCCCTGCAGGGAAAGGATGAGAGAAAAAGAGATAAACCTACAGAGACAGTCAGAGCAGAGGTTGTGCCTTATATTGGTGAATTTATCACACTTGCCTGCAGTCTGTAATAAACCATGCGCATACCTTTGAGTGCGAGTACAGAAAATGCTGATTGCTCCCTTCCCCTGCGGGCTGCTGGTAAGGCCAGGACTGGGTCATGTCCTATGGAGAGATGAGAGGACAGAGGCTAAAAGTCAAAATGATATGTAACTGACTCAGATGTCCTCAGATATAAGGTGCATCTTTTTTGGCATCCTGAAAATGTGCCTATATCCACAGACTAATAAGTTTTGGCCAGTCAAGGCCATTATATCAAAAGGGATTTCCAGTGGTTGTGATGGTGTAGATGATTTTTCCATCTTTAGGAACTCTTAAAAATTCAGCCACTTACTCCAAATACTTCTAAATCGCTATGCCTTACTTTCTACTGTGGATAAATAAAAATAAATAAATAAAAGTAGTTATCATATATAACCTTCTATTTTTTCTCTTCCAGAAAGCATTAAATAATCAAAATTAAAAAATACATACATTAAAAACACACCAAATATATTAACATACATTAAACCCATAAAAAAATATGAATCAAAAAATGAAGCTAATCAAACTATTACTCATTAAGGTTTCTGCTGCAGCTCCTCACCACCACCAGCTAAAATATGCCAATTTCTTTTTTAGCTGATGTTTTTTTTATCTAAAACAATTACAATGCATTAAGTGACAACTAAAAGTGTAATTTTCTGTATGTTACTCATAGTAGCAGGTTTTTCCAGAAATAAGGTTTCGTTTCAATCCTTTATTACTAAAGAGCCATTGATTCAGTGAATGACCTGACTTGACACTTGCAGGATTTGTGGGTGTTTCTGGCATTTCTCATAATATGTGTGTTTAAATGAATTACTCAGTAAAAAGTTTATTGTGTAATTTGTGCCTTGTTTTGTTTAGAGAGAGAGAGAGAGAGAGAGAGAGAGAGAGAGAGAGAGAGAGAGAGAGAGAGAGAGAGAGAGAGAGAGAGAATGTGTGTGTGGTACAGAAAAGAACAGAACAGAACAGGAAGCAGTCTGTGAAAAAGGCCATGAGTTTCCTACTCTATACAGCGTCTTGATTGATTACAAGCTAAAATGAAATACTCATGGACTGATGTTCATTTATCAGAGTGCAAAACATTCTGTCAGAACTATGTTATTAAAGTTGCACAATTTGTTTTGTTTTTTCAGTTTTGAATAAATGATACATGGCTGACTGTTAATAGGAAATTTCTACAATAGTACAAATTATTGTTTTTGCATGGTTCTGCATAAATCCAACATGACAACAGCCATTTGGGCCAGTGCAACATAAGCACAAAAAAGCACAAAGAAATGCAATGATTGGATGATTATTTTTCAGCCGAGACTTCCACAGTTAGTATTGATTTCATTTTCAAAGACTTTTAGTTTTGTTTCTCTTCGGTTACCCGTTTCCTTTGTTCTAGTTTCCTGTCATGATCAGTTGTCATGGGTACTCATTTAAAAAGCAGACCTGTTTGTAATTAAGTTCTGCACCTTGTTCTTCACATTTCTTATGGTCCAGTTTGTGATATCACACGGTTTCATTTATGTTTATTGTTATTGCATTGCCTGAGTTATTTCGTTCTAGCCTGTGTCCATCTCATATGTAGTTTACGTTGTAAATAGTGCAGCGCTACGGCAGCCAGTGCTGTTCACGTGAGCACTATGACACGTGCGTGTGATAATGACGCGGGAGCTGCACTGTTTTTTTAACGTGCGTAGGAGTTTAGAGCTACAGCTATACCTTAAGGCTAACACAGTTATAGAGCTACTGTAATTACAGGCAAAACAACTCAATCTGAGGTCTTTAAAAAGTACATTCTACACAATACATAAACTGTACTGGATAATATCCATTGACTTCATATGTTTGCTGACATAAGCAGACTTTGTCATCTTTAAAGGGCACCTAGTATGCCCTTCTTTTACAAGATTTAAAATAAGTCTCTGGTGAAAATACACCAAAGATATTTTTTTACAGCATGTTTAAATTGCCACTTTTGGAGGGTGAGCAAAATGTGCCATTTGTGTTTGTATCTCTTTAAATGCAAATGAGCTGGTGCCTCTGGTCCCCTTTCAATCAGAGGGTGGAGCTTCAAGAGCTTGTGTCCAGTGTCAGGATAATCTTTTCTAATGGAATGAAAATGTCAGAACAGAAACTCTGAGTAGTGGTGTTCAGGTCGAACCAGTGTCAGACAATAATGCCTACAGAGTCAGAGAATAAATGCATGAACAGGTAGAATATATAACAGGTAGTATATATATATATATATATATATATATATATATATATATATATATATATATATATATATATATATATATATATATATATATATATATATATATATATATATATATATATACACATGTCCTTCTAAAAAAATTAGCATATTGTGATAAAAGTTCATTATTTTCCATAATGTAATGATAAAAATTAAACTTTCATATATTTTAGATTCATTGCACACCAACTGAAATATTTCAGGTCTTTTATTGTTTTAATACGGATGATTTTGGCATACAGCTCATGAAAACCCAAATATCCTATCTTAAAAAATTTGCTTATTTCATTCAACCAATAAAAGAAAAGTTTTTTTAATACAAAAAAAGTCAACCTTCAAATAATTATGTTCAGTTATGCACTCAATACTTGGTCGGGAATCCTTTTGCAGAAATGACTGCTTCAATGCGGCGTGGCATGGAGGCAATCAGCCTGTGGCACTGCTGAGGTGTTATGGAGGCCCAGGATGCTTCGATAGCGGCCTTAAGCTCATCCAGAGTGTTGGGTCTTGAGTCTCTCAACTTTCTCTTCACAATATCCCACAGATTCTCTATGGGGTTCAGGTCAGGAGAGTTGACAGGCCAATTGAGCACAGTAATACCATGGTCAGTAAACCATTTATCAGTGGTTTTGGCACTGTGAGCAGGTGCCAGGTCGTGCTGAAAAACGAAATCTTCATCTCCATAAAGCTTTTCAGCAGATGGAAGCATGAAGTGCTCCAAAATCTCCTGATAGCTAGCTGCATTGACCCTGCCCTTGATAAAACACAGTGGACCAACACCAGCAGCTGACATGGCACCCCAGACCATCACTGACTGTGGGTACTTGACACTGGACTTCAGGCATTTTGGCATTTCCTTCTCCCCAGTCTTCCTCCAGACGCTGGCACCTTGATTTCCGAATGACAAGCAAAATTTGAGCGACAGTCCAGTGCTGCTTCTCTGTAGCCCAGGTCAGGCGCTTCTGCCGCTGTTTCTGGTTCAAAAGTGGCTTGACCTGGGGAATGCGGCACCTGTAGCCCATTTCCTGCACAAGCCTGTGCACGGTGGCTCTGGATGTTTCTACTCCAGACTCAGTCCACTGCTTCCGCAGGTCCCCCAAGGTCTGGAATCGGTCCTTCTCCACAATCTTCCTCAGGGTCCGGTCACCTCTTCTCGTTGTGCAGCGTTTTTTTGCCACACTTTTTCCTTCCCACAGACTTCCCACTGAGGTGCCTTGATACAGCACTCTGGGAACTGCCTATTCGTTCAGAAATTTCTTTCTGTGTCTTACCCTCTCGCTTGAGGGTGTCAATGATGGCCTTCTGGACAGCAGTCAGGTCGGCAGTCTTACCCATGATTGCGGTTTTGAGTAATGAACCAGCTCGTTTAGAGAACCTTTTCATGATATGCTAATTTTTTTAGATAGGAATTTGGGGTTTTCATGAGCTGTATGCCAAAATCATCAGTATTAAAACAATAAAAGACCTGAAATATTTCAGTTGGTTTGCAATGAATCTAAAATATATGAAATTTTAATTTTTATCATTACATTATGGAAAATAATGAACTTTTATCACAATATGCAATTTTTTGAGAAGGACCTGTATATATATAACATAGTTTTGTTTAATTACGGTTATAACTTATTTGTCATCTTGCTTTTATCCACTATTAGTACAAGCCTGTTGTAGAGAACCCCATCCGAATGATGGCCAAAACTTTACTGTTGAGTTTTATGAAGTTTATACAAATATACAAATATATATGGACCTTTTCAGGGGGTGCTTAATAAACTGGTCAACTTTATATCTGTAAAACAACTCTGATGAACTGTAATAAAGTGCATGCTCTCCCTTTCATTACTGATGTGACCAGTATTGCTCTGGAGACTTTAAGCTGGATCAGGAACAGTTGATACTGATCCATCCTTGAGTAAAAACTTTTTAGCAAAGCCAGCCTTGTATTGCCCCTCGTTCACAAAGCAGTCTGGAATTAAATGATTTGCGCAGACATAAACAAACTTAAACCTGCCCTGGCGTCGTAACAATGGTGGACTGTGTACAGCTCATTCAGGGCAGGTCTATACTGAACCGGCAGTGTCCGTCAACGGGCATGGGAGGGGCCAGTGCAAAGTAGCATCACTTTGCCCAGTATCTGCGAACGGCTTGTTCTAAGACACTGCTTATGATTTATGAGGATTAGGGATGCACGATATTATCGATACGACATCGGAATCGGCTGATTAACGCTTAAAATATAAAAATCTTATGCTGATATGCCTTGCTGATATGATAAGGTGTTGATATGCGCAAGAAATAACTCATGTGTGAAAGGAGTGCTATAGCGATAAGATCATGTCAGCAGTGTAATCATTCTTGAGGTGAACGTGTGATTTATATTGACAGTTTTTAAATGCTGCCTTGAATTTGTGAATGCGCGAACAGAAGGACGTGACTGTCAACAGTGACTCCCCACTCTCTAGCACGTACAGGCGCAACAGCCTCCACAGCAGCAGAAGCCTCCTCTATGTCCTAGTGCCTAAATATATTTAGTGGGGGCGCTGTAGTTAAAGTAATAAAATGAAAAGTAGAAATAATAAAAAAAATTCAGAATAAATAAAGCAGTAAAGATGTCATAAATCACAAGCATGACACATCATTATTATTATTAATTAAATACTTTTATATAGGCTACAGTTTATAAATCTGTAATAACATTTTATGAAATGAATGATCAATGATCAATCCAAGGAGCTAAAAAATAATTGTAGATTTTTTTATTTGAAGCTAAAGCATCAACTGATGTCATATGCACAAATGTTAAATCCAAAAATAAAATATTTAGGTTATAACTGCATCTGTCTAGGATGAAACATAACTGACTTTATTATTGTTATTTTCAGAGTTTTTAATATACTTTTAAAAAATGCTCAAAATGGTGTTGTTTCCAAACAAAGGGAAACATTTTTATGTGTACCGGCATCGGACAAAATGAGTAAAAAAATATCGGCATACTCACCCTCCAGTTGTTCCAAACCTGTATGAATTTCTTTCTTCTGCTGAACACAAAAGAAGATATTCTGAAGAATGTCGGTAACCAAACAGTCGATGGGCCACACTGACTTCCAGTAGAGAAAAAAAAAAAATCAAGTCCAAAAATTGGAAGTCAATGAGGCTCATCAACTGTTTGGTTACCGACATTCTTCAACATATCTTCTTTTGTGTTCAGCAGAAGAAATGATGACAGAATTTTCATTTTTGGGTGAACTAACCCTTTAAGAGTTAACAAATGGGTCAATTGAAAGTAGTTTCAAACTACTAGGATAAACTCCGCCATGTCTTCAGCATAGACTGCTATACTTTTAGTAAAACTGTAGAATATCATCATATTGTAAATCATCTACTGAACAAGATGATATTTTTAGAAAACATACATTATACACATCAATAATTCTTCCTAGCCTGTAGCAATATTTCAAAAACACACTCCTCCCTCCAGAGCATAACTCTTCCCCCTTTCCACTCTTTCACCTGCTTCATTATCTCTCTCGCCACCTTCAGTCACTAAGGATTCATCTCTCTCTTCCAACAACAAGGCTTCCCAAGTGAACCACTGCTTCTCTCCCTCTCTCTATACGCATGTCCCTCTCACTCTTCTCTGTCTATTTAGATGCTTTGAAACAACCAGAACCAGTCTACAACACATTGTAATAAAACAAAAATATAAAACTAAATAATAGCTGTTATATTTTACACGGAACTGGGATCCCTCATGGGTGCAATCACATTAAAGACCATATATTATTTACATTATTTCAGGAACTCCCATGTTATTGGCAATTTTCTGTTGTGCAATATTTAATCACAGCAGACTGTGAATTTGACATTTTTACAACTGAAACAGTAAGACAAAAGACACACTCACACTCATGCTTGCAAAGACACCTGTTGTGCTCTTTCTAAAAATACCTACAACACCAGGGAAGACTTGCTCCTCTATATACACATCGTTCACCTACACAGAAATCAGACTAATGGTAAGAGACGGATAATGGAAACCTGGTAAACAAGCAAATATATATAAGGCACATACTTGAATATAATTAAATTTGATCTGAATCCTAATATAAGGAACTGTATTTTACATAACAATCAGATGTCTGTAGAACCAGAAACTCGAACCACAGATTTGAATCTGCATGATTTGCATAAGTATTTTCCCTCCAAAAAAGATTTAACAACTACTGCTGCATTTAATATCTCTCTTTTTAGGGTACGTCGTCTGTACTAGTACCTAGAAATGTTAGTAATTAGTAAAGTAAATAGTAATTCAATATTATAATGCTCTTCCACTAATTCAGTAAATGATCAAGCAGTGTCATTTATATGTCAACCAGAAGAGCTAAACTGCTAAATCTTTTGTAGACATACAATTCAGCTGAATTACACTCAACTTCAGTGCTTACCAAGAGAAAGGCTAAATGCCCCCTTTTTTTGTTTTTTGAGGAGATGACCATTATGATCTTCCCATGCTAATGTACAGGCTGAGTGTCTCTTGTAGTAGTTTTGCAGAGAAGAGAAACTACGGTGCTTTTAATATTTAAGTGCAGTTATGCACTGCCTGGAACAGAGCTGCTGTGATTATTTCATTTGAATATTCCATTAGCATTTAAGCGTGTATTTTGAATGGGGATCACACTGGCATTTGCAGCAGAACCGATGTGTTGGACAAATAACCAGTCGCTCAAAAAAATAAAAAAAATAAAAACAAGTTACTCATAATGTGAGAGCTGGTGTATCTGAAAGGTTTTAACCTGGAGGGGTTTATTTTGTGGTCATATGACTATATATTATCATACTTATTACAGGATATATTGATTCCATTTTTTATTATTATTATGCTGTTACACACGTTATCGGCTATTATATACACAAAACATTATAAAAAATATTTTTTTGTCAGAATCAAGCATTCCAGAAAGATGTGTAATAATGAATTATTATTTTGTATAGTGTACACTTTATGACTTTATGCCTACTGTATATTTATAAAAAGATCATGTCACAGATATCTATAAGAAAAAGAATATGTGATCAATTCTTACGAAATACATTGCAGCTGAATAAATGCTGCACAGCTGACATCTGCATATATCTGCAGGTGTTTCGGGTGCCATTGTGGTTGTCTGCGCACATGCACTTGTCTGAACTAAAGTGTCCTCAAAAGCTCTCAGTGTAGGGGCTGACTAACACACAGCTGTAGGAAATATGTATGTATTTTTTTTGTTGATAATCCCTTACATTTTGTTTTATTATGAGCCTTCTCCACAGCAGCTTCATTAGTCTCAGGATGACTGAGAATGAGTCATCTGTGAAACCTGTGTGTTTCCATGAGTGCAGCAGTGTGTGTGTGTGTGTGTGTGTGTGTGTGTGTGTGTGTGTGTGTGTGTGTGTGTGTGTGTGTGTGTGTGTGTTTGAGAGAGAAAAAGTTTTGCAGCTTAATTGAGTGTATTTAACCTTACTCACTTAGTAGGCTACTGGTCCTCTTTGCTCTCTCGGCTGCTCAGACTGATCTTCAACACTCTCCTCCCAGGTTGTTTGTTTTTTAATTACTATTATTCTAGCATATGCGTCAATAAATATTAGTACAAGCGAGCCCTATAGTCAGGCAGCAGGCAAAATCCCCTTGATGCCACCGGGTCTCTGTGGAGAAGTCCAAACTGAGATACTAAGGCGAAGAGATAAACATGATGTAACAACAGGAGAGGCAGGTGATGGTTTCCTTGATAGAGTGAAGAACTCTCCGGAGTGAAAGAAGAGGAAGTAGTTTTTTAAAAATTTGAATTTGAATGTTTCGGCTCACCAAATCAACGTTGAGCTCGCCACACAGCAAAACCGAGAACACCAACTTGAGCTCAAAGGTATTCACACCGGAAAGCAGTTCAACTGACAAAACCATAAAGCATTACATCTCAGAAGTTCATGACAGCGCATGGTTCTTCTAACAGCAGCTTTTTCAAACGTTTTGATTGTTCCTTAATAAGCACTACACTTAACATATTTAAACATTTCGACAACCACAAAAGTTAGTCAGGGCGCCTTTTTTTACCTAACGTTAAAAAGACGCTCGCGATGAGAAACCGTGTCCGCCTGAGGATGTAACCATAGTAACAATACGCGGCTCATGTAGGCTACTTTTCGCGAGGAGAAACATTGACAAACATAAACACAGCCATTATTCACCACTTAACTAGGCTATATATTTACATATCGCAGATACAACACAAAAAAAAGGTTTGTATTTTGTTTAAAAAGTTGAAAGATAGTTGAAGATAGTGGCTACGGTGCGCAAGAAAAAAAGCATGCGCGAAACTACACAATATGTTCTATGATAATACTACTACTACTACTACTACTACTACTACTACTACTAATAATAATAATAATAAACTAGCCTACATTTAATGTATAACACCACCAACAATTTTCCTCAAATTGGCTAGTCATGTTTTTGTTTCTGCCTGAAAAACAAAGGAACTAAAAAGCATTTGACACAAACCTGGGATGCGTGTTGAAGCATGAAACAAACACTTGCAAGTTTTCCCCTACTTCCATAAATGGGAGGCATGTTGAGGTCGATTGTTTAGTTGTCCATTTTGGAAGCTACAGAAGCGCAGCACTGCGCACCGCAAGAGAACGAGCATCAACAGGTCACGCATCAGAGGCACGGTCGGTTCTGTGGAAGCACGCGATGGGCGGAGGCTGATGTGCAGACGGCTCGGCGTTGTCACCTAAACATCGCGTCAGAGCGCTATGACGGAGATGAACGAAGATGCTCGTATAGAGACACTCCTGCGTAAGCAAGAAGGGAGGAGAGAAACAGTCACCAGAAGCTGAAGCATGAAATTCCTCTAGGAATACAAATAAAAAGTCTGTCTGTCTATCTATCTATCTATCTATCTATCTATCTATCTATCTATCTATCTATCTATCTATCTATCTATCTATCTATCTATCTATCTATCTATCTATCTATCTATCTATCTATCTATCTATCTATCTATCTATCTATCTATCTATCTATCTATCTATCTATCTATCTATCTATCTATCTGTCCATGGGAGACCTAACTTAAAGTCACTGATGATTTTCACAATGCAAACAATTAAAATGAGCTTACATCTCTTAAGATAATGGAGGTCGGAATGTAGCCTACACTGATATATATCAACAGAAAATAATTAGACATGAAATGATTTCCCCTGAATTTCCTGATGTGTCTGAATCTGTTCTGATATAGAGACAGCTGTGTGTTACTCACCATGTACTCTGTACACTCCCTGATCATTGCTTCATATGTTTCACTGAAATGAAAAAATTTAAAAAATCCAAACGCAGCCTAACAGAATGCATCAAGCATATAAATGCACCTGGACACAATTTATGGTGATGCTTAGGGAGACACACTTTCCCTGTATGTGAACTGATTTTTCATTTACTCATAGTCAAGCCAAAAAGGGGAGGATATGTGCAATGTGGCATTTGTTCATGTCTGTGAGACTTAACTATTCCTCACATCGGACTCAGACAACCCTGTCCACTAACATTAGGAGACTAAGAATCACAAAATGACCCTTAACCTTCAAGGCATTTTGATTAGTTGTTTTCCAAAAACTGTAGGGTTACACTGGGTGTGTTTGAGGTTTGTTGATCATAGTCTCCTTATTGGTGTCATGTTTATACCCAACCATTTTCATTTTTCTTTATATGCTAACAAAGATCTAAAACATTTGGATTCATTCAGATACATTTTTATTTTTTTGTTAGACACCTCAAACAATAAATGGCCTCCATAATTAAACCTACTTAATAAAGAATATTTTTATATGAAAATGTGAGTGGTGCTTGTGTGCAAAACTCACTGCCACAATGCCATGGGGTTGCAGGTGGTGATTTCTGTTTTACTACCATATTGTGGCTTAGATATGAGAGCTTCATTTTAAGTTTATGGAATATTTTTCATCCATTAGATAAAAAATACGTCTGAAGAAAAAAGTATAACTTACCAATAAAGCTGCATGATTTGAGGTGGTTTGCAACTTTTCTTGCACTAAACATTGTTTGTCTTCGTCTACATGGATGACAGGAATGCCCCAGATGTGCTGCTGATCTTTCACACAGTCGTGGTTTCATTACTCAAACAGAGCGCTCTTCTTGTGACCTCTCAGTCATTACTCACCCTCATGAAGAGAGAGCCACACCTGGAAGAAGAAAATAATCAAAAATAGATTGAAACTGATAAAAAGCAAGCAGTGTGTGAGAGAGAGGTGGTGTAAGAGAAAGAAACCAGTACAACTGAGTATTATAGAATGTAGTATTAAAAAACACAAAGCACACAGGAGAAATTGAACTAAAATGAATCAGTGAAGCTCTTTTGAATCTAAGCACTTCAGAAATGTATCTTACAATATTTTTGAGTTAGTTATTACCACTCCTACACAAAAGGGAGCAGTCGAATGAGACACAATGTCTTGAAACCATAAAACTGACACAAAATCATAAAATTGTAATGAATAGCAATAAAAATGCACAGCCTTCTTTTTTTGTCTTTAAATACTTCAACTATATGTACATTAAATCCAGTACCATTTAAAAGGGTAATAGACATTCAACATATAGGCTGCTCTCATTAGCATATTATTTTACAAGGCTATTAGTGCAGATGTTGTAAGACGGTGACTTTAAGGTATTTTACAAACAGACACTGATTTTATTTTACTTTAAATAGGCAAAGGCAAATAAAAAGAACAACCAGAGTGGGTAACTGTTTAAAGAAATTAAAAAGGGGAGAGGGTCCACTTAGAGAATGCTCTGGGAGGAAATCATATCAGGGGCATCCTTGGTTACTGCTACTTGAGATGGTGGGTCTGGGGGATTGTGGGTAGTCCCATGGCAGGCCTGTTAAGACATGATGTTTTGCCCTCCCAGCCACAGAGGGGTTGCTTCTCTTCTCTTCTAACTCTTGAGATGAGCCCTAAACCTCTACTTGTATCCATGGTGACCCACTGGGAATTCAGATTCCTCTAGGTAGCTATAGCCAGATGATTCAGAAGGGAGCACGGGTGAGTGGTAGACTGGAAAAGAAAAAGCAATGGGTTTTGCTGTCAATCCAATATAACTATAGTGAACTTTTTGCTGAGATGTGATGTTTCTGTTCCGCTATACACATTCATACTGATCTAGATACTGAGTTACTCTGACTTAAATATATGTATCTATATTTTTGTTTTATAAAATAAGTATGGAAGTGTGTCGTAGTGCATTTTTTTTTCTGAACATGCGAATATTAAGAGATGTATGTGCAGTATATTTCAGTATTGAAGTGCTTTTAATTACAATACTTGTATTTGTCAAGTATTATGTGCAATGTCGGGCCACAGGAGGATGGCCTTTAGATGGGAAGGTATCACGTTGATTAGTGGAGGAGCGGTGATGTGTGAGTCATTTATGAGGCTTGGCAGCTTGTGGGAAATTCTCATTTTAGAGTTATTACACTCACACATGGAAATAAGCTACACTGCTGTTTACAAAAAATGGGGTCAGACAATAAAATAAAAAATAATACATTAATTGATCAAAGTAACTTTGTAAATTTTAAATTGATCAAAAGTAACATTAAAAAGACCCCACAGTGCTACAAAAGATTTTAAAATCAATGCTGATGAACTTTATATTCATTAAAGAAACCTGAAAGCAATGTAGCATGATTTCCACAAAAGTAATAAGCAGCACAACTGTTTTCAACATTGATAATAATAAGAAATGTACCTGAGCACCAAATCAGGATATTAAGAGTGATTTCTGAAGGATCATGTGACACTGAAGACTGGAGTAATGATGCTGAATATTCAGCTTTGCCATCATAGAAATAAATTAAACTTTTAAAATATATTAAAACAGAAAAGTTATTTTATATTGTAATAATATTTCACAATAATACTCTTTTAGTATTTTAATCAAACAAATTCAGATTTTCTGAGCATAAGATAAAAACATTTTTTTAAAATCTTACCAGAACATTATTCTAGAAAATGATAAAAAGATAACTGATAATGATAAACAAAACAATTCTAACTTCTTGCCTAAACCCTGCTTGGAAAAAATACTGGTCTCCTAGTCTAATAAGGCTGGTCTGTTGCTGTTTAAATACGTGTTGGACACTTTTCAGCTGGTTAACCTGGGAGAAAAGATAGGTCAGTATTAACAGCTAGATCATAAACCAACCAGGCTGTTTTATGATGTTTTTTAGCAGGCCAAAGAAACCAGTTTCAAATGTTCAAAGGACGCCACCCTGCGAATCACATAAGAAATGCACTCGTCTGATAAAAAAACAGTAGCATATGACCTGTCTAATAACGGGAGGGTTGCATATTTAACATCTCTAAGCTATATATACACTGGGCTACATATCCATGCTTTTACACTCATACAGTGTAACTATCTTACAATAGCCTATCCTTTCATTAAGTTCGTTAACCAAACGACCCATCTCTCTAATCTCTCATAATAGGTCTCCTAACAAATGCACACAAGATCTTTCTGCTATGACACGTTTGTCATGCAAAGCGCAGGTGAATCTATGCAGTCCACATGCAAAGCAGGGTGCGAAGCCGACTGGTCACAAACGGCTGTCTATGCTGTGATGTCATCTGCCGGAAGATGCAGGTTTAGTGCGCTGACTGTATTCCAGAGAAAGGCGTTTGACAGCTTGTCGTAATAAAGGAAATGGGAGCGAAGCGATAGCATTACTCATCTCCATGGAGCGCCGTATAATGCGCCACCCCAAAAATAACACGTTTTAGAGAAAATGGTTCCCAGTTCAACGACTGGTTGATAACAGACAGCATATTTTCCCCCATTACAATCACAATACTGAGAGCATCGACATTGCTGGTGTGGCCATGAATCCGGCGGAACAAACGGTTACTTGGCTCATTACGCTCGGGGTTTTGGAATCACCAAAAAAGACAATTTCGGACCCCGATGGATTTCTGCAGTCTTCGCTAAAGGATGGGGTTGTCCTGTGCAGGCTGCTGGAGCGGCTGCGTCCAGGCACTACTGATAAAGTAAGCGCGCATCCTCCCTTTGGCGCACCGTGTTTCAGTGTTAATTTTTCTGTAACCTTCACACCACACACGTGTTTATATGTATTATTACAGAAGTGGCAAATATAGTGTATGTTTTTGTTGGTCACATCAGATGTTTAACCCTCAATACACGTATTTAAACGCAGCCCATGCAGTAGCAGGTCGGCTGAGGCGTTCAGCGCGCGCTAGGGCTGCTGTTGCTCCAGGCAACAACATTGGCAGTCGTCGATTTTATTGTGCAATTTATACTAAATATTAGTTTTTGACTGCCATATTTAACAGAAAACCGGCAAAACATAGATATGAACCGACTGTAAGATGTAAATGATAACCTAGTTTGTATACGTTATGGAAACCAGAGGATAATCGCTTGCAAATCGCATTACATGGCTGGGTATGAATAAATAGCATTAATCTATTAGGTATTATCAAGGTTAGCTATGAATCCCTGTTTATATTGTTTGTTACATGGGAAATGAGCCGCCATAGACAGTAAATAGACAAAAAGCAGAAGATTTAGAAACAGTGTTTTTTTTATTATTTTTTTTTATTCCCATAAGCCCCATGCTTCATTCCAGTGCAATGCGTTTCGGAAAATCATAACAAATGACATTCAACTGTAGTTCAACACACGTTTTTTTTTCTTCTTATCTCAACTAAACTGCAATCACATAAGCAAACAAAATGCAATAACATTAAATCACACAATAAATGAAAGTAAAAACAGTTTTACAGTAAAAACAATAGATATTCCACTAAGCAAAATGCCTGAGGGCAAATGCAAATCTATGAAAGACACAGTGATTTAATATGCTTGCAGGGCCTTTCAGAAGGTACAGAATTCAAATATATTCTTTTTTATAATTAAAGGCAGCACACAAGCACTCAAGTATAATGATATCCAGCGTGTTTTCTAAAGCAGTTAATCTTATCCATAAATAATGCATGGAGTCTGTCCTTCTTGGTTTGGTGTATACAGAGGGGGTGCGTTTTAAGAAATCAGTCATATTCAGGGTCAGCTCTGACAATGACTAACAGTCTATGACAGCAATAACCTCTTACGAAGCTCCATCTGGTTTGCTTACCAAATTTCACACTCATACTGTGAGCATAACAATAGGATGTTTATAGCAGGTGTATATCCCGGGAAGAGGGCTATGAGGAAATGACAAAAAAAAAAAAATGGAAAAAGAAATATAAGTGAACCTGACCTTTTTCTAGATGGTCAGGGCAGCAGCATCATCATGTTTCTTTCGGGACTGTTCATGTGGCGTGCAACAGAACTAACCTGTTAAATCACAACATGCAATATATATATATATATATTTATATATATATATATATATATATATCATCAGTACACAATGACCCAAAAACTATTGCAGTATTTGTGACTATCAAAATATGAAACTGATCAATAATTGAACAAAATTATCTCTATATGGTTCTACTGGTCAGTTCTCTGTGCAATAATAGACTCAAAATCAGACTCAGACTGCAATAGTCAGTTACTGCCATTTCTTGACTCGTTACCCCATTTTGTTTCTCTAGAAGAACAGAAACCATTTTAAAGAAAACATGAAGGTGTTCAAGCATAAGGTGTCCTGACAATTCACTACAAAATGTAAATATATAGCTTCAGCCGTTAAGCCCACTGACCTAAAAGGAAGTATCCATTTCCTATAGTACCGTCTTAGGTATCTTTTGCAGCTCTTAATAGGATGACACTGCAAAGAAGGAAAGCTTTATTGACATTGCAATTTGATTTGCTGATACTTTCATTCTTGAACATCTTTCAGCAAATCATCTCACAATCTAGCTGTTTGCCAGAACAATAACTTAAAGCCCTTACTGTTGCCCCATGCCATCTGGCCCCATTTACACCTGATATTAAGATGTATTTTGGCTGATCGGATCACAATTTGACGAGGGAGACACTGGTGTTTTAATCTGGTCTCTTTTGTCCACTTTCAACCACTTCTGTCCTGATTTCGAGGGAAGAGTGTATGGGCAGATAAATGTATGGGTTTTTTCACAAAAACTTGACAAGTGCCGATGGATTGCATCATGTGCTACTGTTGCGGAACATGTCGCCGTATGTTGTGTCACCTCCAGTAGTGATTGACAGATGAGTTGATTGTACTTGACACAAAATCCTAAATAGCCTAATTTAGTGTTTTATTTTTTTTTAATAAATTAAATGTATTTACAAATGAGTAATATTTTTCAAACGTGTCAGTTTGTGGCACATATGTGGCGCTGAATGTTTTGCAATACCCCAGTGTTATGGTATGTTGTTGCGTGTATCCCGCGAACTGCCCATCCTAGGAAACACACCGAATAAATATATCATGGGGCACTACGAATACTGCATTAACAGTCGCATCTGTTACTGTGAACCTTTGTTTTTGCATTATGCTGTATGCACGCCAGTAGGTGTCAGTACAAGTGAATGTAACATTGAACACACACAAGATAAACCAAAACTTATGACAGTTGAGGAAGATCCATGGTGGTGTATTTATGATTTAGATGGTAGCAAAAACAAAAACAAGTAATCAGAGTCTGACACTGATTTAAATAAATATAGATAAGCCTATAATTTAATATGTGCTTAGTGGTTCTCATCTATCTAAATATCTTTTATAATACCAAGTGACACAGCTGAACTGTAAACAGAAAAAAAAAAGTTGAGTTATCACAACACCTGTATACTTACAATATGTATTTAAATACATTGTAAAAAATTATAAAAAATAAACGTATAATAATAAATGAATATAACAAGCAACAAGGCAAATATTAAACATATGGAGAAGCCTAGTGGTTGAAAATGAACTCCAGGGTGTAATAAACCCTGTTTGAAAGCAGACAATGGCATGTGTCACGACATACGGCGACAAGTTCCACAACAATATCAGTGGCACATGACACAATCCATCGTGCCATCACAAATTTTGGTGTCAAATGCCACTACATGCCAATGACAACCAGAGGTGCCAACGGCTTCTCTGCGTTAAGGTGCCATGCCACCTAATGTTAATACCACCTCTTATTGGCCTACGTGTAGAATTATATTTTACAGTTTTAGGTTAAATATTTTGTGTTAAAAGCCAAACCATATGACTCTTTAAAATGCAAATAAAGATAGTTACAAGAAAAAGTATGTGAACCGCTTGCAGAATCTAAGAAAATGTGAATAATTTTAACTAAAGAAGAGAAAATACAAAATGCATTTTATTTTTTTATTTAGTGCTGTCCTGAATACATTTTTTTTACATATAGTCCACAAGACAAAATAATAGCTAAAAAAATAGCTACATTTATTAAAATGACCCCGTTCAAAAGTTTATGAACCAATGATTCTTAATAATGTGTTTCGTTCCCTGGATGATCCACGGCTGTTTTTGTGTTTTGTGATAGTTGTTCTTGAGTCCTTTGCTCGTCCTGAGCAGTTAAACTTCCCAATGTTCTCCAGCATATTTGAACCCTCTCCAGCAGTGACTATATGATTTTGAGATCCATATTTTCACATTGAGGAGAATTGAGGTACTCGAACACAACTATTAAAAAAGGTTCAAACTTTCACTGATGCTCCAGAAGGAATCACAATGCATTAAGAGCCCTAAAACTTTGAAAAAACTTTGAAAATCAAGGTAAATTGTACATAATTTGTATTCTGGGAAACATGTAAGTATCTTCTGTTGCTTCTGAAGGGCTGTACTAAAAAACAAACAAACAAAAAACATTTAAACTAAAGTAAATAAGATGAACAAAAGTGGTACAGGTTTAGAATGACATGAGGGTGAGTAAATGAAGGGATTTTCATTTTTGGGTGAGATATATTTTCAAATTATTTGATGAAACGTTTAACGGCAAGTCTAACTGTAGAATCTCATGTAAATAGGTACATAAAAAACTGAATACAATTGTTATATAAATAAATACATTTATGTTATTTGCATCATATTTGATTTAGGTAAAAAACTAAATAAAAGAGGGTTGAAACACTACAGGCTTAAACTAAAGCTATTGCACTGAATTATTTTGTAAATACTGTTATTATTTCACATAAGGATGGGTGGGTTGGCAGACACTTCAGATTAAAATAACTTCTGATAATATTGCAGTGAAAAAATTAAAAGAAACTGACTGCCACACTAGTGAAACCCTCTGGAGAACCTCTAGGCATAAGGTCTCCTGGGAACTTACAAAATGGAGCCCACTGCAGTTCCTGAAAGAACTCTAAACTCAGTAACCCCATTAAAGAATTTTTTTTAAATTACACAAGATATTCAAGCTATTTTCAAAAGGGTAGGCTACCTATAGCGGTTCTCAATAAGGTTTCAACATGGTAGTCGTGTATTTTATTTATTTGTACAGTTACAGATTATACTGACTTCATTCCTTCTGGTTCCACCCCAGGGCCCAGACTCATTTATGTGGCAATTCACCACGTGTTTTCCTTTTTGTAGCTTATGCTGGTCTGTACAACAAATCCCCATGGCTCACATTAACTTGATTTTGACAAAGAGCATTTTTTTTATTCAAATAAAACGCTTCATAGAGCAGCGAATAAAGTGACAGAACCCAAATGTTGATGTTTTAACTGTAGTAATGTTTTGGTTTACATTATCCCCTTTTACCTATCAAAATACCTGATCTGAATGACGGATCCGTTTTGATTTCCCCCGCCAGAGCAGAGGTGTGTTGTTCACGTCCCATTCGTCCCATTGTGTTCGGCGTCCATCTGGAAACGTCACTTCCTCCTCCTGCTGTCCACTTCCACGGTGCTGTTTAACTTACGATGTGTGTGTGTGTGTGTGTGTGCGTGTGATGTGGTTATAGTCATTCAGTCAGTCAGACCGTGGACTCTCGTGCAGGATACTTGAGCCAGTCCTTACACACTTTCCAACTGCTCTTCCCGTTTTCCTCAGATCTTTCAAGAGCCCAAGAACGACAACGAGTGCTTGAGCAACATCACAGAGTTTCTGAAGGGCTGCGCGGTATTTCGCGTCGAGGTAAGTTGGCGTATTTATGGTATCTGCACTACTGTATGTTGCTGCATTGGCGCCACAATGAAAACAATCAACAAAAGAGACGTGCAGTAGACAGAGGGGACGCAACTCTGGACCGATGTGAATGAGATCATGCCCTGCACATCGATTCATTGCCATAGTCTGACGAGACAAATGCTTTGTAATGTTCTGGAAATGCTTCTAGGGTATATTTGGGGGTTGTTGTACGTATCGTCAACAAAATATCTAGATTTTAGTGGTGATCGTGTGCACGACAGCATCGACATTGTGCGCTGTGTAAGATATGAATGGCGTTGCTTTGTCCATTCATGTACAGTTTGTCTGTTTCACTTGAGTCTGCATGAATTTGAGATTATTTGACAGGAGCTTTGTTTTCTTCTGGGTTAAGTTTAACAGGAGTGACTTTAATGTGTTTTAAACTTTTTTTAATGCCCAACATGATAAAGACTAATATTAATGTATACTTTTGAAGGCCTATGCTGTATATTAATAGTTAATATACTATATGTATATTCTAGTTAAATTAAATGATTTAGTTTTATTTGCTGTTATATAATGTTATATTATATAAGAGCAATAATGCTACAATATTATATAATGCTATTGTAGTTTAAAACCAATTATGATATTCAACTACTATTTCATATTAATTTTTATTATAATATAAAAATATATTATCTAAAATATAACAATTTATGACTTGATTAGTTCAAATAGTTATTAACATGTTAGTTTGGTCACATATATGCACAGAAAGACATACAAAGGGCTAGTAAGATTTTGATCTATGCGCATTTATTAAGGAACAGATGGTTCAGGGCAACGCTAATGTATTGTCAAGTGTATCTAGATGTGGTGAGGTTGAGGCACACGTCACACATGAGATCTTTGGAGCCACATAATGTCAAACGTGTTATCTAAACATGTACTGACAATATCTTCTACCCTTTTTCAAGTTCAGTGTGCATCATTGCTCCATCTTTGTGATTAATGCTGTGTTTGGTGTGTGTGTAAATCTGAGTTTGCTTCTGCATCATGATCTAGGTTTGTAAATGTTCTACCAGTGACTGTGTTAGTGAATTCATCTCAGGGTTTGTTTGCATACATATACTTTCAGTTCTGGCTTTGCTCTACACTCTTAAAAATAATAGTTATTTTTGGAACCCATTGTTCCTTGAAGAACCTTTAACATCCATAGAATATTTTTATTGCACAGAAAAAGGTTCTTTATATTATAAAAAAAAATTGTTACTTTAAGAACTGTTCAGAGTTTAGCTTGATAAATCCTGAAGACATTGTAATGTACATTGTACATTTTGAATCACTTTGTGCTTAATTGAGTTTTCTCATATTGACTGTTCTTTCTTTTGTGTTTTCTGTAACACCTCTGTCAAAGTAATTTGCCTCTCTGACCTTACAATGCCCAAGGCTCCATTTGGGATCAACCCTGTCACCACTAGCAAGACCACAGTGTGCAAAATTTTGAAATAGCAATGAGCTTTTAGTAAACATTTATTTTTAGGCTTGTGTGTGAAAAATTACAGCTGTGAGCACTTGTCAGAGAAATTGCAAGGGTGTGTTATTGTCGTTATGTCTCAGGAGTGTCTGCAACTCAGCCTATGATTTGTGTGCACATTTCCCTCATCCCACGATTTACATCACATGGGTTATTTGATACAACTATAGGCCTGATTGAAAGAAGGCTTTTTTTTAATCTTCTGAGAGCTTGATTTGCACTTTTTTTTGTATTAAAGTAGGACTTTTCGACCTCAAGGGATGAAAGCTTATACCCTTGGTCTAAATTTGTTGTTTACAGGATTTTCACTAATCTGCTCTGTGTCCAGTTTACTTATGAGCATTTTCTTCTGAAGCTCCTTCACCGTGAAGCACTGAGACCATTCAGCCGTGATGATGTGATCTCAAGTTTAACTACATGATGACATTTTCAGACCTGCAGTCTGGCTATACATTTTCTTCAGACTCCATCACGCATTTCCCATTGTTTTTAATATTTGATTTCTCTCTAAATGGGATCACACCACAGTAGGGCAAAAAAACAAATACATCATTCTGTAATCTAGTTACTTAAAGAGCACCTATCATGGAATTTTGATATGTACCTTTCATGTATGTAACATAGATCTAAGCGAACAAAAACATCCTGCAAAGTTTGAAATATGACAGTGCACCGTATATAAAGTTATTGTCTTTCAAAAGTAAGAGTTGACTCTGAGTCATTTTTATGAATCGTTAAAAGACTTTTTTCGTTAGAAGCTTTTTCTCTGACTAGATGACGACAACTTGTCAAGTTATTTGAATACGATACGCCCACTTATTGCGCTCGCCAGTGAAAACTAGAAAACATCATGGCAACGAGACGCTGTGTTCTGAAGTGCGACTCAAAAGCAAACTTTTTTCATCTGAGCATTTGAAGACTAAGTGGCTACAATTCATATATACAACTGTACCACAGGAGTATAGTCCGAGCCTTGTGCTTTGTTCACGCCATTTTGAAGACGATTGCTTTACCAACTGAAATGCAATTGAACTTTGATTCGCGAGCCGGCTGATATTGAAAGTAGGGATGCACCGAATCCAGATTTTTGGGGTTCGGCCGAATACCGAATCCACTGGCTAAGATTCGCCATCCTCAGTCCATCATCACAGTAAACACATTAACGAAGTCAGTACCGTCGCAAGGGCTGTGCTAAGTGTGCGACCGCACGGGGCCTTACGCAAGGTAGTGACAGCTGACTTGATTTAAAAAGCTAGTTAAAGTTTATGTCCTTCAAAATACTATAATAGTTAGAAAGACATAGCCTTGTAGTAATGCTGGTTAGATTTGTATTATGCAGTAGGCTAACTTACTATATTTTTCTTTGCGCGAGACTGCCCATGTGACAGCGATTCACGCGCATATATGTCACTTAGTCCTGCACCGCACATCAGGCTCGTAGAGAGCTTTATTCAGGCCATTTAAATTCTGATTTTAGCTGCCTCTGAAACTATAGATATTAGACTACTTAAGACATTCAAGTAAAAGGCTACACTAGAAATCCGTGCTCATTGAAAAAGCGGAACGAGTAAATCATGTCTGACCGACCCACTCCATGTCTCCAGACATGCGCATCTTACATATAGCCAAGGCCTATCTTGCACATGCTAATCACTTTTCATAATCAACATACGACATTTAAAAGTAATATTATAGGCCAATATTTAAACATAGCCTAACTAAATACGTGGCACGCTTCTGATAGACATTTGTTGACAGCGGATATAATTCACAATAGGCTACTCCATCATTTTTAGCCATACAGAAAAGTGCAAGACATAATTATAAACTATAAACAGTCTATTTTTATTTGTGTAGGCCTACAGTCGCAATAACAAGGCAGTTAATTCAGGGAACAGATTATGTAGCGTGCTCCAAACTTTTAATTTCAAAAAATTATTTTAGTTATTAAATGCAAAGTTTTTAATTTCAAAATAATTTCTAAATTCGGTTCATATTTCTAACAAACGAAATTCAAGGCCAAAATAACGAAATGGTTAAAAAAAAAAACAAGAACATTATCTCAGCATCAAGTGATGGTCATTCACCATCAGCAAGTGATCGCGCTTAGGGCATCACAACGGCCAGCGACGGCACTGCGCATAACATCGGTTAATGGAAAGCGTGCACGTTTGCCTAGTTTTTATCGACATTCAGTAGGCTAGAATAACGCAAAAAGCAAATATGTAATGAAAACGCGGCTACTGAGAGAGTAGTCCAAACTAACTCAAGTGAAGGTTTTTGACAAGCGCTTTTACCAATTCATAATTTAGAACATATAGGCTATTTAAGCTTCAAAATAGGCGCACTGTGCAGTTCAGTTACAGTTTAACTTAACTCATTGCTGTTAAAATAGATAGGCTATAAGATTTTTTTTAAAAAAAAATTTTATATTCACATAAACAACATATTTTTCGTCACTACAGCAACTGGCCCCGGGCCTCGCATATCACGTTCGCACAGGGCCTCGCATCCCCCTTGCGGCGGGCCTAAACGAAGTAAACAATGTCCACAGCAGTGTAACGTTAGGGATGCTATTGACCATTTAACCGTTAACCGAAAGTAAGAACTTCGACCGATTAATACTACCAGTTAAGCGGTTTAAATGTTTTTAACGCTTTTGTTTGTTTGTTTTTTGATGCATGGTTAAGAAAAATATGCTGTATAGCGTTATTTGTTCACTCACGGAGCGTCGACATGTGCAACCACAAACCAGATATATCTGCAAAATGAAGCAATGGCAAAGCTTACTGTGTGGACCATTTCGACAGAAAAATGCAGAAGTAGTACAAGCTCCTGACAGCTCCTTAAAGCAAATGAAAGGCGCTTCCCGAGGCTGCACAACTCGTATTCTCTCGGATGTTTCATACGCAAATGATTTGACAGCGGCTAATTGTTTAGGGTCCTTGTCATCACGAGACAAATCGGTATTGCAAATTGAACATGTAGCTCGACTTGAATCGCTTTTTTTTTTTACTTAAAGTAGCCTACTGCCACGTTTTCTGTTCATGAGTTCCATTTTCACTTTCAACGGCGGCGTCATTACGACCAGTGGGCGCATATAGTGCAAGCCTAGGAGTTCGGGTTCGTGGAAAAAATTCTGAGATTCGGCAGAAACCGAACCCCATCAAAAAGCCCAATATTCGGCCGAATCCGAACCCGAATCCTGGATTCGGTGCATCCCTAATTGAAAGGTTCAGTTCCAAGTGTGTTTGCATCAGCTTCCTCCTCCATATCACAATCTGTAAGTGTTATTAATAATTGTTGCTTTTATGTTTTATGTAGCATGCTTAATAATTGTTTGGTTTGTTGTGTAAGTACCGTTTAGCTTCTAGGTCTTCAATGACAATTGTATTGAGATATGTGAATTGTTTGTTGTTGTTTTCAGAGTTTTCTTTAAGAATAGAGTCATACCTTGTAGTAACGTAACGTTACTGCATTTTTATTTATTTTTTGGTAAAAACTTTGTTTATGCATCGAGTTAACGCTCAAATGGCCTGAAGTGACAACTAACGTTACATTGATGCTTACCATTGAGAAATATCCTGCTCCAGTCGTGGTGTTTTCGATTGAGTTTGTTGATCATTCACATCTCCAGACGTTTCCCCTTCATATTCAGGCTCGAATTGATAGGGTAAAATTGATGCCATGTTTGTTCATACACTTTATACGCGTTTAAACTTGTTAAACCGAAAACCATTTATGGTGATGGGTGTTTCGTTTACGAAAATATCTACACAGACTATACCAATCACAACTGACTGGGTCATCGGACCAATCACAGCAGATTAGCGTCATGTAAAGGCGGGGTTTTGAAAAGTGAATCACTAAACAAATCATTTGAGAATCGCTGTCAAAACAGGTAAAAATAAAATGCATATTATAAGAAAACTAAAGTCTTTTTTGTCATTGCATGCATACAAAACTGTTGTTGGGGACTTCTAAAACAATATTTAGAACATTTTAAATGCCATAATAGGTGCTCTTTAAAGTCGAAATAAAAAATGTGTTCTAGTTTCTCACACCACAGATAAATGTTATTAATCACCCAGCCAAATTTGAATAATAAAAAAATCCGCCAAGTAAATAAAATAGCTTATCAAAATCATTTTCTTCTCTCTAACGCTGGGGGTGTGTCCTCTGTTGGCACCGAAACCACGCCCACTCGCAGGAAAGTTGCCGTAAGCAGGCGAGAATGAAGGCCAGGGTGGGAGAGAGTCGGTTTGGCTACTGGTAGTAACTAACGGTACTGACAGTAACTAGCGTTCGAGTGGGTTCCAGTGTGTCATCTACAGGGGAGGGGCCATATGCTCAGTGGCTCCAGTGCGTCATATGCTCAGTGGCTCCAGCGTCATATGCTCAGTGGCCGTATGCTCAGTGGCTCCAGTGCATCATCTACAGGGGGAGGGGCCGTATGCTCAGTGGCTTCAGTGCGTCATCTGCAGGGGGAGGGGCCGTATGCTCAGTGGCTCCAGTTTGTCATCTACAGGGGAGGGGCCGTATGCTCAGTGGCTCCAGTGCGTCATCTACAGGGGAGGGGCCGTATGCTCAGTGGCTTCAGTGCGTCATCTGCAGGGGGAGGGGCCGTATGCTCAGTGGCTCCAGTTTGTCATCTACAGGGGAGGGGCCGTATGCTCAGTGGCTCCAGTCGTCATCTACAGGGGAGGGGCCGTATGCTCAGTGGCTCCAGTACATCATCTGCAGGGGAGGGCCGATGCTCAGTGGCTCCAGTGCGTCATCTACAGGGGAGGGGCCGTATGCTCAGTAGCTCCAGTGCATCATCTGCAGGGGAGGGGCCGTATGCTCAGTGGCTCCAGTGCATCATCTACAGGGGAGGGGCCGTATGCTCAGTAGCTCCAGTGCGTCATCTACAGGGGAGGGCCGTATGCTCAGTGGCTTCAGTGCGTCATCTGCAGGGGAGGGCCGTATGCTCAGTGGCTCCAGTGCGTCATCTACAGGGGAGGGGCTGTATGCTCAGTGGCTCCAGTGTGTCATCTACAGGGGAGGGCCGTATGCTCAGTGGCTCCAGTGCGTCATCTACAGGGGAGGGGCTGTATGCTCAGTGGCTCCAGTGCGTCATCTACAGGGGAGGGGCCGTATGCTCAGTGGCTCCAGTGTGTCATCTACAGGGGGAGGGGCCGTATGCTCAGTGGCTCCAGTGCGTCATCTACAGGGAGGGGCCGTATGCTCAGTGGCTCCAGTGTGTCATCTACAGGGGAGGGCCGTATGCTCAGTGGCTCCAGTGCGTCATCTACAGGGGGAGGGGCCGTATGCTCAGTGGCTCCAGTGTGTCATCTACAGGGGGAGGGGCCGTATGCTCAGTGGCTCCAGTGCGTCATCTACAGGGGGAGGGGCCGTATGCTCAGTGGCTCCAGTGCGTCATCTACAGGGGAGGGCCGTATGCTCAAGTGGCTCCAGTGCATCATCTACAGGGGAGGGGCCGTATGCTCAGTAGCTCCAGTGTGTCATCTACAGGGGAGGGGCGTATGCTCAGTGGCTCCAGTGTGTCATCTACAGGGGAGGGCCGTATGCTCAGTGGCTCCAGTGCATCATCTACAGGGGAGGGGCCGTATGCTAATTGGCTCCAGTGCATCATCTGCAGGAGGGGCCGTATGCTCAATGGCTCCAGTCGTCATCTACAGGGGAGGGCCGTATGCTCAATGGCTCCAGTCGTCATCTACAGGGGAGGGCCGAATGCTCAGTGGCTCCAGTGCGCCATCTACAGGGGAGGGGCCGTATGCTCAGTGGCTCCAGTGCGTCATCTACAGGGGAGGGGCCGTATGCTCAGTGGCTCCAGTGTGTCATCTACAGGGGAGGGGCGTATGCTCAGTGGCTCCAGTGTGTCATCTACAGGAGGGGCCGTATGCTCAGTGGCTCCAGTGTGTCATCTACAGGGGAGGGGCCGTATGCTCAGTGGCTCCAGTGTCATCTACAGGGGAGGGGCCGTATGCTCAGTGGCTCCAGTGCGTCATCTACAGGGGAGGGCCGTATGCTAAGTGGCTCCAGTGCGTCATCTACAGGGGAGGGCCGTATGCTCAGTAGCTCCAGTGTGTCATCTACAGGGGAGGGGCGTATGCTCAGTGGCTCCAGTGTGTCATCTACAGGGGAGGGGCCGTATGCTCAGTGGCTCCAGTGCGTCATCTACAGGGGAGGGGCCGTATGCTGGTGGCTCCAGTGCGTCATCTGCAGGGGAGGGGCCGTATGCTCAATGGCTCCAGTCGTCATCTACAGGGGAGGGGCCGTATGCTCAATGGCTCCAGTCGTCATCTACAGGGGGAGGGGCCGAATGCTCAGTGGCTCCAGTGCGCCATCTACAGGGGAGGGCCGTATGCTCAGTGGCTCCAGTGCGTCATCTACAGGGGAGGGGCCGTATGCTCAGTGGCTCCAGTGTGTCATCTACAGGGGAGGCGTATGCTCAGTGGCTCCAGTGTGTCATCTACAGGGGGAGGGGGCGTATGCTCAGTGGCTCCAGTGTGTCATCTACAGGGGAGGGGCCGTATGCTCAGTGGCTCCAGTGCGTCATCTGCAGGGGGAGAGGCCGTATGCTCATTGGCTCCAGTGCGTCATCTGCAGGGGGAGGGGCCGTATGCTCAATGGCTCCAGTGCGTCATCTACAGGGGGAGGGGCCGTATGCTTAATGGCTCCAGTGCGTCATCTACAGGGTGAGGGGCCGTATGCTCTGTAGCTCCTGTGTGTCTTCAAGCCAACGTTTTAGTCCCGCCCAAAAAATCCGGAACACATGGTGAAAAAGTCTAAAGGGTCATGAATCCTCAACCAAATTTTCTGAGATTTTAACAGAAATGTGTTGAACATCATGGAAGACAATGTTATCATCTGTTAGTTTTGAATGTGGGAGAACTAGTTAATTGTAAACCTTTTTGCTCTATTTTCAACTTACTGGTTTATATTCATCTTCATGTCAACGTCATAGGCTGTGAAGCTTTCTTGTACTATAGTATGGCGATGACTCATCGGTGTCTCATAATTATTCATGAGACTGCGTGTCTTTGTCCTATGAGAAGACGCGTTGCTTAATTCATGACAACAAGCGCTTAATTATTCATGACAGCACGCGTTGATAGTCATTTTCCTCTGAATGTGCATTTCATTTTGCATTGAGTTATAGCTGTCAGGTATTTATGAATTTGTGTAACGGTGAGCTTACAAAACCATGTGTATATTGTGTTGAGTGTAGCATGCATTTGTGCATTTGTACAGCATGCATTTGTGGGAAGCTTTGATGCTTTTAATGAAAGCAAAATAAAATTGTCTGAATCAGAAGCTGTTGATGTGCTGTCAGTCTCCCCTCGTCCCCCTCCACTCCACCGCTAAACCACGCCCACTTTTATAGCATTTGGAACGTGATGGAAGCAAACCAAAAGATATGATAATGTGTGACAATCGTACATTATCGTACAGTCTGGCAGTAGCACATCATGAAACTCTTAAAACAGTAATATAAATATGACAGATTCAATAATATTTTAAAAACAGTGTCTCTTAATGTGTCACTATACTGTTTAGGGTTGGTATGTTTTTTTAAAATGTTTTTGAAAGTCTTATGGTCACCAAGGTTGCAAATATTTTCTAATTTAATATGTTTAATGTTATTAATTCCTGTGATGGCAAAGCTGAATTTTTCTGCATCATTATTCCAGTCTTCAGTGTCACACGTTCAATAAACATTTCTTTTTATTATCGATGTTAACAAAAAGGATGTGCTGCTTAATATTTTTGTCAAAAATGTGATGCATTTATTTTAAGTTTCAAAGAACAGCATTTATTAAAAAAACAAAACAAAACAAAAAAACCTTTTGTAACATTATAAATGCCACTTTTGATCAATTTAATGCATCCTTGCTGAATAAAACTATTAGTTTCTCTTTTTTCCTTTTTCAATCTTGCTGTCCCCAAACTAGCAACTTGTTTCTGCTTTTTAAGTGTGGTTCAGGTGTTTGATTTGCTTTTTTAATTTAATTCTGAAATGCATGTTTTTCATGGAATTATCATCCATAAAACCGATGATGGATATTCTTGTATTTTAGCTGTGGAAGCAGGGCATTATTTTTCAAACAAATACGTCCCTTACAGTGATGTAGTAAATCATTGAAGGAGCAGCATTACTTTGAAAGGCAACACGCTCAAGATGATGCATTGTCCACTTACACATCCACACACACACTTGTTTTTGCTTCTCTCAGGGCATAAACTGTAATCAGAGCGGAAAGTAAAGCTGATGCTGATATTTTACTCCCACTGAAGTTCACATGCGCACAGCCACTCTCCATTCACAGAAGTACACATAACTGTCAATCAAACAGTTCTATTACTGCAAAAGAGCAGCTCAGGACACACTCAAAAAAATTTAGGCCCAATAAATAAGATTTATGTAATTTGATTGCATATAAATTTTCCATCCATTTTGATTACATATTTTTAACATAAAAAAAGTAATAAACTTTATGTAATATATATATGTAAGTCATATATAAATTTAACAAGTAAGAATAATATTTATGTAAAAGCATCAATAAATCCAATTAGTTTTAAATGAATAAGAAACAGGATTTTGTATTATTATGTAATAAACCCAATTTACTTAAAATGCTTTATGTTTAAGTAATTTTTATTATAAACCCAATGTATTTTAAAGACATTTATGTATTTTAAATATGTTTCCTCCATTTTACTCCCCAATCACAACATATAATAAAAAATGGGCAGACCACATTGTTTCACATTATATAAATTCTTTAATAAATTTTTTTTTCAAACAAGCTAATTTCACAAATATTATATATATATATATATATATATATATATATATATATATATATATATATATATATATATATACACACACACACAGAAAGTTTGCAGAAAGTTTGAAACATTGCAGCCATTTGCTAAAATCATTCAAGTTCATTTTTTCTCATTAATGTAAACACAGCACCCCATATTGACAGAAAAACACAGAATTGTTGACATTTTTGCATATTTATTAAAATAGAAAAACTGAAATATCACATGGTCCTAAATATTCAGACCCTTTGCTGTGACACTCATATATTTAACTCAGGTGCTGTCTATTTCTTCTGATCCTTGAGATGGTTCTACACCTTCATTTGAGTCCAGCTGTGTTTGATTATACTGATTGGACTTGATTAGGAAAGCCACACACCTGTCTATATAAGACATTACAGCTCACAGTGCATGTCAGAGCAAATGAGTATCATGAGGTCAAAGGAACTGCCTGAAGAGCTCGGAGAATTGTGGCAAGGCACAGAATCTGCCAATGGTTACAAAATAATTTCTGCTGCACTTAAGGTTCCTAAAAGCACACGTGTCCTAAAGAGCCTTAGTGAGAGAAGTAAAGAAGAACCCAAGGACCACTGTGTCTGAGCTCCAGAGATGGAGTCGGAGATGGGAGAAAGTTGTAGAAAGTCAACCATCACTGCAGCCCTCCACCAGTCGGGGCTTTATGGCAGAGTGGCCCGACGGAACTCAGTGCAAGTAACATGAAAGCCCGCTTGGAGTTTGCTAAGATGGTGAGAAATAAGATTCTCTGGTCTGATGAGACCAAGATAGAACTTTTGGCCTTAATTCTAAGCGGTATGTGTGGACAAAACCAGGCACTGCTCATCACCTGTCCAATACAGTCCCAACAGTGAAGCATGGTGGTGGCAGCATCATGCTGTGGGGGTGTTTTTCAGCTACAGGAAAGGACGACTGGTTGCAATCGAGGAAAGATGAATGTGGCCAAGTACAGGGATATCCTGGACAAAAACCTTCTCCAGAGTGCTCAAGACCTCAGACTGGGTTGAAGGTTCACCTTCCAACAAGACAATGACCCTAAGCACACAGTTAAAATAACGAAGCAGTGCCTTCACAACAACTCCGTGACTGTTCTTGAATGGCCCAGCCAGAACCCTGACTTAAACCCAATCGAGCATCTCTGGAGAGACCTGAAAATGGCTGTCCACCAACGTTTACCATCCAACCTGACAGAACTGGAGAGGATCTGCCAGGAGGAATGGCAGAGGATCCCCAAATCCAAGTGTGAAAAACTTCTTTCCCAAAAAGACTCGTGGCTGTATTAGATCAAAAGGGTGCTTGTACTGAGCAAAGGGTCTGAATACTTAGGACCATGTGATATTTCAGTGTTTCTTTTTTAATAAATCTGCAAAAATGTCAACAATTCTGTGTTTTTCTGTCAATATGGGGTGCTGTGTGTACATTAATGAGAAAAATGAACTTAAATGATTTTAGCAAATGGCTGCCTGCAATATAACAAAGAGTGAGAAATTTAAGGGGGTCTGAATACTTACAAACAATGAATCTCAGTTTGAAATTTTTGATTCAATAAAAAGTATAACATAACACGTAATCTTGTCCTTTTTCATCTTTCAGGTCAATAATTTTTTACAATATTAAGGGCATTCATCAGTCCACAAGGCATCACACATCCAAATGTGATACTTCACACAAACCCTCCAGAACAACGCCAACATCTGAAGGTCCCTCTGCCCGAAAGGCATATATTCCCATTGTTGTCTGTGCTATCCCATTTTAGCCTCTTCACTTTCACAGTCCTGGAGAATAGACAAAGATAATGAGTTGTGTCCCAATGCCAGTCATAGTGTTATATTCAGAAATATAAAGGCACAATGTTTTGTTAACTGACATTTCAGATATGTAGACTCAGTCAAATGTAAACACGTAAAAATAAATGGAACGCTTTTCAAAACGTATAAATACAATCAGAAAGACTTGAACACAAATCACCCATTTGTCTAACCATCCAGTTTAGAAAAAAAAAAATCCAGATAGCTAGCCAAAGCCCTTAAAGTTTGCCACCAAATTACTAAAATACTTTTGTAAACCTGCAAGCCAACCCAATCTAAATGCATCACAGTTCTAGTTATTGTGATCAATTGGCTTAATTTGCAGAAAAACATCAAAGTGGTTTAATTGCTGCAAAATTCAGTTTTCAAGTTAAAGGGATAGTTCACCCAAATATTCACCCATTTTTGCTTTTACTCACTCATGTTGTTCCAAACCTGTATGAATGCATTCCTTCTGTTGAACACAAAAGATGATTTTTAAAGCACTGGTAACCAGACAGTGGATGATAGCGATTGACTTCCATTGTACTTTTTTGTTTTCCTGCTATGGAAGTCAATGCCTACAGTCAACCATTTGGTTACCACAATTCTTCAAAATATCTTCTTTGTGTTCAACAGAAAAACTTGTACATGTTTCGAACAATTTGGAGGTGAGTAAATGACAACATTTACATTTTTGGGTGAACTATCTATTTAAACTTGCTTTTGGAGCAAGACGGTTTATTTCCTATTGATTCAGTCAACTCATGTAATTGAAGTGATAGTTGTACTGTTATAGTTTTTCCATGAATTATGTATTAATTTCCTATCTACACCAATGTTTAATGATTCTTATTTCACAATTTCCTTACTTTGTACATTAACATAACTATCAATGTATATATATCAATAAGACATTTACAACAAAGAGAGAAGGTTGACGACACTTACCACATATTCTTTGATGAGTGTCTCTGTGTCTTCGTTTAGGTAGACACTTAGGCATCTCATGATACAATCACGCTTGATGTCTATGTCTTCATTCTTAGATAAACTTAAGAATAAGAAAAAAAACATGAAGGTAGTCATTAACTTAGTTTAAATTAGGCTGAATTTTAAAAGGATAGTTCACAAAAATGAAAATGCTATTTTTCGATGCTTCAAAAGTTCATAAAGAGATCATAAAATACATATGAATTGAGTGGTTTGGTCAACATTTTAATCAGCTTAACATAAACAGAAGCTCAAACTAACTTGCTTGGCACATGAGAAGAAACCTCATTGGTTCTTGAGAAGCTCAAACGTGATGCGTAACACGAGAATGAACCTCATTGGTTCTTATAGAAGCTCAATCGTGCTGCTGCGTAACATGAGAATGAACCTCATTGGTTCTTATAGAAGCTCAATCGTGATGCGTAACATGAGAATGAACCTCATTGGTTCTTATAGAAGCTCAATCGTGATGCGTAACACGAGAATGAACCTCATTGGTTCTTATAGAAGCTCAATCGTGATGCGTAACATGAGAATGAACCTCATTGGTTCTTGCTGAAGCTCAAACATGCTGCGTAACATGAGAATGAACCTCATTGGTTCTTGCTGAAGCTCAATCGTGCTGCGTAACATGAGAATGAACCTCATTGGTTCTTGTTGAAGCTCAACTGTGCTGTAACACCAGAATGAACCTCATTGGTTCTTATAGAAGCTCAATCGTAAGGCGTAACATGAGAATGAACCTCATTGGTTCTTGCTGAAGCTCAAACGTGCGTGAATATGAGAATGAACCTCATTGGTTCTTGTTGAAGCTCAACTGTGCTGTAACACCAGAATGAACCTCATTGGTTCTTATTGAAGCTCAATCGTGCTGCGTAACATTAGAATGAACCTCATTGGTTCTTGCTGAAGCTCAAACGTGCTGCGTAACATGAGAATGAACCTCATTGGTTCTTGCTGAAGCTCAAACGCGTGCTGCGTAACATGAGAATGAACCTCATTGGTTCTTGCTGAAGCTCAAACGCGTGCTGCGTAACACCAGAATGAACCTCATTGGTTCTTGCTGAAGCTCCAACGTGCTGCGTAACACCAGAATGAACCTCATTGGTTCTTGCTGAAGCTCCAACGTGCTGCGTAACACCAGAATGAACCTCATCGGTTCTTGTTGAAGCTCAATTGTGCTGCGTAACACCAGAATGAACCTCATTGGTTCTTGAGAAGCTCAATCGTGCTGCTTAAGACCAGAATGAACCTCATTGGTTCTTGTTGAAGCTCAATCGCGGCGTAACACCAGAATGAACCTCATTGGTTCTTGTTGAAGCTCAATCGTGCTGCGTGAACACCAGAATGAACCTCATTGGTTCTTGTTGAAGCTCAATCGTGCTGCGTAACATGAGAATGAACCTCATTGGTTCTTGCTGAAGCTCAAACATGCTGCGTAACACCAGAATGAACCTCATTTGTTCTTGAGAAGCTCAAATGTGCTGCGAACACAAGAATGAATCTCATTGGTTCTCACACTTCAAGCTAACATGCTTGAGTTTCTGTTTACTACAACTGATGTGTGCATTGTTGAACGTATATGTGTGAATAAAATCTTCAGAAAATTTAGTTTTGATTCATATTGAGTTCGCTTTTTGATCTCTTTACAAATTTTGGAGCGCCAAAGTGGTAGGTGCATAGCAGTTTATGTAGCGACAGAAAGTTCTTAGATAAAATAAAAAAAGACAAAATGTCAAGACAAAAGAGTAACCAGTGTAATATATGATGCAATACATAAAAACACACTTACTTTAGCTTTTTTCTGTCCAGCATATCCTCCTTTGCGATGGAAAACCCTTATCAAGTCATCAGTGTATTTGTCCAGTTGACCGATGAATTTTGATGTCAGTGAAACCGTAGTTATATGCATGAAGCTGACCTGAAAGATGAAAAAGGACCAGATTACGTGTTATATTATTCTTTTTTATTGAATCAAAAATTTCAAATGCGATTCATTGTTTGTAATTTAGTGTATTGAATTTTCTATGCATTATATATCAATCTTTGTAGCATACATACAAGGTCTAGGAGGTTGTCCACCATACATATGTAAGAAAGGGTGATTTAGGTATCTGTGAAATAAAAAAATTGTTGTAGTTAGAAACAAAATGCATAGGCCTACTGTTGCTAATGAACTAATTTTTTTGGAGAATTATTAAAGGCTACTATCATTATGTTTGGTCTACAAAGTAACTGCACATGTTTTGCCAAAGGACAAAAATGCGGAGCATACATTTTCAAAATGGTAAAAAGAGAAAAAATAATGCAACCGTACTGAGTAAAGTTACATTAAGCTGTTGTAAAGCATCGCTCACTCATGGAAAATTCAGAAATTCATATAAACACAAGACAAAAATGACATACCTGTTAGATTTAATTAGTTTACGGTAACACTGTCCAATGATGAAGGACTTTAGCTAAAAAGATGCTAAAGTTAGCTTTTATTTATTAGCACCATATGCAAGTTAGCTATCTAGTGGACTAAACGAAAATGTGATAGTCAGTTCATTGGTATTAGTGTAATACAATATAAACAGTACGAATAACACATGTATGAAAACAGTCAAACAAAATACAATGAACTCAGATGTAACTTACCATGGTCTGATGAAAGATTAGAGGAGAACGTTTTATGCATCTGCTCCTGGTGCTTTTTCTTTGCAGGATTATTACCATAGACACGTCTATGTGCAGTACCGCCACCTACCGACTGGAGTATGGATCGGCATAATTTCCATTTTCCATAAACTAAACTTTATGCAAACCAATCTCATACAATCTAACTAACTGAATCTGGCTCGTTCCACAGCTAGCTCTATTTAAACCATATTCATACTTTTTAACTGATTAAATCTAATAGTTTGCACAATTAACAAATTTACATTGACTTTAAGCAATCTGGCTACATACATTTTAAAAAACACATAATTTAAATAAAATCAAAAGGATGCAAATACTTAATTATAAACTATGCCATGAATCATTTTTTTGAGTGCAGACCATCTAGAGCTGAACAAATCAGATTTCTCACTTCATAAGCAAAGAGACATCAGTGACCCCTAACTAACCACACCACCTGCTCAGAGGCCCAACAGCACACATAACAAATGTCTGGTGATTGTCTGCATAGTTGCTGAATGTGGCTGTTTGAATGGACATACTTGGTCTGGATGGTCTATGGAATAGTCACCATACAGGGAGTGCAGAATTATTAGGCAAATGAGGTGTTGATGTCATTAGACCACACCCCTTCTCATTACAGAGATGCACATCACCTAATATGCTTAATTGGTAGTAGGCTTTCCAGCCTATACAGCTTGGAGTAAGACAACATGCATAACGAGGATGATGTGGTCAAAATACTAATTTGCCTAATAATTCTGCACTCCCTGTATAGTCACAAATATTTTGCTGGCAAGCAATATTGTGAATATCAGAAAGCATTTTTTTATTTAGTGCATTTTGTTTTTTAAAATATCATATCATTAGATTAGATTTGTGATCCTTCTTTGTCTCACAAATTTTTTTCATGAATAATAATAAAAAGAAAATATATATAAAAAAAAAAAAAAAAATATATATATATATATATATATATATATATATATATATATATATATATATATGTATGTGAGTGTGAGTGTGTTTGTGTTGGTACCTTGGCAGGTTTAGGACTGCCGTGGACAGCTGACTCCTAAAGTTTCTGATATTCTTCATATTCCGGGTGGTGGTCATTTGTAATCATGCTGATATTTGGAGAAAAATGTCACTCTTTGTGTAATATTGATTATATTAAATGAGATATATGATATATATATATATATATATAGACATACAGAGGTATTTTTACCCCCTTATCTTTAATATTGGGGGCACTCAATGCATTTGAATAGTCTAAATCACACAGTGAAAGCATGCACTCTAAAAGCGTGCACTAATCTAACTAGACTACATTACGTAGTTTATGCATGTAATGCTCTCTCTAGCTGTGTTTTTTGAAAATGGTAATGAAAATGATAATTTTTGATAATGTCAGATTGATCACTAAATTATTGTAGGCGATATATAGTATCACACACCCCTAGTCCTATTTGGTTCTCTCACTGTTTAACTGACATGGTGGTCCAGATTAATGATGTTATATAATCTTCTTTCTCTATAGCCATTTGAGGCTGGTGACCTGCTTCAGGGCCACAACTTCAGCAGAGTCCTCACTACACTGGTTGCCCTCAATAAAGTGACTGCAGGTAAGTCTATCTAGATTTGCTCAATATGAATTAATTAATTTTTAAAATCCTTGCTTTTTTTTTTTTAAAGGTACACTATCTAGCGTTTAAAAAAAAACATTGTGTTGTGTTTTGCCTCTGGGGGGATTTTTGTTTGTGGAGGAATATGGTTATCCTACTGCTCATAAAACACTGAAGACAGTATTTCCTTGAAAATAAATTCCAGCGCAACCCATACAACCCATAATTAAATGACCCTTCACAACAGATAATGTTTTACAATGAACTTGTTAGAGAGCTACATATGGCAAATTATCTGTTCAATAACAGATTTTATTGCTTTTATAATATTTAAAATCCCTCAGTTCTCGCCATCTCCGAGAAGCCAAGACAATGTTGATTCCTCAATGGTGATTCCCCAGAGGTTTGAGATTTAGTGTGCTCAATGTCAACTTTTCTCGCTTTTTGTGACAACTAGGCTATGCCGGAGCAAATTTTCAGTATTTATGGATATGACGAGACATGCACGGGCGAGGGAATTTATGCAATTTCCCACAAAAAACATCCCTAAAATAGGCCTACCATAGTGAATCAGGGTAAGACAAAATCATGTTTTGGAAGAAGGATTGATGTAAAATGTAAAAAAAATTTTTTTACATAGTGTACCTTTAAAGGTGCACTATGTGACTTTTCTCTCCGCTAGAGCAGTGGTTTTCAAACCTGTCCTGGAGGCACCCCAGCCCCGCATATTTTGTGTGTCTCCCTCATTTAGCACACCTGATTCAACTCATCAGCTCATTAGTAGAGACTGCAAGAACTAAATTGGGTGTGTCTGATAAGGGAGACATACAAAATGTGCAGGGCTGGGGTGCCTTCAGGACAGGTTTGAAAACCACTGCGTTAGAGGTCGCCTATTCAAAACAAAGGCGTAGCTTCTAGCTTGATGACTCCACGTTTGAGAGCAGAACTGTGGGTCTTAACCTCACAGCCGGTGAAAAAGAATCGGTATAGGACTCGGGCAGAAATCATGCTCATGGATGCGGTTATTAATGTTACTATAATATGAAGCTGACGAGGACAGAGTGTTGAGGGAGCTGAGCAAGGCCGCTGGAAGCGATTGTTACGAAACAGACGGCGTGCGAGCAGCGGGACTTTAATTATGACGGGTCGCTGGTGCCATTTCCGCTTTTCTGGTCATGAGTATGAGGTAACTCAGCTCTGTTTATCATATTAGATACATTTAAGTGAGCTAAAATTTATGTTTTGACTTTACTCTGTGTGTTCGCTCGGCGGCTGCTATGACATTGTTGCACACTGCAGTAAGAGTAAAGAGTTTCTGTAAAATAAAACCGGAAAGTGAGGGTAATGCAGATATGACGCAATTGACTCGCGACTCCCTCACACGTCCCAGTTCCTTGGTTAAAATAGAAATTTTCTCACAATTTACAAATAGTTGGAAACTCAACTGAACAAAATATATAACACTGGCCTGGTGGTTTTTAGATATTTTACTGCAAAAATCCTACCTAGTGCACCTTTAAAAAAAACATTTTAAATTGAAATGAATCAATGCATGCTCTTCTTAAATTATGTGATACTGTAACAGATGTACCCATTGATTGTTATTCTCTTCTGTGTTCTCTCTGTTGGTGTAGATATTGGCATAGGCAGTGACTCTGTATGTTCGCGTCACTCTTCCGCCCACCGGATCAAATCCTTCGAATCGCTGGCCTCCCAGTCCTCCCTGGGACGATCTTCTAAATTGCTCCATAACCAGTTCCGCAGCCTTGTGAGTAACTTTGGGGTGAGACCTCTGAACCAACCTCACCAGATCACAATCAAATTTTTTTTTAAATATGCATAACATCTATACTACTGTTCCAGAGTTTGGGGTTGTGATTTTTTTTTTTTAACATTAACATTAAATTTCTAAACATTTCTTATGCTCACAAAAGCTGCATTTATTTGATCAAAATTACAGTAAAACATTAATATTGTGACAAATTATTACAATTTAAGATATCTAGCTTCCACCAGACCGGCTTCCATATTCAACTTACGAAGAAAGTGTAACGAGAAACAAGAAACACTATGTCCATTATGTCTATTATGATTTTTTGTATTTGAAGAGAATAGTCTTAGTCTGCTATTTGCTGTCTAGTTGAAGCAAATTTTAATGATAAAAGCAGTGTCCTGAAACTCTGTCTTGTGTAAACATATTACTTGATGTAAATGGGCTAGTTTTGATTTTTATCTCGTGAAGCTGTATGTAAACATAAGTACTCTCTCTCTTATAGGACATGACGGAGAACAGTAACGCTCAGTTAGTGGTTAAAGCTCGCTTCAATTTCCAGCAGACCAATGAGGATGAGCTTTCTTTCAGCAAGGGTGACATCATCAATGTTACTCGCACAGAAGAAGGGGGCTGGTGGGAAGGATCCCTCAACGGCAGGACAGGCTGGTTTCCAAGCAATTACGTCAGAGAGGTAAAAGGGTCAGGTATGTGTCAGTTTGCTCTAAACCATTATAAATATATAAACACTGTCTTCTCTTGATCCACAGTGCACATTTATTAAAAAAATCTATGTGGCCTTACAGACAAACCAGTGTCCCCTAAATCGGGAACTCTTAAAAGCCCCCCCAAAGGTTTTGATACCACATCCATCAGTAAAACCTACTACAACCTGGTAAGCACATTCAGATATACTTTTGAAGTGTCACCAGGTTGATTTGCTTAATTTTGTTTTTGAACCGTAATCAGCTAATTTGTGAATGAGCGCAGCTGATTAGTAATCATTGCGTTAAAAATGTATTGTCTAAAAATATCAGCTGTTTGTTTGTCTTCAGGTACTACAGAACATTTTAGAAACTGAAACCGAGTATTCAAAGGAGCTCCAGAACCTTTTGACCAACTACCTGAGACCTCTACAGATGACAGAAAAGTAAACATCCTTGCTATCCTCCAAAAAACACACAAACGCACAAAAATAAAATACAGAATTTAGTTTTAAAAATGTACATTTTTAGGCCTGGTTTCAGAGACAAGACTGATTAAAGTGCCCCTATTATGTCATTTTAAAGTTTCCCAATTTAGTTTTAGAGGTCCCCAATAACAGGTTTATATGCATCTAAGGTCACTCTAAAACGACTCGATGGATGAATCAGTCTCTCTAAATCCCTCCTTTCCACTAGCCTGCTAAAAACTAGTTATTCAACTCAAACCTTGAGCAGGACGTTTGTCAGTGATGCTACTCAGTTTGAGGTACATTTATGAGATGTTTCAACTGTAATTCCTCACCATCAGCATTAACGTGTGTGTGTGTGTTTCTAATTTATTGCAGTGCACATGCGGGAACTGTATCAGTAAAGTGTTTGAGTTGGTTCAAGGTTTCCCTGGTGTTTGCGCGCAATAAGTGGAAAGGCAATATGCTAATGTTTCATCTTCGTGTCACAACAAAACAGCTTGCGATTCGTTTGAAAAACGATTTGTTTAATTGACTCAGAGTCGACTCATGCTTTTGAGTGACAAGATTTACAACTTTTCTGGATGTTTTCTTTCACTTAGAACTGTTACACCCTACATGAAAGGGAATTTTCAAAAGTCCATAATAGGGGCACTTTAAGGCAGAAGCAGCTTTTATAAACATGCCTTAGAAAAAAAAACAGTCCCAGGGATAATCCAAGTGAAGCGGAATATTGAATAGAGGGCAGGGTTTTACTTCAGCGCTCCTCCTCTCCATCTCTCGCTCATAGCTGACTAACGGTTGGAGGGGAGTAGTTAAGGATATTCAAACCCAAGCCATCAAACTGCCGTCATCTGAGAAGGAACGCCATTCCAGACCGGAAGTTACTTTTCAGATTTTGATTACCATGGCAAACTTTTTTTTTTTCTGTGTATTAACTTGCACTGATTAATTGTTCACCCTAAGACTGGTAATGTTTGCTAACAAAATGTTGAGCATTGACTTTTCTCAACAGTTCTCATTGTTTCTCACAGACTGAGCACCTCAGATGTTAGTGTCATTCTCGGGAACCTGGAGGAAATCAGCACTTTCCAGCAGACCCTTGTTCAGTCACTGGAGGACTGCACCAAGTGAGTTTCATTCTAACCATAAGCAGCCGTGTGATTCCCGGCCTGTTTCTTTATAGCCTCTGAGTAATTTAGGGACAAGCACTCAGTGAAACTGAGACTCAATCAAATGTATCAAGTTTCGACTTCTAGATGATGAAAATAGACCTGGGCAGTAACATAAACCTGAGGTCCATTAAGTGGATTTGAGTATCACTAGAGGTTTTTTAATGTTTACACTGACCCCTAGTGGTATATACTTTAACAAGTTTGGAACATTTGTTTTTCAGCAAAAATGTTTGTTTATACCTGTCATAGAATGTAAGAGCACATTCAAGTAAGTTTAATATTAGTTGTATTTTTTTGTAAAGAAAAAACATAGAAAATTATAAACATCTTATCTGAGATCTAAAAATAAAAAATGCTGTATAAAATGTTTAATAAAATTATAATAATAAAAAAAAGTTATATATTACATTTATTGTACATTATGATAATTTTTGTTAATAGTCTATAACTCTTGTTGGGCCGACCAGACCCTGTTGAGTCCTATGTTGAATCGTAAATTTATTAGAGTACACATTTTCCAAAAAACTAAAATAATATTCCAGCAAAGACTGAAATTACACTACTGTTCAAAAATATGGGTTTAAAAAAATATATATTTTAAAATGTAATTTATTCCTGTGATTGCAAAGTTGAATTTTTAGCATCATTACTCCAGTCTTCAGTGTCACACGATCCTTCAGAAATCATTGATATACTGATTTGGTGCTCAAGAATTTTTTTTTTCAGGATCCTGAAAGTTCAAAAGAACAACATTTATTTGAAAAAATGTTTGTGTAAAATTATAAATGTCTTTACTCTCACTTTTGATCACTTTAAGTCAAATCACCTTTATTTATTGTGGTTTGCATAGTATTCAGTCTATACCCCATACACCATAATGACAAAGCAAAAAACAGATCTGTGACAAATTAGTAAATTTATTAAAAAGGAAAAACTGAAAGAAGTTAATTGCATAAGTATTTAAATCCTTAACTCAGTACTTAAAGCACCTTTACAGCCTCAAATATTTTCAGGTATGATGTGACATTTCACATCTGCATTTGGCTATTTTTCTACCATTTTTTTCAGATCCTCTTAAGCTCTGTCAGGTTGTATGGGAACTGTCGGTGGACAGACATTTTCAGGTTTCTCCAGAGATGTTCGACTGGGTTCAAGCCCAGGCTCTGGCTGGGCCACTCAAGGACATTAATAGAGTTGTCCATAAGCCGATCTTGCATTGTCTTTGCTGTGTGCTTGGGGTCGTTGTCCTGTTGGAAGGTGAACCTTCTTCCCAGTCCGAGGTTCGGAATGTTCTGGACTAGGTTTTCATTACTGTTAGGATAGTATGTTGCAAGTGATGAGCAGTGCCTAGTTTCCTCCATATATGATGCTTGGAACTGAGCAATAGTGTTTCTCACAGCCTGATAGCATCCTTTAGGTACTTTTTTGTAAATTCCAAATTTTTCATGTATCTTCACAGAGGATAGGTTTGAGTCTGGCCACTCTGCTGTAAAGCCCAGATCGGTGGAGTGTTGTAGTGATGTTTGTACTTCTGTTCATTTCTCCCATTTCCATATATATGATAATGGAGCTAAACCATTCTTGGTCACCACTCTAACCAAGGCCCTTCTCCATTGATTGCTTAGTTTGGCAAGGAGGCCAGATCTAGGAAGAGTCCTGGTTGTTTCAAACTTCTTCCATTAAGGATTATGGATGCTACATGCTTATGTGAACCTTCAATACAGCAGATCTGTCTTGATTCAGTCCTGTATCTGAGCTCTACAGGCAGTTCCTTTGACCTCATTGGTTGTTTTTTTTATTGAATCATTTTCCTATTTCAATGCACTTTGCGGAGGCAACCACCTTCCACTTCTCGTCAGGCGGTTCTTTGCCTTCACGTCGTGCATTAAAATCGTTTAATGCACAGCTAGCCTTGGATTATCCCTTACTTATACAATACAGATTGTTTCAAAGCAGCTTTACAGTGATAACAGAAAAATGATTCAATTATGCAAGCAGAGATCTTTTTGGCTGTACAGCAGCTCTAAAAGAAAATCGTGTCATTGTTCAGCTAAAGTTAGTTAATTGTTGATTCAGTCTCATTGTAAAGATCATCAATTTTTTAATTAGTTCATTTAATCTATAAAGCAGTTCTGCTGAAATGGAGATGTCATCGTCCAGCTCAGTTCAGTTCTGATCCAGTAGTGTCAGTTTGTTGTAAGAACTCTAGCTGCTGTGTTTTGGAACAGCTGGAGTTTGATTATTAAACACGCAAGGCAACCACCCAGTAGAGCATTACAGTAATCTAGCCTTGAGGTCATGAATGCATGAACTAACTTTTTAGCATTTGTCATTGAGAGCATACTGTATGTCAACATTTAGATATATTAAGTTCAAAAATGTTTTTTTTTTTTTCATATGCTAGAAACAAGGCTTTCATTTGTAAGTTTGGTCAACACGCACACCAAGGTTCCTAACTAACGACGTAGACCTGACAGAGCAACCATTAAGTGTTAGACAGTATTCTAGGTTATTACATGCTGAGGTTTTTTTTTCAGAATTAAGTAGTAAGAAATTACTAGTCATCCATTTTTTTTTATATCAATTATGTATTTCTTTAATGTGTCCTTGCTGACCAAAAGTTTTAATTTATTTCTAAAAAAAAAAAATCTTACTGTATCCAAACTTTTGAACAGTAGTGTATCTATCTACAAAACAAGGTTTAAATTAAGTCCGTGAATTTTTTTAATGGTTTGGGTTGAATTAATTGCAAAATGTGGTGTTAATATTGGATATTCAATGTTTTGTGATTTAAGGCTTCCAGAGCTACAGCAGAAGGTGGGAGGGTTCTTCCTCAATCTTATGCCCCAGACGAGGTCTCTTTATGTGTCTTACTGCTCCAACCACCCGTCGGCAGTCAGTATTCTCACTGATCACAGGTACGCCACCATACTATGTGCTGATTTCACAGAAAACCTCTTCACTGGTCTGATAGGTGAAAACTAGTGATAAATTATCATCAAAACTTGTGATAACTTCTGTCCCTGCAGTGAGGAACTTGGAGAGTTCATGGAGGGAAGGGGTGCGTCCATACCAGGTATTCTCACACTGACCTCTGGCCTTAGCAAACCCTTCATGAGACTGGACAAATATCCCACATTACTGAAGGAACTGGAGAGACACATGGAGGTAGGAGATAGAGAGTTTGTGTGGTTTTGGTTGAGGTTTTTATCATTATTAAACATTTCAGTGTGACACTGTCTTCTTTCCCTTTCAGGAGGGTCATCCAGACAGGACAGAAATTCAGAAATGTATGACGGCTTTCAAGAATCTCTCTGTGAGTGTTAACTGCCTAGTTAGCATGCTAAAGCGGACTGGTGTCCCGTGGTTTTGCCACTGCAGTTAGGTGTGGATGATTCCCATGACAACCAGCCTTCATGTGTTGTGTTCTCATGATTTCAGGCACAGTGTCAGGAGGTGCGGAAGCGTAAGGAGCTCGAGCTTCAGATCCTGACTGAAGCGATTCGTCTCTGGGAAGGGGAGGACATCAAGACCCTGGGTTCAGTGCTGTATATGAGCCAGGCCATGGTCCAGAACTTTGGCTGTGAGGTGAGACAGCACAAATATCTCAAAAGCTGACAAAATTGATGAACATTTTCTTCCCATATAGTGTGAAGCTTATCTGCTTATTTGAACAATGCCAGACATTAAAGTCAGCAAGAAATGCAAATTCACACTATTTATTTTCAATTTATTCTCTTTTTTAAGTTTTTTTTTGGCCTTTACTATGTAAGGATAGTTAGTTGACAGGAAGCGAATTTGTTGGAGAGGGAGAGAGAGAGGGACAGGATCGGGAAAGGTCCACAAGCCAGGACTCGAACTTGGGATTACAAAATCACTTATGCTTTAGCAGTGCTTCCAGTTCTTTGGGAAACCAATGTGCCTTCTCCATTAAATGTAAAAAATAATTTATGATTTGGAACATAAAGACAAAACACCCTGACGAATATGTTTGTTAGAAATCGTACCAGATGCCCTATGTCTTAGGTAAAAATATGGTCTGTTCTGATTGGGGAAAAAATATCTACTTCAGGTAATTACAGATTTAAATTTTAATTACATTTTCCAATACTTGTTTAAAAAAAATCAGGATTTGTATACTTTAGAATCTTTTTTTCTGGATATAAATTTTATTTAAAAAAAAAGAGTTGATACTGTCTTCAGTCATGGACACCATGCATGAAAAAGCTAAATAACAGCTTAAGAGAATGATAAATAATGTTGTTTTAAAAATACCTGTTGTTAATTTCAGTCCTGTGTTTTTTTTTGTCAGGAGAAGCATGAGCGTTACCTTCTGCTTTTCCCTCATGTTTTACTCATCCTATCTGCCAGTCCAAGGATGAGTGGCTTCATCTACCAGGTCAGAAACCAGCTACTGTCAGAGCTGATTACTGAACAGTCAAATAAATCTCATTGTTTCTCTCCACCACCCCTTAAAATCCACTCAAACAACAGCTTTTCAACACGCACATTAAAATGGCACTTGCGGCTCTTGCACAAAAAGAAAACGTCTGCTTTGTTTCTTTCAGGGCAAGCTACCTTTGAGTGGGATGACGGTGACCCCATTAGAAGACTGTGAAAGTCATAAAAATGCTTTTGAGCTCTCGGGTAAGGACAAACTGACTCACATATTTTTGAGTTCAAGACATAAGCAAGTGTTTTAGTCTCACTTCTTAGTCATTCATTGACTGTGCTTGTGTGTCCATCCAATAGGAAGCATGTTTGAGAGACTTCAGGTGATCTGCTATAACAAACAGGATCTGCAGGACTGGCTTGAGCATCTGAACCGACAGACCAAGCACACCACCATGGCGGCTCCCAGCATGAAACCCCTCACTGTTCCCTGCCACACAGTGAGTCACCTGAAATGCGCACACAGAATGCCTCTTCAGACAGCTTTCTCTTTTGGACAAAAACTCACAAAATTATGCCCAAAGTCTTGTTTTATCTAGTCCTGGTAAGCTCAGTCTTAAATGAGTTAAATTATTAATTAAATATAGATAAATTCTTATTAATGCAGTGAAGACTGTGAAGTGTTTAACTTTTTTCAATTTCTGTATATTTCCTACCTGTTAGACCTACTCGAAAAGCACTGTTTACGAGGATACATGGGTAAAAAACAACGAAAACAATAACTTTTTTGTGCATTTTAGCAGTGCAGGTAAAAATCTGAACCGTCTCGCCTGGAAAAAAACCTTAGAGTTGAACCCTGATATATTAAAGGCACAGCTAAATGTGACATTCATTACAATGGGTTTATGTGAAGATTGTTTTAAGTTCACTTACATTTTTATGCTGTTATATATTTTTTAAGCCTATTAAATGTTAAAATCGATAACTTTCAATTATACTGTGATGTTAAATGGCTAAAATGAATGGCTAAAATTGAGAGAAATTAATTTAACCTGTTAGCCTGCACCCCTGCTTTTGAAAAAATCCTAAGAAATGGCATACTCAGACTAAAACCGATACAGTTCATGAATCCTTTGCACTAAAAGCATAAGCATGGTCTCATTTGGAAGCAGACACTTGGCAGTTTACTGTAAAGTTAAAATTATAATTATTTTCATAATCAAAAACAGCTAAAATAAGCTTAAAAGTTAGAAATGTATTTGTATTAAATATCTTTATGAAAATTGGCCTTGTGGCTTTGGAGACACCAGTATCAGTATTTGTATCAGGTATACTATTTTTGAGATTAAATGTGAAAGTATTACAATATAAAAATATATTAAAAACCTTAATGTTAGGTGTGATTAATCTCAATTAATAATGTAAAAATGTGATTAATTTATTTTTACTAGTTTATATATGTTTTTTTTACTTGATTTATTTAACACTTTTATAGTAGCTCTGCAGAAGAGTTTTGCAAAAAAAGTAAAAACAACACAAACATTTGTAAAAGGGTTAGTTCGCCTAAGAATGAAATTTCTATCACTAATTACTCACCGTCATGTCGTTCCAAATCCGTAAGGCTAAACCGCTCAATTAATATGTGTTAGTTTTACGATCTCTCTATTAAAGCTGCAGTCCGTAGTGCCATCTCTGTTTGAAATTTGCAACTACAGTTATTCGCGGAATGATCAACTCTACGCGAGTTGTGCCCGCAGCGTATGAATACAATGTTTTGAAGAGATGTTTGTGCGTCTGTCATGAGAAGGGCTGTCAGTCACCGCGCCGTGTGGATAACCCACAGATTCTACTGTTTGAACGTATATGACCAACATAAGAATGTCATCTGAACAAGTAAGTAGCTAATATCCACTTTTGTGCTGACCAACTAGGCCTATGTGGGAAAAGCATCAAACAAAGCATAACAAAGAAAACACCGTAACTTTTACTGTATGAATTAAGCGAAGTGTGCTACTGTTACATAATAGCCATTGAAATGTCTGACCTGTTCAGCAGAAAAAAAACTGTCTCTGCATCCGTTTTTATCCCTTCAAAGCACGGAGTTAATGCCACCTTTCAAAAGCCCTTTTTATCCTTGTAAAGTAAGCAGATAGTTTTGAACACTGGCTGGTTATGTACTTGCTCAAAAATTGATTTTGGATAATTTTTAACCCAAAAAAGCTACGGACTGCAGCTTTAACTTTTTGAAGCGTTAAAGTGGTAGTTGCATAGCTGTCAGTGGAGGGACAGAAAGCTCCCAGATCTCATTAAAAATATCTTTATCAGTGTTCCGAAGATGAACGAAAGTCTTGTGGGTTTGGAAAGACATCATGGTCATTTAAATAATGACAGAATTTTCTTTTTTGGGTGAACTAACCCTTTAAGAGCTTTACACAATATAAAGTCAAGCATAGTGTAACAAACATTTATTTATCTTTTTATTTTGGGTTGAAATATGACCTGTGAATTATCTTAAATTTAAAGGTCAATCTCAATTTTACCCCTCTAGCTCCCGTCTCACCCTCTGACGCCATCCAGACATGCAGAAAGCCGGGGCCTGACAGTTGCTCCTGCCTACCACACCCTACCACATCCCTCTTCTCATGGGACCCCACACAGCACCATGATGTGGGGCCCCCTGGAGCCCCCCAAAACCCAGAAACCCTGGAGCCTGAGCTGCTTGCGTCCAGCTCCCCCACTCAGGCCCTCAGCTGCTCTCTGCTATAAAGAGGTATTCTGGGATCAGATTAGAGCTGATTATGCAGCATACTGGACTTCCTGTTACAAATATTATGAAAATGCAATATAATATAATACAGAAATCATAATAGTTGATCATTTGTAGTTAATATTATTTTGAGCAGTCTCGTATGGCTCTGAAAGTCTTCCCTTTACCTCCTTTCATATTCTGCTATTCTCCTCTTTCAGGACCTCAGTAAAAGTCCCAAGACAATGAAAAAGCTGCTGCCCAAGAGAAAGCCGGAGAGGAAGCCGTCCGATGAGGAGTTTGCACTGAGGAAGAGTAAGTCTGATATGGTTTTTGAAATCTAGAGATTCTAAAAGATCAAGTGTCTGATATAACCTCTGACCCGTGCAGGTACTGTAGCTCTGGAGGAAGATGCTCAGATTCTGAAAGTGATTGAGGCCTACTGCACGAGTGCTAAAACCAGGCAGACTCTGAACTCAAGTAAGTCTCGTATGCGGCCACGTCCACCTCTGTCTCTTTTCTTCTAAGACTTTCCTCATTCATATCTACTTTTTTGTGTGTAACATAGAACAGCAGTCCTGTATAAACTAAAGTCTGTTGATCTTAACAAGTTTATTCTTGGATATCTTATAACAATATCCTCTCTTTTTTCTTCATCATACTTGATGTTCATTTTTTTTTATCATGACCCATCCCCCCAACCAACCCCCTTTCATTTTGTCATCTTTACATCATTTTTTTTTATTTTATTTTTATTATTAAACTCATTTACTACCTTGGGGTATTATTGGTTCTCCCATCTATGTGGTTGCACCACCCGTGTCCATTCTTTGGTCGGCCCCCTTGTTTTATTCCCTTTCCCTTTCATTTGCAATTCTCCCTGCCTCCTTCCCTTCATTCGTGGGATTTGATCCCCCATCTCATCATCTGCGATTGGACGGCCTCTTCAGCATGGCAAGGCACTGATCTCATGCATAACCACGTTTTGGATCAATCCAGCGTGGACTCTCTGGGCCGCCGTAGCAGTATCTCAAGGCCCGAGACCACCTCGGACCTCTCAGAGGACTCTGACTATGACAGTATATGGACGGCCCACAGTTACAGGATGGGCTCTGTTTCCCGTAAGAGCTCCTACATCTCCCACCAAAATTAATCTCCCCCTCACTCCTTACTCTTATTTCAAATGACTTTTATGACTTATTTATTTGAAACTATTTATGTATTTAATGATCTCACTCTAATGCATATTTATTTGACTCATTTTATATATTTATTTCTCAGTGTTGTATTAAACACACCTTATCATTTTCTGCATATATATGCACTTTCCAAAAGCAATTCCCTGTTGCCTTGACATTTAAACTCCCCCTGAAATCACCAACTTCACTTAACTCAGTTTTTTTTACTTTGTTTGCCTCACATTCAAAATTTATTTAAGTGTCCTTTAAAAAATGATGCTCTCACTCCCTCATTCCCAGATGTATTTAATTATTGACGTTGTTGAAGGTACAATGCACTCTGAAGGTAACAAGGACAGTTTCTGCTGTAATAGAAAAAAGATGCTAAAATCTCTTAAAAAGTGTCTGTAAATATTAGAGTATTGTCATTCATCTGAAATGTGTGGTATTACCTTGGACTATGTTTACTGAAGGTGAACATTAGATTTCCTCTCTGTTGACATGAGGAGGTGGGTCTTTTACCAGAGAACTTCATGAATAGTGTGAAGTGTTCATGAAATTCTTAAGTATGATTCTCAGATGGCACCACAGACAGTATTACTGGGGACGTTTGTTCATACTTCTGTGACATAAATGTATTTATTTTCAATTTGTAAATGTATTTTGAATGATTTTGGACTTTTTGTATGCTTGTATCTGACTATGTAAGTTTATAGTGGTGTCTATAGTGATAAGTATGGAAGTTTACAGAAAAAAAAATGTTGAATGTTGGTTGAAATTCTATTAGAATCCATTTAAATCAGGTGTGTGGATGGTTATAGTCAAGAGTGTTTCGCCATTCATTCGAGACTGTCAAAGCCTCAGTGTTTGATGCTTCTCCTTATTTATGTATGATGAGACAAACAAGAAAACCAACTTGCCAATTACTTCAAGAATGACAGAGTATAATTCCTCATGTTATGTGATTCCTTGTGACCAAGTTCTATTCTGTGGTTAAAAAAATGAACAAGAAGAAAATATGTATATTTACTACCTTTTTGTCGGTCGTTTACTGCAGATATTCTTAAAACTGTTCAACAGAGATACTTCAGTGCCGTTTTCGTGATTTGAAACTAAGACATTATTGTGATTGTTATATGCAGAGTCAAATATATGACAAATATACCACAAATGTTGTAATATACATTTTGAATAAATCTTGGGTTGTTTTGTACAGTGTTTATCCTTTCAGGAATTGATCTCTCTCTTCTTCTTTTTTTCTTTCCTTTGTTTAGCGGGCTTTGCTTACAGGTTTTTGTGTGTGTGTCTGTGGTTTAATTCCAGTTTTACCACACTACAGGAAACCTTGGTGCTCTTTTTTTTTTTTTTTTTTTTTTTGAATGCGTTTACTTTTCTTGGATGATCCCTCTCTGCATGACTAACTCCTGTCTCACTCACGCACTGTCCTGTGTAAGTTTGATCCAATCCAAACCATTCTTTGAGGCACAGTGATCCTGTACTGAGCTAATCAATGAATCCAACTAAACCTCCTGAAATCAATCTGCGGGGCTTCTCTTTTGAAACAGGACAGTGGAAAGATGCCAGTCCAGCACTGATAGTTCCTGGGGAGGAGAAGTTCAGTGTAGACGAGTTGAAGAGTAATGGTCAGACTCTTCTGGAGGAGAAGTAAGACTGCATATTCGGCCATTCTTATGAACAGGGTTTATAATAAGTGTAAAAAAGAAGGTTATTTGTCACAAAAACATGAATTGAATAGATCATTATTGAAGTATGCACTGACATATTCAACATTGATTTTTCCTAGGAGCCTTGTGGATGTTGTTTATGCTCTGAAAGATGAGGTACAAGAACTTAAACAGGTGAGTGTCTGTGAGGGTGTGAGGAAGCTTCTCTTAATATTTAAATTAATCTCATAGAAAAAAACATTGCCTGGTTACATGATTTTACCTTTCCAACAGGACTATAAAAAAATGAAGAAATCCTTGGAGGAAGAACAGAGATCCCGGAAAGATCTGGAGAGGATAGTTCGAAAAATGTTAAAGAATATGAACGATCTTTCATGGGATGAGACCAATTTATGAAATGTGTTGCCCCCTTACTATGGAGTCCCTAAAGTGACAAGGTGGTGGAACAATTATGAGATAGGAAAACATTTGCGTTCCCCTGAGAAACGTAAGTTCTCTCGCAAAACTTTTGCTTTTTCCTGATATACTTTGCACGTTTTGCAAGCAAACCCAAAGTTTATGAGGGGAACACAAACATTTTGTGAGCCAATGCAGAGTTTCTAAGGGGAATGCAAATGTTTTTGCGAGAGTACGCAAAAGCGTTGACATTTAATTTTTCTATCACCATGTCCCTCTAGGGGCATCATACCTTACTAGTTTTGATGTTACAAAAGTGGTTAAAATGACCTGGAATTTCAACCAGATCATTGGAATTTCAACCAGATCATTGAAATTTCAGATGTTTGAAAACTTGAAAGCACCATGGACATCGGCTCATTCCAATGTTTAAACTCGACAAGAGTTCAGATCTTAGGTCTTTTAGTGCATCTACTCCAAGCAGACTTTTTATTTAGTTGGAAAACCACAGATTTTATAGCTGAACAATCATGATGTGACTTGTTTGTTTGAAGTCGTAGCTAAATCAGGTGCATCTTCAGCATCTCTTCGGGTGGCATGAATGTTACGTGTGGATGTCCCTGACAGGTTCGTCTTTCATCTAATGTTAAGGTGTTTATATAGATAGATAATACCTCAGTCTTCACATCCCACTGATGTCTGGGGTTGTGATTGTCCTGTCTTTCTACAAATTACTTTTCTATTTACAAAGGTTCAAGAGATCATCCAATTTTACAGTAACATTTCATTTAAAAAAAAATTTATTCAGATGCACTCTGATTTAAAAAACTTAATCTGTGAATATTTCCATGATGTGGTACCATGAACTTTTTCATTCCATTTAATTACTGTTTACAAATGACTCGGATGTTCATACTTAAACATTAATTCAACACAGGGTACGTACAGACAAAAATGTATGCTGGAACATGAAGCGTATGCTTATGTTGTTATGCTTAGTACATGATTTAGGTGCCATTTTTACTCAAGCTGTGACAGGACTTAATCATTGCAATATCTTATTTTTCACAATATGATACACATCATACCTTCATGCAAGTCATGACTATTCATTTCGGTGTCACTTGCATTGTGTGACCAAAGCAAAAGCCAAAAACGTATTTATGGACTTATCTGTGACTAATTACTGTACTTGACATATATTCCTATAGCTCCTTCACAACATAATCTCATTTGAATTCTTGTAGGATATTTATTTAGTGTTCTTTATCTCAGATTCATGTTACTGTAAATTAATTCTGTAAATAAAGAAATTTGTTTATTTGCTTTAATTCAGTAGCATCAGTTTGGCGTAAATATAAAATTGCAAGAAAATAATCCCCTAATACAGATATATATTATTCAGAATTCTTTGATAAATAGAAAGTTCAAAAGAACAGCATTTATTTGAAATGTAAGATTTTAAATGCATGCCTTTACTGTCACTTTTTATCGTTTTAATCCAACCTTTCTGAATAAAATATATATTTTTAATATTTCAACAAAAAAAAACTGACCCCGAACCTTTGAAAAGGTGTCTGTGTATGTATGTATGCATGCATAATATAATTATAAAATATATACTTTTTTCAATATTATATAATTTTTCCATTATATTGTGAACCCATAACACTTAAACTGTGAACTGTGAACAATATGATAGCGCTTGCGCATGTATTAACTGTGTATGAACAGCCATGTGCAGTGCTCAACTCAGGAGTTTAAGCTTTAAGTTTCTATACTCTGTCAAAGGGAAGGGCATGACAAGGATGACTTTATGCCCTTGTCTTTCGTCTGCACACAACAGTTCTGGTGAAGGTTGTGCATGCGCCAGGCTCTGTTACAGTGACAAGGCAATCTAGTCCCTTTGTGGGCGATGATTCTACTTCATTGATTTACAATGGAAAGGATATAATTTTGCTGGTGTTGGCAAAAAGCTCAAATGTCAGGCTTTTCAGAATGCCAGCATTGCCTTGTTCGCAGATGAATAAGGAGAAAGTCACCTTTTGTCTCCTGTTAAATATTCCTGCATAAATACAAAGGAGTATAATGCCCTCCTGATAAAAGGAAGCCCTGATTTATCCTGATTTATCCTTTAGTGTATAGATAAAACCCGCAGATAAATGCCAGGTTGGCCTTTTCATTTTTGTTCTCTGCGGTTCGCTTCTCTTTTTACAGCATATTGAGTTTGGAAGACGGGTGTCGCTTTCAGCAACGCTTTGGTTTTGTGGAAAGGACACAACTTGCGCTGCCTTGCCATTATCAGTAAAATATATCAGTCACCGAAGATGCTTCAAACATGGTGTTTACGTTAGTCTGAAGTCTGAGTTTAGGACATAACGGGTACGTGCAGTTTAACAATCTGTTATTGTTGATAAAAAGTTTGACTCTCATATATTAACAGCCTCTTCTAACAGTTAAAGTGAACTACCTGTCGTTGAAATGCAAAATGGATGGCAGGACTCGGTGGACATGGAATCAATTAGCTTTTGACCAGACTATACACACACACGCACACACACTCGCTTGTCTAAGACCCTGTCTTTCCCTTTCTTTCTCTCCTTTTTTCTATTCAGTAGCCTGTGATCATTTAGATTTGACATGCATTGTGGCTGAGCTGGTCTCTCTCTTTTGCTCTCTCTCCCTCTCCCTCTTTTGCTACTGTCTGTCATTAATTTCCAGGCTTTACAATTTGCCAAAAAAGAAAGAGAAAAGAGTGAGTGAGTGGTGGAAGGATAAGAGCTCAGTGTCCTTTTGAAGGGGTTTGTTATTGCACAAAAACAGCCGCCCAATAATTTTTCGTCAGTGTTTAACTCTAAAAGCTTTTCCCCGTCAGCTTTTGAAAAGAAGAGCAATAAAGCCCTATTCATACGGACTGAATAAAAACAGTCCTCTGGGGGCTATGACCGAAGGGCTTCTTTTCTTCTGCCTCTAATCAAATAGGAACTGAAATGAATTAGAGTTTTCTTATGAAAATAGCCTTTGTTGTCAGGCAGGCCAGTAATTCATAAACAATAAGCAACGTCATTGTGTGGCTAGTAATATATTCATGCTGTGGAAAGGCTAGAAGGCAGTGCAGGACTATGGCTCTGAATGAGGGGAGGGAAGAATTGGTCCTGGACTCTTCATTTGCAGTCTGCACAGTGGGTGGTTCTGGTAATCACCAGTTTCGCTCCGTCTCACTCTATTTACACTCATGCTCCTGACATGGGCTCCTCATTTTTCTCATGCTCTTCCTTCAATGATTCTTCCTTTTCCATCTGGCTTCCTACAATTCCTGGCTGAGTTCGACCTTTCTCAAAGGCCTCCGCTCTTCCCTTGTGTTTTGACCTGTCAGGTTTTTCGTTAGCTCTCTCATTCCCCTCCCCTCTTCTTGCCACTGAGCAAAGCTATATATTCTTGAGAACTTCGGGACGCCATTGGATTCTGCTCCCAAACTCGTCTGTCTTGGGAAAAGTAGTGGATTATCTGAAGCAGGATGGTATGCGCATGAAGAGTTGCAGTCAGAGGGCAACTGGACAAGTTGAATCTTGAACCTCAGGACAGGATTGTCACTGAACACAAGTGTCTACTAGTTTAAGGATTACTCTTTTAGTGGACATGGAGGTCTGTCATGTTCGTTTTCCAACTTCATTTTTGAACATTTGCTGTCATCGCTGTTTAGACTCCATCACTTCTTTCTTGCTCTTCTACTTTGGAACTAACAATGGAGATACACGTGTAGCCTATGACAGATTTGTCAAGCTTGTTTCCATCTTCTGTTACTTGGAGCTTTTTCAAATAACCAGGACTTAGTATTAAGATATCCTTGTGGCATGAAGTTTTCTACTGTCATGATCAAAATTTAGAGGAGCTCCTGCAACTGGTGCTATGAAGACTCGTTTAATTCTTTCATTCATTCATCAGTGGATTTTTTTATATAAGAACCTCTGGTGATGCTGCTTGATGACACTCAAATAAATCGCCAGCTATCAACAGTAGGCTACGTGAGTCTTTCTGCCTGTTGGGGTAGCCTAGTATTGCGTTTTGTCGCGTGTGTAGCCTATACTTGAAAAACAGTTTGACAACTTCTTGAGAGATTAGAACCTAATGACGGAAGAAAATCTGTTAAATTATCTTTATTTCTAATCAAAATCACCTTTATGCCAGTCGCTGAGGCATTGAAATACCCGCCAGGTAAACTATAGGTAGGCTAAACTATTTTTTTTGATAGCAGCCTTTCAAGCAAAGGATAATTTCGTTTAGTTTTATATATTAACTTTGCAGACCTTACATGAAATACATTTAACCGCTTGAAAACATAAGCTGGATATTTCAAATTCAAATATAGATCCGAGTGCGCGTAACCGTTGAAAACTCTAGTTTTTAAAGAAAAGTCTCGAACGTAATTTTCCTGTCATAGCTTAACCCATATCTCAGACGACCACAAATGTATATCTCATGAACCCCCCGCTTCTTAATATCTTAGTTCCTGTTGTTCAAGCTGTCAGTCGGTTGTTTTCTCGATAAATCTTTAAGTTGGAGTGAATGTACACTATCAAATCACTTATTCTACAGAGTAAGTCACGAGTCAGTACTGGAGCTCAACAGCAGGTGGCAGAGTTGCTCCATGAGAAAATCGAGGATGTAAAGCGCAGCAGGTTGAAAATGGCAGTGTCGCAAGTGATTGAGTTAAGTTAATGCTGTTGAGCAGGCTTTACCATCTCCAACTTCGGTGTACAGGTGCCATTTTATTAATAATTTAATATTTTATAATCATTGATTTCTTCAGTGTCTGTGTGAAACTGAATGTGTTCTAAGTTGTAGCAGTGGCTTTCAACTGGACACTGGCCCACATTTCGCATGATTATTAAGACGCGACCCATATTTTTAGGAATTTGAACCAAGCAATTTTATTTCTCAAAAATGGTTGACACACACACACGCACTTTAATCAACATAACGTTACATAAAGTGTATATTTTATATCACTAACACTGATGAAAACATGAGGTAAGGCTATTAAATTGCAGTCCCAGGCTCTTTTTTCGTAATACAGTAAAGTTAGTAACGTTAGCATCTTAGATTTACATTTAACGTTTGCAGATTTACAGCTATTAAAAATATGGAAAATAGCACAAAGTGAAAAGTAAGTGGTATTTTGGGTTAAGGTTGCGAAAAAATCTGTTACCATGGTGAATACACAATGCTAACGTGAACTGTTAATAAAGCATATGGAAACGGCTCCTGATCAATAAAAAAAACATACCTGCATGCTAATCCTTCCCAGCTACTCACGAAGTACCAGTCAAGTCATCAATTTATACTTTAGTGGTAATTTCATCATGATAGTGAGTAACATAACTGTAACTATGCATGGCTCTTATAACAGGTAATGTTCAGTAACGCGTACGTGAAGACTGCCACCAGCACAGTACACATTCTGACAGGACACAAAGTCAGATTGATCAACTGAGGTAAGATGATGGGGTTTAAAATGACGCTGGCATATTTAGCCTGACAACATACCGATTTTGAATCTGACAGCAGATACACGAATCAGAACATCATTTTTTTACGTCTAACAGAAGTGTCAACAGCCGTTACACACACACACACAAACACACACAGAGTTTCACGCCTTTCTTCAAAATAAAAGTATTGCATCCAGGGAAAAACAAAAACAACATGTGGAATTACGTTTGTTGTTAATTAAATTGACTACACACTAAAAACGGTCAAAAGGGTTGAATCTTACTATCCCCAAATTACAGTAAAATTGTGTATTTTATATGACTATTGCCTTAAAACAAATGAACAGACTATCAGGAGAAAACAGATTTATTAGCTAATTATAATGTCAAATTGTTGTTAAGACTGTATTACCATGCTTGAGCAGGCAATAATCTTAAGAACTTGTCATTTTGACTCATAATATTGCTCATTTCAAAACTGAAAACACGCAAGCAATGTTATGCACCTCATTACAGTCATCGTTGGAAGTGAATGTTGAAACAACATGATAGTGAGTAAATTGCTAGAATGGTCGTTTTTGTGTGAACTGTCCCTTTAACAGGTAATGTTCAGTAACTGACTGGATCCTGAATGAGGGCGCAGCAAGACTGTTAAAGAGACTGTTCACATATAATATGATCAACTGTGCTGATGATGGGGTTGAACAGAAGGTTATTTATTTGGCAAATACCGATTTTGAATTGGACTACATGCAAGATACACTTCAAAGACAGAGTAACTAATTAAAACTCAGACGACCCACCCCCACCCCCGCACCCCATATAATCAATACAGCCTCAGGTACGAACATAGTGCCTTTCTTTCTCTTTGTTTATCCAGCAAAAATAACACAACATACATTTAAAAAAGTACAAATGTCATTATTGTGGTTAATTAAGATTAGATTTATTTTACAATTAAACATCAAAAGCTGAATCAATAATCCCCAAAAAATGAAATTGGAAGAGTAAACACTGTGCCTTAAAACAAATGAACAGACTATCAGGAGAAAACAGATTTAATTAAAACACTTTGAATTTCAAACCTTCCCAAGACTCTACCATGCTTGAGCAGAGCAATAATCTTAAGACATGTTTGACTCTAGATAATATTCATTCAAATGTAGGTATAGCGACAAGAAATTCTCTCACCATTTTATGTGAAATTGTTCACTGCCACCTCATTATCATCTGTCTGAGACATCGTTTCTCATCACACCCTCATAGATAAATGAATAAAAAATAAAAAAACAGCACAGGATGTGACATACAAACATGAGTGAAAGGAAAGAATCATCATGTTTCTGACTACCTGTTTTACATTCACAAATAGATGGGCGTTGGCATGGGAACATGCCCCTGGCTGCTACCTGAATGAGGACGCAGGGCCTCTGCAAACGGCACAGTCAAAGGAATGACCCAGCAGGCTGCACATTTTTGCCTACGGCCGTATCCATGACAACAATGTCCCATGCCCACTATCGGGCTCTACTATTGAATATTTGATTGACAGATGTCCAAATGTCAACTACTCCCTCTCAGGTAAACAGTCCAGACGTTTAGCATTTCCTTTTTTTTTTTTGGCAGATATCCTTTCCTTTGCTTGCACACACTATATATGCAGCTTGACAGGGTCACAGGTCATGCACACTTTTTTGCCGTGAGTGTTTGTATGTGCTTTTACTTCTTTTTAAATTGACATCAGCTCTGACTGCCAGCTCGCTGCTTTACTTAGTGAGTGTATTTTTATATGTGATGCACATTAGCAGAGACAGATCCACTATACAGAGCTGGGCCATCTTTCATAGCAAAGAGACTGTATTAATCCATCTCCTCTGCCTAAAAGAGGCACTGTACTTAAAGTACCACAGTCTCTTCCATATTAGAGCGTCAAAGAGGAGATTCAATCATAGTAATGGTCAGCGTCTCACGGCGCATCTCCATCGATCCAGGGGACAGTGTATTGGCTGCATTAGTGAAAAGGAAATTGAGTGCTATTTTCTAGTCGTCACAATCTATTTGTCATTCAGAATTGAGACATGCGGGTCTATGGTTTGAATATGAATGTCAAAGCTGGTGTGTGTGTGTGTGCGTGCCTAAGTGAATAATTCCCTGTAAAGTATCCTTTTTATATTTAGTACTATACTATGTACAGTTATATTAATATACTGTTCTATTAAATAAGGTCAGTTCATCTTTATTAATATATTTAAATAAACATTTAAATATACTGTTTGCATATTAAAATTACAAATATTATTTAAGTATTTTATAAATTATCAGCCTATATAAATATATAATGCTTTATAGCCTATTTGTGTATTATATAATACACACACACACAAGGCTTCTATGCGTTTCAAATGAATAAGGTCAAATTTGTATCTAACTGTTACGTAATGTTGCTTTATTGTGTTTCAAAGCGTATTATGAATGAATTAATTTTGGTCAAGTTATTTGTTTTCTTAATAAAGGCACAGATGGCACACAGTGTGCGCAAACCCTTTTGTTGGGAATCATTACGAGCTCTGTAAATTCTCTTATCTCCAGCTCTGATAACCCATTCACAATCTGGCCATAAAGAATTTGATAGGCTAATTGAATAGGGCTTCGATGCACACTTTTGTAATAGAGCATTATAAATCTGGAACGAAGGTGACAGGGGTACAAAAGGGAGCGCTTTAGGGCGAGACTCCCTCCCTTTCAGCCGCTGACTTTACAATAAGTTTTGCAGCTTTGAATGTTGGGCTGTAAAAGAGTGCTCTCTGCTTGAATCGATTGCCCCACCTAACAAGTCCTCTGCCCTCCAACATTGAGAGAGCGAGCGATGGATTTGTTGAGGGCAATGATACAGAGGCCTGGCTGCTATCTTGATCCTTCATGTGCTGCACGGCCATATGGACCATTAACCCTCACAGTTTTATCTAACACCAGTGATTAGCGTCAAGACCTTCCAGTCCTATTGACGGCATGTGGATGTAAGGGAGTTGATGTATGACTATTACCTCTCTAACATTTATCTCCTTTTGTCTGTCTTTTCACATTTAGGGAGCGAATTAGTGGAGGTCTGCTGACTTACTGATGTGATGTTGATAGCATTATGTGCCAGTTTTTGTGCGAATTGCTTCCCTAATTTGTCTCTTCTCTTGTGGTTGAGTCAGTATTGGATGAGGTGTTCTAGTACTTTTTCTTCTAGCTAGTAGCACAATGGGTTACAGGTTTATCTGTTTTAAGCACACATTTATTATATGTCCATATTCCTTTCCCCCCCTCTTAGCTGTGTAATGTCTCTATGCAGTCAGTGATCAGTGTGCCTATATAATATATTAATTATCATGGCGTAATCCTAGACATAATATTAACTTTTTGATTTCTATCTGTCAAAAAATACTTTGTTCATTCAAATTCATTTAATTCCTCTCTTATGAAAGTAGATATCTTTCAGAACATTTGAAAGATATGTTTTTAATATAAATGTGGTTTTATAAATATCAAAATGATTGAATTTTTACTCAGCTGTGAGAAAAAAGAGAGAAAGCCTGGATTAGGTGCAAATGGCTGAAGTGTGAAAAAGCCAATATCAAATAGCGGAAAAGAGGCAATCGATGGAAAATTGTCTATATATTATACTAAACAATATATTAAAATATGCTAAGTAAAATATTATAATTATAGTTATATTTAATGTCTTACAAGTAGATATTTATCAGGATAGATTTATGTTAGTCTTGCTTATATTTTGGCTACAAAACCAAGCTATCAAATATTTCCACTGTTATAGAAAGCAGATTTGTCGGATACATGTTGACATTGTGGGGGCATGTTGTCACACTGTATGGAGTGAACAGGATACAGGACTCTCTGATCTCTCACCAGTATATATGTATCTATATATATATATATGTGTGTGTGTGTGTGTGTATCTATATATACATACACATATATACATATATGGTGAGAGATCAGAGAGTCCATTCATATGTTTTTGACACGTAAGAGTGAGAACAAGAGTGGTACGTTTCTCTTTTAGTTTTAAATGGCTCTTGCCTTTGCAAGAGTTTTTAAATTATTTATTTATTTTTCAAGGACAGTCATTTTAATAAGAGCTCACACAAAGGTGCTAATATTAATCATGTTTTCCCCACTGTCATTCATGCTATTTCTGGTTAATACCTGCTCTGCTTTGTTATTCGTGTTAGAAAATATTACAGCAGTCTGACACGGTCTTCTGTTCATCCAGTCTTCTGTTGAATCCAGTATTCAAAGTACAGTCAATTAAGCATTTTGAAATCAGCCTGAAGTTCACAATCAGATCATTAGGCAAGTTTTACAGATGGTCAGCCTAGATGTCCTTTACTCTATTTGTGCTGTAAAAAAAGACCTCATTAAATTAGATATTTTAAAGGCAAAATTGAAAAGATATTTCTTTAGTACAAATGTGGTTTTATAAACAAAGTTGTTCTATTTTTTTCTCAGCTTGCTCTTTGGGTATGTGAGGGGAAAAAAAACAGCCTCGATTAGGTGGCAGACATTTGACTAACCCCATATCAAATAGCTGAAAAGAGAAATTGGACTGTAAATTGACCTAAAGTTGTTCATAAAATGTTTCTCTAAAGCTATCTTATTATTTGAAATAATATCACTTTACTTTTTCAAATACTGTTGGCCATTGGTGCGCTGACACCCACTGAAGCTCTGCTATAGAGTTTGACCCGACCTGTTTAAGGAAACTAAACTCAGTACGACATTTAAGTGAGGCGTTTTACTCGTGTGGAGCTTCGTCTGCCTGTGTTTTGTTTCAGGCAGGGCACCCCACATATATTCACACTCACTGCACTAATATTTACGTGTGTTTTATCTGTAATGGTGTTTAGTGTGCTCTTGAATGCTGAGGGCTATTGACAATGAGAGGGGAGGTGTGCGCTGCCATCACTTTACCTGTCAGAGCCAATACACACACACACAAACCTGTCAGAGAGGATGCTTTGAGTCAATGGTGCTACATGGAAAGGACTGTAATGGCGTCTATTTCGACACAAGTACTGTTCTCTTAAATTGAGTGACACTCACATTTCTGTCACTGCAGCACAGACAGTGCACTTTACAGGATTTGGTGACTTTCGCTTCATTTATTTGTTTATCTCAACTGGTTAAACAACATGGAGTTTAATTGATGTAGCGAACATTTCGCTTACATGAAGCTAAATGGCTTTATTTGGTTGAAGAGGTTGGAGAACTTGAGTCTTTTTGGTCAAAGGGTTAATGACACACACTGTAAGAGTGTCCATGAAAAAGAAAATCTCATTTAAATACTTCTAAGAAATTACATTTTCTGTATTCATTTTTGTTTCATATGGTTTCGTATTCTATTTTCAAGAAGTTATAATTTAATGACTCCAAAACTTGCATATGGTGTAACAATCAAGTAATTAGTAATGTATTTTTTTTATACCATGAGACATATGAGTGTAGTCATCTTAATCATTATTTTCAAAAGCTATATATTTAAGCTAATATATTTAAGATAAAGTATTTTAAATGATTATGATGAGGATATTTTACAACTTGACCTAACCTAACCTTGTTTTGTCAAAAAAAAGTCAATAAGGGTCTGCAGGAACCCTGTCTATGATTAATGTTTTTTTCTCCTTGCTCTTGACTTTGGTTTGGTGGACATAAGTTTTGTTAAAATATTATTATATTCATTAAGAAATGATAATAAAACAAGATTATGCCGAACTACTTAATAGAATAGAATAATATTTGTGAAACTTGCATCTCCCTGACAATTTTTGAGTTTATGACCTTAAAAATATCAAATGTTTTTTAATACATAAATTAGAAATGGGTGTATTTATTGTCATTGCATTATGTATTTTTGAATAAATTATTAGATCAAGATCAGGTCTAAGTGTGTAAAAAATTGGTCAGTGATTGGAAGTAACTTCAAGTGCACTAGTTGGAACATATGGAGTTGCTGAAGTAGCAAGAGAAAGATGTGAAGATGATAACTCGAGGGCAGTTGTGCAGTTCTCCTTTCTGTTTGTAGGAGGTGCTTTAGCTGTGCATTTGGCCTGGAAGAGAATTTGACTCCATAATAAAATATAATCTAAGCCTTAGCAGACTGAAATCAAATTTCAAGAAGCCCTTAATTTCAATAAATTTTGTCCTTACCTCAGATCACATTTTCTTCCTATTGTTTGTGCGGTTGTTGCCATATCCAGGGGTCTTCAGTTATTGAACGCTAATCGAATTCAATCTGACCTCCAAAGAAAATATACACTCTATATTACCTCTTCATCCCTCTGTATCTCTCATTTTCTCCCTCTTTCCCTCCACCCCACTTTCTCTCTGTGTTTCTTTCTATGAAGGTGTATGTATATTCTCCTGGACCACGCAGATCCAGTCGACCCTTGTTTGTATGTTTCGATGTGTGCGCGTGGGGTGTTGTGTGTATGTGAGACAGGGATGTGAGTGATTTTGGCAATTGCTGAAGTGGGATGCGAACTCATCTTATTTACCAGAGAATAGGCCAATTAAGGCCGAGTTGGGAGTGAGCTGTGGTGCAGGAAACCAAGTGAATGTTTCTTTGATTAGCAGTGTTCGCTTAATCACAGTCTCTCATAAGCTCATGTGCCGCTGTCAGCTGGGGCTTGCTCTTCACTCCTTTTCGAGGAGCAAAGGTTCGGGTGTCAGCGTGGAGGTGACACAGGCCAGTGATTACGTTTCCGTCTCCTCAAAGACATCAGGATGTCATCCAGAAAAATGAGGCGCGATTAGCTCCAGCAACTTTTCCTGCCGCATGAAAAACAAGAATTCCCAATTTGCAGGAAATGGGAAGTTTTCATTGAGGGAAGGCTCTGAATGAGCGCTAATACTGGTGTTATGTGTGTGTTTGTGGAGCGTAATGGATGGTGTAAAACATCAGCATGTATTGACGCTCTTTCTCCTAAAGCCCTGCTTCCCCTTTTTTCTAGCCTTGCCTAAATTTGCGCAAATTGAAAAGCGATAAAGAAGCAGACTCGTCTAATAAGCATTACTTATCATATTAATTAAAAGAGGATGACACAATATGGCTGACAGCTGTGGGTTTTGATTTGTTGTGTTGCTAATGTGACACTCATTATACAGGTCATGGTGAGACAAAGCCGCAGGGGTAGCCGTGGTAACATGCAGATGCAGAGACTGAGGCCTGCTACACAAACACTGGGGTCTCGCCTAAACAGCCCATAATTACCTCACCGCGCAGACAAACAGTAACCATGGAGAGGTGAGCGGCAGTTATGACCTCAGAGCGGGACATGGATTCAATCCTGTAATTGTTTTTTTAATGGAATTAGTTTTCGCCAGATTTTTCGAGAGGATCCGTCTTTCTGCGCAAAAGCTCGCATTCAAAGGCGCCGGCCTTAATGATGGGATGAATGCTGAACTGGCTGTGCTCGGCTCTTTATCTTCCATCTCTCTTTCACTTTATGAGGTTTGTTGAATATGTAGAGTAGCGCAGAAAACATATTAGCGCTCTGACCCGTGAGGTGACTATCTTCCCGTATTGCACCTATCCTGTTTTATTACCAGCCTACCATTCATTTTTATTATTAAAGGCAAGTGTGTGAGTACAGAGGGAGCTTTTAGTCGGTTGGAGAGCTGCGAGTTGCTCTGAAGGGGTCCACGGTGGGACTCCATCTCAGATGTGACAGATGCTTTTTTAGGACTTCTTTTCTGAAGTTTTGAAAATGGACCTCTTAAAGGAATGTTTCAGGTTATACTTATTGATTACCACATCGATGTTTATCACAAAAAATGAATTTAATTTAATTTCTCCTTTTCTTTAAGAAAAAAAATCTGGGTTACAGCGAGGCAGTTAAAAAGGAAGTGAATGTTAAAATACTCAGTTTCATTGGACACAAAACATGAACAATATGCCTGATTTACAGGATTTTAGTGTGATTTAGGATTTTACTACCCTATTCTGTTAAGTTATATAAAATTTTACAATTTCAATGACTTAACACCTAAAACATTAAAACAACCATAAAAATGAGTTTGCATCTCAAATAATAGAACTACAAACTTTTTAACAAGAGAATGAATGTACAGAAAATTGTCCCATTCACTTCCATTGTAAATGCCTCACCTTAATTTGTTTGCGGTAATCATCATAATACTGTTGATCAAGCTTAGTATTGAATATTCATTTAACATAGTCTATGTAAATAGTCTGAAGCAGATAAAAAAAAAAAAAGTAAATAAATAAAAAATTGGAATCCTTTTCCTTTCCCATGCAAAAGTTCAAATGAAACTGCATTATGCAAATCTAATCATACTATGCAATACAAGGTTACCCTCTTGTAAAGCATTTCGAATATTCGTAGCTCCAAATGTGTGTGTGGTCTGATATGTTTGAAACAGTATCTGAAATGACTGACAAAACATTTCTGCTTTATACAGTGGAGAACGACAGGACTTCATGAAATATTAACCAGCATGCTGATCATAAAGTCCTCTCATGCACATTGACTGTTGCGTTGGCATGCAGATGAAAATTATGTTGTTGGCTGCATATTAAGAGGAGGTGTGTGTGTGTGTGTGTGAGTGTGTGCCTGTGTGAGCATGTGTTTAGATGAAAGACAATATAACTACGCGAGTACGCGTAATGACTTTTCTGTGTGTGGCCCTAGAGACGGGACGTTTTCTGCCTATTTGAGCATTTAGGAAACCGCTAGAGATGGTTCATCAGCACTGGTGTATTAGATGTGATCTGACAGGATCTTATGGAGATTCGAGCACAGGCCAGACAGGGGAGAGAGCGAGGTGACGACGAGGGGTCAGGATTGGATGCCCTGAAACGCCAGAGGGCACACAGAGCTGGAGGTCACCGTGGTTGGGTCAGCTCAGAGGTGATCCAATTCCCCTCTAGTTTCAGCATTTCTAGATTGTGCGAGATTGTGTGCGGGTCCTTTTGAACTCACTCCGCTCAGAGGTCAGCAGAAAGAGATGAAGAACCATAATGTATCATAACAACACTGTGTGTTTGTATGCCGGTGTGTGTTTGTGTTGCTGTGGTCGTCTTTAAATTGATTTCCCGCAAGTTGAGTGACAAGGGTCTGATTTCAATGCACATATAGAGTATATACGTTTATATGTTTTAATGTATGTGTGTATGGCACATTAGTGTTGGCACTTGTGAATCTAAGTGACATTGACTGGGCCAGACTGTAATTAGGGAATGGGTTGGATGGTCTGTGAAAGCAATGCATAATGGGATGTTTCCTCTGACACTGAGCATTTCCCAACAGCTGCCTGTCAGTCTGATCTCGGCCCCTTTAAAAGAGGACACTTTAATTAGTCACAATCCCTAGAGGAGCCTCTCATTTACAGTCATGCCCATCTTGATGTAAATCAGCTTTCTACCCATCACTCTTCTTTCCTTTCACTCCATTTTTTTATCTAGAGTTTCTCTCCCTCACTCCGTGGCTCCATCATTATGTCATTTTATTTTCCGCAGCACACCTGTCTCTCTTTCACTCTATTCAAAGTTCATTTTATCGACCCTCACCGTCCCACCTTTTCATCTACACCATTTCTCATTTCCTTCATCTCCATTTCCTTCAGTTTTCTGAGACTTCAGCTCTGCCCAGACCACTTCTTTAACTTGACCACCCAGACGTACTTTGGTCAACCGTGATTTTTTTAGTCCAGGGTCTGAGACATTTCTGCATCTATGAAGAGTATTGAGTTTTTTTTAAATGTTTGAATTAAATTTCACTTTCATGTTTTAGGGGGCCCAAAATCAGTAGTTTCAGGGTGATCCGACTGTTCTGTTATAATAATGAACAATAAAGCCTCATTAAAAGGATGAGATTCTTTAAAAACTTTAAATAGATAAATAAAAAAATAATGCTTTCAGTGCTTAATGATATTATTTACATAGCAAGGTTAGTTCAGGTTGTAAAATTTCATGTCTCCCTAAAAATGTAATAATGAATAATATAAATATTATTATAATTTATCATATATCAGTCTTTTTTTATGTAAATACAAAGAGTTATTTTCTCATTAGAGTATTGTTTTAAGCTTGCTTTTCATAACATTTTCCTTATCTTTATCGTGGACACTCCTTTTTCTTGTTGATCCATAAACCAACATGGAAATTCATGTTGGTGTAATCTGTTGCTTTCATACTCCACATGATGCTTCGCTCATCTCTGTACATGTATGTTCCCATTTTCTCCCATGTGCTCTTTCACTGACTTTCTCCCACCCTCTTCTTGTATTTTCAGTCAGACAACATGTTGGCCAGCCTGGTGTATTTTCTGCTGACCCCAAGAGTGTTTTTGTGTGGGAGGTGACATTGTTTCCTGACCCTGGGGAGATCCTGTCACGGTGCACACTCATCTGGTCTCTGATTGCTTTTTCTTTCTCCTTGTTTTTCAATAGAACGCTATATCTCTCCCTTCATCTCAACACGCTTTGCCTCATGAGGAACAGTTTCACCTTGATCGGCTCAGAGTTTGAACCGAGCACCGCTTTGCCCTATCCTTTGAATTACAGGTTGTTCACGGGTCAGTGGACAACTAATGACTGTTATTTAAGGTTCTGCTTTTCCACGCATCTACACCTGAAAGTCTCTTCTTTATGTAAAATAAACATTAGCGGTAACCTTGTTGCAACATTTAGTAACTGCCTTGTCTTTTACCTTGGTTTATATAGTACATCAGAGTTGTTTTCTGGCAATTTTGTCCTCTTTCTTTTCTGTTGGTTTTCGTTCCATTGTTCATGCTCTATTGTGAGCTCAGTGAATGGAACAACATTGCTGCATGTTTCCTGTCAGTCACGTTGGTTTTAAAGGAGAGGGTGAACTCATCGACTGTTGACTGTTGTGGTGCCGTCAGAGCTGTCCATCTCTCAGTGTCAGCCAGTGAAGTTGTCATTTCCAATGTCATTCTGACATGGAAATAATCAAGCAGAGTCAAAAATGTTTCACCCTCCTCCTCCAGCACCCATATCTTCGGCTGTGATGGAATCAGTCTGAAGCCAAAAATCGAGTCTCGCCTACAAGTGGATCGACGATTTTTGTCCGCCGAGAGCCCAGTCTAACAAAGAGTATAGTAACTGGACCTGACCCGAGCCTGACAGGCATAAAGATGTTTATGTCCAAGTTCCGACCAACCTCAATCTATTTTTTTCTCATAATAATGACACATGTAGCCTAGGTTTGTTCTACTATGGAAAGCCCACTTATTACAACTGTAGGAAGGCATTCTGAAATGATTAGCTCCATAGATGAGGTAATCTTTGACCAAACTTGCAGATATTTATTATTTTATTGTTACTTCATTGCCTGGGCAAGAGTGTGTCTTTGTTTTTATTTCTCATCTACATTTTTATCTCCTTATAATTTACTGTGTCTATTTCTTGCAGAATGCTACTCGACACTTGAATTTCCCCTGGTTGGGGATGAATAAAGATTTATTCATTCATTCATTCATCTATCTATCTATCTATCTATCTATCTATCTATCTATCTATCTATCTATCTATCTATCTCATTCATTCATCTATCTATCTATCTATCTATCTATCTATCTATCTATCTATCTATCTATCTATCTATCTATTCATCTATCTATCTATCTATCTATCTATCTATCTATCTATCTATCTATCTATCTCACCCATCTATCTATCTATCTATCTATCTATCTATCTATCTATCTATCTATCTATCTATCTATATCTATCTATCTATCTATTCAGGAGCGCATCAGCAGGCAGATGTGGGGGAATTAACATACATCAAGTATCATTAGGCCAACCAAAATAGCCAATTGAAATTAAATGAATAAATTACCAAATGCCCAAGATAACAGAACAAAACATTAACATAACACAAATGCAGTTTATTGAAATGAAAATCACTCTTACCATTTTTTCTCGAAAACCGAATGGCTACTAAACTGCAACATGGGATCTATTTACACAATACATCCATCAAAGTTTAGGCTAATCCATGTTTTTATGCAGGAAAAGGATTGCATCAACTGTGGATGGCCTCAAGGCTGTCCTCTGCTCGATGGTCCTGCCAGCAGCACTGAAGTTGCGCTGCCAGTCACATGTAGTTGTATTGACGCACATGTTGCGCGTTGTCACAGCTACATAAACAAATTTCCGCACACAGAAAGACGGATGTTAGGGTAATATTTTTTATTTAATTTATTTCACAAAAACAAACCTTTGCATCAAGTTAAACAGGCCCATTGGCTACCTACATAATAAGCTGTTTTAAATTTCAAATGTTCAATGCCCGACCCGAACCCGAACATTATTTCTAAATATCTGTCCGAACCCGGCCCGGCCCGTCGGTTACCGACGGGTCCCATCGGGCTCGGGTTGGGTATCCATCCTCTACTGCCTATCATACACGACATGATTTTCTGCTAAATCTATATCCTCCGACTGCCCAAAATCTGCAACTAGTGTAGACTCTTCCAGTCTGCAAATGGTGGCAAAAATCTGTGCAAAAGTTGTGTACTTAAGCCTTAAAATTAATATTTCTACTCTTCCCACACGCATAAAGATTTTGCAGACTTGTATAATATAAAGATGAAATCTTTCCAAAAAAAAAAAGGTTTTATATTTGCCACCAATTGTGATGTTATGATTTATGAGATATAGGCCCGGTTTCACAGACAAGGCTTAGATTAAGCCAGATCAATTAGGACATTCAAGTTGATTTTATAAACGAGCCTTGTGCATGATGTGCATCTTGAGACAAAACATTGGCACGATCTCAAGAGACGCTCTAGCGACTTTGCACCCTCTAGCCTCCTTGTTAGAGTTTCCGACTCATGCCAGTGGACCCAGGTTCGAGTCCTGCTTGGAGCGGGCGGTTCGAACAGGAGGGGTTACACTGACATAATAGATATACCAGTGCAAATTGCTTTCAGTTAAAACCGCTCAAACATTTTGGTCTGGGACTAGGCTTTAGCCTTGTCTGTGAAACCGGCCACAAGGATGGTAAGTATGTATAATATACTCACAAGAAAAACCTCTTTAGTGTGCTGCCAGAGCTCGCAGCCTCTGGTTTGACAGTGTGTGTCCATTAGACTGGGGTCAGTTTCACTTAGAGAAGGCTGAGACGGAGCCCTTGAGGCTTTGGAGTCAGAGGTTGAAGGTAACATAGAGAGGCTTTTTAGATCTAATCCTTCTGAGGTACTGTAGACTCTTCATCTTCAGACAGATTAGGGTTGATCCAATATAGCTGCCAGAGGGATTACTGGCGGCTCTGTTTTTGTCATGCCCCCTTGATCTCTTTTTTGTTGGGAAGTGTCCCCCTGAGTCTCACGTCAGATGTCTGGGCGCACAGAGGCTATGTTCACATTACAGATCTTAATGCTGAGTTCCAATTTTTTGCTCAGATCTGATCCTTGTGCTGCTGCTCACACATTTATCTGTGTAAGAGAACCACGTTTGTCACCTGCCCTGCTCTCAGCATCTCTTCACTGACTACCCACACTCAGGTTCTCCCCGAATTGTTCACTGTCAGAGTGGCGTAGTGTTTAGCTTATGTGCTTATGACACATTTGAATTGTGCCGCTCATATGGGTGTCTTAGGCTATTATTAAAAGTATTAACATGATCATTTTTGCAACAACAACAATAAATGATTACAACTATCATTACCACACTTTAGTTTAGGGTCCAATTCTCACTATTAACTAACTATTAACTACAACGGATGCCTTAATAAACTCTTAATTACTGCTTATTAATAGTAAGGTAGTTAAATTTAGGTATTGGATAGGATTTAAGGATGTAGAATATGGTCATGCAGCACAAGTATATTAATATTTGCTTTATAAGTACTAATAAACAGCCAATATCCAAATAATATGCATGTTAATATGCAACTAGTTAATAGTAAGAAATTGAGTTCAAGTGTTAACATAATTATTATTATTGGGTCTCTCATATGGCTGTCTTTGTGTATTATTAAAACACCCAAAATACCCCACTAAAATACTTTTTAAAAAATTAATTACGAAATAATATTAATGTATTATTATTATTACAGTACCCCACTGATTTTTAAAAAAATATTACAATTATAATATTAATCATTTATGATTATTGCTGTTGTTGTATTGATTTCTATTAAGATACTTTTGCTTTTTTGTTTGAAAGATAAGCTAAAGTGTCTGTTTTAAACGCGGTGTCTTTGCTCTTTTGTTGGGTGTTGATGAATGTTAGAGGAGCTCTGCCATCTGTTAGTGATGGATTGAGTGACATCATGTTTGTCCTGTCATCCCCAGCTGCATGGCTCCACCTCCACCTGTTTACGCCATCGCAGGCTGACACACTTGTCACAAAAAGCCAGTGAGAGTCCGAGTCCAAAAGAGAGTCCAAAATGTCCAATATATTTATGGGATGTCAGTTAGCACTTTTTTCATCCGTTGGCAGGGGTGTTAGTTGATTAAGAATGGAAGAAAAAAAAACATATAGTATTTAAAGAGATGGTTGAAAATTCTGTCATCATTTACTCATTGACTTGTGTCGTTCCAAACCTGTATGACTTTCTTCTGTTGGACATAAAAGAATATATTTAGAGCAGAGAAAGGAAGAGAAAGTGTAACCACTGAGCACTGACAGAGGCATGTCCATCTAATCATCTCTTATGAGCCATATGTGCTGGATTCTAATATAGCACTGTGCTATTCAGGGCTGATGTCCCATGAGTCTCTGCGGAACCGTCAAGCTGATGAGACAGCTTTATTTTTTCTCTTCTATTAAGTGATTTTTAATCAACCCAATGTTTTCATGAGGATGGCCCAGGGGACCTAACCAGAGGGGATGGGTTTTGGAAGGGTTGGCCCTGGGGAGATCAGCTTTAACTGCAGGATTTCTGGAGATGCTCAAGATGAGGATGTCCTATCGGAGACGCCATAATTAAAAGGTTAAATCGCTTGCATTAAACCTCATTGGTGAGAATTACGTCAAATCTAGATTAAATCTCCTTAGTTTTCTTGATTCTGATCAGCTCATGTGCATCCTGAAGGTCTTTTGGATGGATGTAGCCATCACACACCAGTAGACATCAGCTCTTTTCCAGAAAGAAGGTTGCTGTATTTCATTTCCGTTTATTTAATCTGTGCTTTGCAAACAGACCTGCGGCCCAGTGCGCTCCATCCCACTTTATTGTGTTACAGACTCAATACACTCAGCCAATTTCTGGTGTCCCTGCTTGGAGAAAAACACACACGGGCTGCCATGGCCCCTGTGGCAGGTTCAACAGACAAGTGATGCTGTGCTGACGCTTTCTGAGGGACATTTATTGAGCATGAGGACACTTATTTTTCCCTCCATCCTGTAAACCAATTATTGTGTCAGCCCTGGAGAGCACAGCAAGGTAAATATCAATAAGTTTCGTGATACATACCTGCATATTTCCATTTATTCACGTCAGCCGAAGTTGCACGCACACATCCTTTCACAGCACACAGAAGAGCGTGCAAGAACGCGGGCGCGTGCACGCAGTCCAACAGACAGCAGTGGGGAGATAACTCCTAACTTTGTTTTGACACTTTTGATTAAGGACCATTGAAGGGACACCTGTACTGCGGAGATGAACAATAGCCGGGCCCCAGGAGAGATTGATTTTCTGCATGAGAAGAGGAGTCTTTGTCTAAAGCCACACGCTCCTTTCTTATGCTAACGAGCCATGGAAGATTTCCAATTCAATTTCACCTGAGCGCTGGTCAGCTCTCCGCTCTTTTGTGCAGCGTCCCTCGAGCCCCCCGACACGTACGCACACGCACGCCCAGCTGCAATTTGGCTTTGGTGGGTGGGGAGTCCGCAGGGAGGTGGATGGAAGATTGACAGGTGGCTTGGAGCTGTGATATCTCTCGGTCCTGTTGCATCACAGGAGAAGCGGTGTCAGCGTTCCAGGCCTTTACCTTAAAAGGCGGATCAGGGGCATGCTAGGATTGATCTGAAATACCCTGATGCTTAGTGTGTGCATGTTTTTACAAAGCTATTAGTGTCAATTCTAATTTATCCGCTCTTGCATGATATATACCACTGCACCGACTTATCCCGGACTGCACAGAGATATTAAGACGAAATGATGACAATAAGCTTGACTTATTTTCATTTTTCTTCATGCTATTACTGTAACTGGCAAGCATTGTTGGTGATGCAACAATTATACCCAAACAATAAGAGTGTTGTAATCCTCCATGATGACTCTGCCTTCATATTTACAATCACAGGACTCTTGACGCTTAGCTCACTCTCTTCCAGCAGTTGTGCATTGTCCCTTTAACTCCTTAATGTTTATTTAATGCAGTAGTCTATCCTATATCACAAATGAGATCACTTTAATATTTCACTATTTTCTCTTGGACGTTTCTGTCATAATTTATCTACCCTTGTGTCATTCAATAGCTTGACGTCGTCATACTCAGATTATAGTCTGAATATGTGTCTCATACTGCTCCATTTGGCTGTGATGGGGCGGAAATGCCTCTACACTAAATTGGACAGACCTACAACCAATCAGAAACGGAGTAAGTGACGTATGTTGAGTGACATAGTTGTCAACAGAACTCAACTGCACGCACGTTGTAAGAAGTAGAAGAAGAAGATGTGTAAACGATCTTTACTGGTGTTGTAAAAAGGTTTTAAGGATACACAGAGTACTTACCAACACCATCATCATTTTTGAGAGAAATAGTAAAGGTGAATGCATATACGGACAGGTTCTCCGTTTAGTAAACAAATTCAACCCAAGTGCTCTTTGGTGACGTGACAATTAAAATTATCATCACATTCATCAAGTTTATTTTATAGCTATGAATGCCAAAACTGACCAATTTTTCTTTCTCCTAAAAATATGTTAACATCAGAGACAACAGTTTTTTTAATGAAGGCTAAAATAGTTTTTTTTTTTTTTAAACAAACTTGAGATGTGACTAGATAAGAGAAAAAATATCTGCAAACTTAATTGAAAATTTCCCCTCTTAAAGATGACCTTAATTAAAGCATAGACACATTATGGGGTAAATGGCACAACGGCTGATTAAGATTTTGTAGTGACTGAATGCATGCAAATGATAGAACGAAATGCTTATATTAATACAATGCTCACCCTAAAGCTGAAAATTAAATAGTGTAATCTAATACTAGAATAGACTTTTTCAGCTCTTGTTCTGCTACTTTGGAAATTCATTAGAGATTTGCACTGAGTAGTCAGAAAAGCAAGTGCTCTTTAATTAATTTCCCTCAGTTATATAGAAAAGCACATACGGATGAAACTGATCCAAATAGCGCTTGTTTTGGGTTAATGAACACAGAGCCCTGCAAAACATGAAGTCACTCAGATAATACGTGATCTGTCTTGTTCCAGATGTTGAGTTTGTGTAGGTGAATTCTTAAGGTTTCACACATTGTTTTTCTTCCAGATTTTGTTTACACGATTTAGTGTAACTATTTAAACATGTTACTGATGTGTATCTTTACTGAAGTGTTGCCAACTTCATGGTGGCACCTCAAATGGCTTATATAAAACAAAACATTTATGATGCAATAATCTGCAATTATGTTGTGCTATCATGCAAGAGTGACTCAGCCATTAGCGATTTTCCTCCCAACGCATAGCGAACTCTTAATTAATTTGTTGCTTATTTGAGCATATGAGTAGCTGGTTTTCGCTCTGTATCGCACGTCTTTATTAGGTAATTCGATACCTCAGCTAAAGCAACATGTAATCTTTGCCTAAGGAAATGATATATTTAGTGGCAGGGGTATTGTTGGGCCTGTTACTGTGAATATGAAAAATAATTAAGGCTGTTTGATCCTGAATAGACGCATGACTGTTCTTTGAGATGTGCTTTCTTTGGACTCAGACTGTAAAATCGTTTGAGTGCTGTTTCCTGTGGCTCTTTGCACCATCCTCTGAGCGCAGTCTGAAACATGCTCACCTCCGTAGCACACATGGGGCCCTATAGGCCCCTCTCAGAGCAAAAGGGAAATGACTAAAAAGAATAAAGGAAAATTTTAACAAACACCGTTCCTCCTGGGTTTAGTGTCTTGGTAAAATCCCAAATCCCCTCGATTTTAATTTTTTTTAGACTCCAATGCCGATTCTACGCTTGCCAATCTTAAGAACAGGATTTCCTTGGTCTGCTTCCCATATTCCTGTCTTTCAGTCTCCCTCCTCCTCTCTGCAGTGCTGGAGGCATGATTAGGGGTGTTCAGCTCCTGCCCCCGCATGCTGGTTACAAGATGCCCCCTTCTCCTCTTCAACTCCCTTGAACGCACAACCTAAATTTCTTACCTTTAGAAGCAGTGCATGGCGCTCACACAAGCACTTGTTTTATTAATTCAGCCTGATTCACGTCTTCATCACCTTCAGTCATTGATTACTAAATTCAGATCTCAGGCATCTTTGGCATTTTTTTGGATGAGAGTTGATTCAAGTCTGCCGAATCACAGGACTGTCATCATTAGAGCCTAGAGAAGAAACATGAACTGAATAATCAATCAGCTCATCCAAACATCCAGTATACTGTACACATTTGTTTTGCGTTTTTCTTGCCGTGCGGCAAGTCATAATGTAAAATACGTTTTAATGAAAATAATAAATGTATAAAAATTATCCGTATAAAAATTTCTGCATGTGAAAATGACACTAATTTTATCTGATTTATCTTTGTTGGTTTGTCACTATAGAATGTTATTATTATGAAATCAAAGAAGGGCTGATTTTTTTAAAACAAATATTTGTTTGGTGAAAATATGACATTCAGTCAAATGAAAGTTTATTTCTATACAACATTTAATAGAATTTAAAGTGCTCCTCAATTAAAAGAGAAGATAAAGTATAAACGTTATGAGAATAACCTCAAACACAAAGGAGACACTAAAGTAAAACGTCAAATCAATGCTTCATTTTTATCTTGCAGCATATTACAAAATGATCTGATGATTGCATTTTGCTGTTTAATGTGACGCAATTAACATTTTTCATAACTAAACATTAGTTTTTGGGACTGAAGAGGTTAACAGTGTCAAATGTTGCTTGTTTTGCCTTTAGTTCTTGTCCACTATGAACTGGAAATAATGCTGTGGATCAGACACATGACCTGTCCTTTGCTTTTCTTGAGTTTGAGTCCCCTAATGACCATTGGAGCTGTCATTCAGTCACTCCGGCTCATACATCAAAGTCAGACACCCTTACCAGCCACTGTCCTTTCATCTATAGAAGATGAATGTAAAGCTGTTATGTGATGCCTCTCAAGTTCACGTGTAAGGTCAACAGTCACCCAAGGGTCCATTTGAGACAGGTAGAGAAGATGAGGTAAAGTTACACCTGTTAGAGGAGACAGGTGCTGCGTTAATTTGGTTTAATGACTCCTCCTCCCCTCCACCCACATTTCAGTCATCTCTGTCCTTTTAGAAACCTACATCCTTCATTTCAAATCCTGTATCACTAACAGTACTGTAAATGATTAGATTTGTACCATTAATGGCAAGCGTACTGGTTCATATTGTTTGTGTGAGGGTTTGTAGTAACTCCGAATGGGGCATGTCTGAGTGATTGTGTGATGCTTAAATGGTTTATTTCAGAAGAGGCATGCACATGCCGCCCTCAGATATTTGAGCCAAGTGGATTTTGATTGGAACGTTCAAATAACAATAACAATAATAAAATTAATAAGATCAAAACTAATTTGCATGATTATTGTAGTTTGAAAAGTGTTTGTCTAAAAACCTGTGGCAGAAATATCCCGTATTCACATACATTTGGTCTGCGTTATCAGCCTCTGACACTATGGTGAATAGGGTAAAAAAATATGAATTAATAGATATCATTATACTTTCCCCAGCTTATTAATCACAGTAAATTAAGACAATTGTTTTGTATTACAAGTTTTATGAAATGTTGTTTAAATATGCAAATTAGCTATTATCTAATTAAATATGCACTAATTTGCATGCATTTCCAGAAAAGAAATCTGAAAATTGGAACTGGTTTAAAATTCCTGTTTCATTTTGTTGGCGTATTAGAGGTAAAAAAAAAAAAAAAATACAAAAAAGTATTATTAAAAAATAAATAACTTAAATGTGTATTTTGTTGTTTTTTCTTTCCACTAATCTAAACAAAGTAGCCCAAAATGTGCCTGACAAAACAATAGAAAATTCTGTAATCATACCATCATGTTGCTTGAAACTCACTAAAAGTTTTAACACCACAAAAATGGTTTTTATAAAAATGTATTTTACATACAACCATTTTTTTTGTTGAATTGTTTAAAAAGTGTTTGTTCGTTTTTTTAATCTCGAATTGGCTGAAGTGATTCAAGAATGCCACTGTTGCATGATGACATGTCTTGTTTATATTAAGTGGCTCTATTTCAGTGTAATGCAGCAAAGAAAAATTAAAATGTGACATATAAAATAAGGCTGTCTAATAGGTGCATGATGTGCTTACTTTCTGCAAAAAGTTTGAGTGCTGTTGCATGAACTCTTCTGTAATGGTGTGTCCTAAAGTGACTAGCAGACCCCTCGTACTGTAAGGGTATTACTTGACCTTTGGTGTATACTTCATAAGCATGCTGTAATTGTTGACCGGAGGGGTTGTTTATTGGATAATGGGTTAGTCCAGCAGTATTTATTGGCATAGAGTGGCGGGGTATTGGCGTGTAGTGTGCTGTAATTGTGTAATGTGGTTGCTGTGGTTGTGTATTGGTCGGACTGTTCATTGGCGTGTAATGGGATCATCCCTCTGTGCTGCTGGATATCATAAAACACCATCAGTGGAGGGAGTGGATGATGCACCGGGAGATGAGAGGCCTAATCCTCTCCCTTTGCTTTCTGCTGGAGGGGGAACTCTCTCCCTCTCTCTCTCTCTCTCTCTCTGCTTCTCTCCATCACTCTCTCTCGCTCTCTCTCCCTGTATTATTATCCCATGCTTGGCGTCCTTCCCCTGCTTCTCCCAGTGCCAGCCAGTGGGTAGAAGAGGCAGCAGGGGAATTTAGAGTCTAAATATACTCACCATGGGTAAATATGTCCGCTCACACTGAGAGAGAGCAGAATAATCCTACAGGCCTGAGAGAGATTAGAGATTTCCATGTTTAATCCACTCTCCCCCTCCCGCAGGTTGGCTGTTAGCAAGTGGGTCCTCTCCGCTTGTCATGTTGTTCATTTTCCTGGCACATAATCAGGTCTTTTTTAAAGTTGGCCTCAACATTCAATATTTTCCAAATACAGCGAGAGCGAGAGGACAGGAGAAAAATGAAAACTGTTGTTGTCATGACTCGCTCTACTTCAGCCAACACATTGTGTACCTCAAATGAGAAGATTTTAATCGTGAACAAAGGTTGTGAAAGTCTAATGTCAAGTCAGTAAAGTGATTCTATTAAGAATTTACATTTACATATATATAAAAAAGTGGTAACACTTTACAGTTC
>CM040910.1:27338273-27365773 GCA_023029165.1 Gobiocypris rarus
TAATCAGTAATAGTTACATTTTAAATATACCATTTCAGTAGCTGTGATTGTGTTCAACATGTTTGCAGGCTGAACTCCTGAAGCACCAAAACATGGGCAGAGATGCAGCTAGACCTAGAGTTAATTATCAAAATTGCTGTAGACAAGCCCTCTAACATTATGTAATGATAAATACTGTGCCATATTAGGGCCTGATAACATCAATGTTGTGGATAGCAAGCAAATTGCCGCTCCATAAGCGGTTTATACAGCTGTTGCATTTCTGCATTTCACAGATGAATGAACCTGTAATTGGAGACTAATGAAGCCCGGAGGGGCTGTGTGGCACGGAGCGCTCACTTCGCTATTTATTTAACTGTGGACTCTTCAGATCAAAAGGCTCCTGTGTTTACCCCATGGCTCTGTGGATCATCTTTTCAATTTAGCCTGACAACCGCTGAACAGCAATCCCTCAGAGACAGACTCAATCTCAAATAGGTGAAGAGAGAGAGAGAGAGTGGTTAGAAGAGAGTGGTGTGTGTAGGAGAGAGAAAGGGAAAGGTGGAGGAGACAGCCGTAGTGGGTGGAGGGAGACATGGAGAGTATTGTTTTATGACAGGAATTCATTTGATAGAAAAACACAAGATTTGTCTTGAATATTGACATGCCTGTCATGATGTCAGATTCTTTATTGGTTCACTGGGATTGACATTTCTCTCATCTGTTGCATGAAGTGACACTGACGTAGAAACCACTGGTTGCAAACATAACTCTCAGATATTGTCTGAGATATTGTCTGTAGGAGCATCAACTTAATGTGTATAACTGTTTAAAAGGATTGCTCACTGAAATATTTAAGTTCTGTCATCATTTACTCACTCTCATGTCATTCCAAATCAGTTTGATCTCTTTCTTCTGCAGAGTAATGTTTCAGCTCAATGTGGTTGCCAGAAATTCACCAGTTTTTTCAAATCTATACCCGAACTAAATATGCTTTTTACCTTACTGATAAACGGCATAATATTACAGGTGGTATGACAGAAAGTAAAAAGATGAATCAGAGTTTATTGTCAAGATAAAATACCATCAGGGTAATACACATGACAATAAAATAATGCAATAAACATTAACTACATAACATATAGTCAAACCAAAACGAATTCAGACACCTTTTCTCACATTATCATGGTTTATTATTTAGTTTAGAAAATGGTAATAAAATATGACAAGAACTCAGAGTTAAACTGTGACAGAACAAATTCATCCTGATAATGTCAGATAACTCTTGATAGAAAGGTATGTAATGGATAACAATCAACCAATCAGCTGTCAGATGGTAAATTTAAGTACACAATTAGATAATACCAATTTAGGTCAAACAATGACCAAGCAATGCTTCATTTAGTTCAGTCTGTGGTGTAAAAGGTCGCATTAGCAATTAAAGAAAAACACTTAAGCAAAACATGGTCAGGTCAAACTGTCTGGATAATTTTTTGGTCTCAAATTTGAATCAATTTTACTGGTAGTCCACTGTATGAAGATTTTTTTTGTATAATATGTCACTATTTGTATAATATGTCACTAATATGTTATTTTGCTATCTGAATCATTTTTGGTTTGACTGAATATGTAACATACAAAAGTATATTAACACAGCAAAATGTAAGTTTTGTAAAGTTATTCACTAACGTATAGAGAGCCCAAATTATGGTTCTTGATTGTCATGTGACTTGACGTCATGACACATGCATCAGTAACATCAAGTTTGTCACCATATTTAGTGTGCTCTGTATACATGTGGTCGATCAGTAATTTGATTTGATCTGAGAGTGAATAACAGTGAAATGTTGGATTATTATTCCACCTTTATGTCCTTTTGGAAGCTTGAAATGTTTGTACACCATTAACTTTCATTAAACTGACACAAACAGATGAAACGTTGTTTAAAATATGTTATTTTTTCTTCCACAGAAGAAAGAAATGATGACGGATTGATGTTTATTTTTGTCTCTCTATAATTTATCTCTTTAATTATGTCACATGGTATGACAAGAATTTAGATGTTTTTCCTCTTTTTTGGCCAGATTTGGGGATGGGGAAGGGTGAAAGTGTTTGGGACGTGGCCAGTGGAAGTGTATACATTCACAGCTACACACACTTGTGTACACTCTTCCCTCTATGAGCTGTTCGATGCATGGTGGTCTTTTTTAATGAGTGTGTAAAGCCTAATTGGAAAATGCTTTAAATAATTTCTAATTAGATGGAGTGTGGTTGTAATTGGTTTGGTAATCTCTGGATTAATTAGCAGTGATGTGTGTATATGTGTGTCTGTGCATGTTTGTTTGTGTGTGTGTGTGTGTGTGTGTGTGTGTGTGTGTGTGTGTGTGTGTGTGTGTGTGTGTGTGTGTGTGTGTCTGTGAGTGAATGGACAAATGAAGGGGTCTTGAAGGTTTCTTGCAGACCTCCAGCCACTCAAGGGCTTCTGTGGGAGCAGGAGGCCCCAACAGAGGCATCTTTGTTTGGGTTGTTGTTCTGTGGGTGGCCCTGCTGCACAGAGAGAGAGAGACACATTTATTTCCCAGCATTAAACCGAGCCTATCAAAATGCCCCAAACCCAATCCTCTTGTCTCTACTTCCTCCAAACCACACTTTTGCTTTACAAAAGTCCATCTGAAATCCGCTTCAATCTGAAATGGGAAATGGAGCATTTTAAGACCAGTCCTCTCATCCTCTTCGATTTCTCCTCCTGTCTTCTTTTTTTCACCACTTCCCACTTTCTCTCATCCCTGATTCTCATTGCCTCTCTCTCTCTCTCTCTCTCTCTCTCTCTCTCTCTCTCTCTCTCTCTCTCTCTCTCTCTCTCGTTTTCCATTCCTTCTGCTCCTCCAAACTTGGTACTCTTGTACACAGTGCTAAGTGGCCACTCGTGCTATGGATGGAGGAAATGAGGTGAGCTCTGGATCTCTAGACCTCCTCCCTTCTTTCATTACTCCATTCTTACCTCACTAAGAAATTCAGGAGGAAAAGAAAAGGAGCGAGAGGCCTCTGGACACTTGTTGCCACAAGGCTTTTATTTGAAATATTTGCTTCAAGAATTGATTCAAGGTTATGCTGGAGCTATGCATTCAGAATATTTCAGGAATTAATCTCATCTTTTTTTAGCCTGATTTTCATTTAAATTCAAGTGGGCTACAGGTCTATATATCTACATTCTCAGAAAAATAAGCAGTCACTAGGGTGGGACCCTATTTGTACCTTTTGAAAGGTTACCACCCCAGCAAATATACCTTTATTGCATACATTTTTGTTGTTGTTGTACATTTTAAAGGTGATCTTTTCATACTGTTCTGTTCCTGTAATGCAATTTTCAACTTTACAAACACATACACTCCCACACTGACTAATATCCTGTAATTTTTCCATTTATACTCAGTTTCTATATGTAACCATAAATTAATTATAGAGTACTTAATTACACCTCTTCTGAAGTGACATAGAGACTATGTATAAATATCATGAAATCTCATTTTTGTGAAGATGTTTAGTTATGAATATGGCATACAAACAAATATATTCTGCTTAATTGTATAGAATAATATACTAGAATAAAATGAAAAAAGCATTCCTGTTGCTCAAAGATTAAAGCATGGAACTAGCAATGCTAAGGTCTTGAGTTTGATTCTGAGGGAATGCATGTAACGTGAAAGCAAGCTATTTTCAGTGAATGTGCTTCCAATTCTAAATAACTAGAAGAATAACAAAGTGCAGTAAACTATACAATTACATGTACTACAAACCAGTGTGTTTGATTATGATAATAACTGTAAATAAAATTATAACAAATACAGACATAGCAAATATGTTTTTATACAGCTATAATAACTGGAAGCGAATGGCACCATGAAGCCTTCTACATTCATGTTAAAAAATGGCACCCGCTCTTACGTTAAAAATAAATTGAATGCAATGCGTGTTGCTTTAGATAGAATTGTCTGCCAAATGCATTAATGTAATATGAAGATGTCCTAAAATAACTGCCATGTTCTCAACCTCTATTCTTTGAAGCTGAAGTACGTCTTATGGCATGTTTTTTTCTCTCGCTCGACCCACCTTAATCCTGACCTGTGTGCTTTATTCTAGATCCTAATGCATATAGGGTACGGCTGCTCCCCTGGCCTTTTCCCTGACATTTATTGGGCCTGTGCAAGGACATGCCCTTTTCTCCATCTCCCCGGTTCCTCCCTGTTAATCGGGAGGGTGGATGGGGGGTATTGGGAGGGGGTGATGGTGGGGGTGGCGAAAAGCAGGCCGATAAGCCCATTGTTTGGCCTGACAATGTCCCGATGATACGGCCAGAGAGGATCGCTAGCCTGCGCCTCCCCTTTCAGAGCCCGCCTGCCACCAGAGAGAACTCATTACTACAGAGCAACCAGGTTAATTAGCTCACAGAGAGAAAAAAAACGACAGAGAGAATGAGAGAAGACAGACAGAAAGAAGGGGGGAGAGAGAGAGAGACCTCAGGGTATCTTAAAGAAAAATAGACTGACATCTGTATTTACTCCAGAATAAGTTTTTATAAACGGATTTCCTTCTGGCTGAAGGCTACTGACACGAATGGTCACCTGCTCCATTACAGGAAGCTGTGAATTATGGGTAATATCTAAACCTTACTGTCTGTCTGCCTGCCATAGGCTGTTAACTTCCTTGTGGCCATGCATATAAAATATTTTCAGTTCAAAAGTTATGCATGACAGCAAATTTAATGAAACTAGTGCAGTTTAAAAACTGATCAACAGGGGGAGCTCTGCAACCCCACAACTCACAGCCCTGAGCAACAAATAACCCACTATCAGAGGTCATCCACATGCACTTTATTTTATATACACTGTAATATACCGTTGGGCCCTGTCTTTTTGTGTCTGTACGCTTACAGCTTTGTGTGTTCATCAGGTGTATTTTGGAACACCTGAACTTAAGCTCCTGTAGTTCAATGACACTAAACACACCAAGGTCCAATTCAGGCAACTTAAAGAATAAGTGCCTTAAATGCACTGTAAGCCGCTTTGAATAATATGTCATTTGGTCAGTGTCTGGCAGTTGAATAACTGTAGAGGTTCGTTCAAAACATCTATGACTTTCTTTCTTCCGTAGAGCACAAAGGGGAATTTTTTTAAGAATATCCTGGCCACTCTTTTCAGCATAATGAAATGAATGAGTACTGGGGCTGTCAAGGTTCGAAAAAGACAAAAAAGCATTAAAAAAATATGGCTTAAATGACTCCTGCTCTATATTCCAAGTCTACTGAAGCTAAACAGACTGAAATGTAAGTTGTTACAAAGTCAGGGTTGTGAATGATTTATTTTTTTATTTGAATTTTTTTATGTTGGGCATCAGATGAATCAGTGAATCATTTGATTCAGTATACAAAACCAGTTTGAATTATTTGTTCATAAATCATCGGTGCGTCCTACGCTGAAATGCTGAAACGGCAGTCTCTCGTGAACACGCGTACAACAGTGAGTACAATAGAGATTACAGTTTGTTAAGTTTTAAATATGGATATTTTTCTTACAGAAATGCATCAGTTCGCTTCAGAAAACACGGCCTAGCACTTGGTCAGTTCCCTTCGGTGTCACACAAGGTACCCCTTTAGCGTTTATTTTTCAATTATTTCAATGAGAAACCTTTGGCTGTCATATACAGACGCCATTGGGCATGGTTATCATCCTAATGAAACTATATATTGGGTTATGATTTTGCCATTATTACATTATGAGTGTGATTCTAAATTTAATCAGCCAGCATAATTTGATTTACATTTATTTTATTCAGACACATTTTGAACACGTAACCTAATCTAACCCCATCCCTAAACCTACCCACTTGTGTATTATAAAAAACAGGATATAACAGGCAGATACGACTGCAGCCACAATTTATTCGAAAAATACAAATATTCCAAGTGTTCCGAAGCTAAACGATTGATTTGTGTGAAGAAAATCCCCAAAAACGATCAGCATCGAGTCCATTCGCTGAAGATCATGAACACATTTAAAAAATTGCCAACAGAAGAAACATTACATCAGCTTTGACAGCATTGTCTGTCATATGTCTTGTGACCAATTGTGTCATTACGTCAACTTTGATTGTAAAATGCCATTGGCTCTTGTGTGTCTCGTGAACGATCCCGTCATGCTAAAGACTCAAGAGTCAGTGTATAATTTGAATGAGATATGACTGAGTGGAGTGTGTGTGACTGGGTGTGTTCACGGCGAGTTGGATTTCAGCAATCAAAACATTAAGATCAACTCTGTTCTTCACATAAAGATATCGTATGACTATACAGAAAACTTGGAATGCAACATGAGTTAATTCTTTTATACTGCTTTTGGTCAGTTTTTGCTATAAATACCTGTGACTGTACTTTTATTTGCCTGTACGTTTTATATTGTTGAGAAGTGGGTAGGTTTAGGGTAGGAGTGGGGTTAGTTGCTCCAAAATATAAAAGTAGCCTATACATATTCATAAAATCATGTCTACTTTTACAAATGCAAAGAATTAAATGCATCTTGATCTAACGCATTGGGCAAACAACTAAAATCAAATGGAGTACCCTGTGCATCGAAAAACAACGCTAAAGGGGTAGGCCTACCCTGTGCGTTAAAAAGTGATGCCGAGAGGTCCCGACAAAGCATCAATATGTGACGAATAGGAGTGAGACGCATTCACGCATCCCAATGTCATCCAAGATGTTCATGTCTTTCTTTCTTCAGTGGAAAAGAAATTAAGAGGAAAACATTTTTCTCCACACAATGGATTTCAATGGCAACCATAATGTTGAAGGTCCAAATCAATGCAGTTTCAAAGGGCTTCAAAGGGCTTTGCACAATCCCACTTGAGGAATAGGGTCTTATTCAGCGAAACCATTGGTCATTTTCTAAAAACAAAAAAATGTATATCATTTTTAACCTACATTCCTGGAGATGGAGTTTTTGTAAAGGGTGTTTGTATTAGTCTTTGCACGTTCGCTTGGGGCGGTGCTTCTGCCTATGTCTAGTGTGACCTTTCCTACGTGATTGTGCAATCCGTGACACGTCGCAGAGCAGCGCATCTTTTTAACCTAAGTTGCTCAAGATGAGTAATTTAGGTTAAAAAGTATATAAATGTTTAATTTATCTTAAATATGACAGATGGTTTCACTCGATAAGACCCTATTCCTCAGCTGGTATCATGCAGAGCGCTTTGAAACCTTTTGAAACTGCATTGATTTGGACCTTCAACATTTTGGTTTGCTATTGAAGTCCATTATGTGAAGAAAAATCCTGGAATGTTTTCCTCAAAAACTTAATTTATTTTCGACTGAAGAAAGAAAGACAAAAACATCCTGGATGAGATGGAGTTGAGTAAATTATCAGGAAATTTTCCTTTTAAAGTGAACTAATACTTTATCCCTCGGAGCCATGTGGATTACTTTTATGGCCATTCACTGCCATTATAAAGCTTGGAAGGGCCAGGATTTTTTTATATATATAACTCCTATTGTATTTGTCTGAAAGAAGAATGACATAGGATGACTTGTGAGGGTGAGTAAATCATGGGCTAATTTTAATTTTTGGGTGAACTATCCCTTTAACATCTCACTGGAAGAATTAATAACAACTTAAATTTTAGTCTGTTCATCACACAAAGCTATAGGTTATGACTTACTTTAATAATGAGTCCCCATTCATTATATTTCAAAGGCTGAATATTAATTACGAAATACATTAAAATATATGAATTAATTACATTTACATTTATTTAGGAGACACTTTTATCCAAAGTGACTTACAAATGAGTAATACACGTGATTCATCTTCAAGAGCCAATAATACAAGAAGTGCTAGCAATACCATGTTTCAAATATTGTCCAGAGGTTAGAACAGAGAGATAAGAAATAATACAAGCATAGAACACTTTTATTTTATTTATTTATTTATTTTAAATTAATATTATTGTTGTTACAATAATACATTGCTACATTGACGTCGGCACAATGCCGTTAAGTGCTTATGTTAGAGGGTTTTTTTTCTTTAAATTCTGTCATTGATTCCGGTTTATATAGGTTTAGGAAATATCTGTCAGATTTATATGTATTTATTTTCTTTTAAATGACCTTTTTTTGTTCAAAAGTAAGTCATACACTGACATGAGGGTGAGTAAATGGTGGGCAGCCTGTGTTCAGCTGCATAGGTAAAGTGGCTTGGATGAAATACTTGTGGCTCGTTTTTACTGTATGCTGCAGGTATCCAAGTCTACATCAGTTATAACAACTGAAAAGTTAAAATAGAAAACTGTGTGTGTGTGTGTGTGTGCATCTGTGTCCACTTTTTGACATTTCTGATAGTCAGCTTGCTATCAGCTCGACTAAATATCTGTGTTTCTGCAGCACAGCAGGCTTCGTTAGACTCTTGCCTTCATCAGTGCATTCCATAATTTGGATCAGAGGGGGTGAGACACCTTTCAGCCCAAACACTTTGGAGCCTACATTACAGTACATTACTGAAATAGGGCACAACAACAGGCACCTGTTCAAGTCCTCTATAATCTTCGTCAGATTGACTCTTACCTCCCTCTCTCCTATACAATGCCACGAAGATGAGAGAGATCTAGAGGCGTTTTCCCCCTTTCTATATCATTATCCAATCATTTCCCATGTGTCTGTGATCCTCCTGATGCAAACACATGCACTCTGCAGATGGAGAAATGATAGAGTTGGAGGCGCCGCTAAACTGCGCTCAGATGAGAGGTGTTCTGTCCATTTGCTAGAAGTGCTTGGCCAAAATGCTTTTAATATGATTTTAAAAAGTCGCTGTGAGAAATTAGACCTGACAGGCAGAGGTTCTGCCTGAAGCACGTAAATAAAACCATAAATCCAATATATTTTTTAATGTACTTTACACTCTTAAAAAAGAACGTTTTTTTACTGGCATCTATGGTTCGAAGAAGAACCTTTAACTTCGGTAACACTTTATTTTAGGGTTCAATTCTCGCTATTAGTTGCTTATTAAAATGCATATTACTAGGATATTGGCTGATTATTATAGTACTTATAAAGCACATATTAATGCCTTATTCTGCATGACCTTATTCTATATCCCTTAATCCTACCCAATACCTAAACCTAACATCTAACTATTAATAAGAAGAAAGCTCGGGGTCTATTGAAGCAAAAGTCAGTTAAAGTGAATATATGTTCCCCATACTAAAGTGTACAACCACCTTACCACTGCACAAAAGGTTCTTTATAGTGGAAAAAGTTTCCATTAAACCTTTTTAATTTAAAATGGTCTTCATATTAAAAATGTTATTTTAAGAACTGTTCTTTTGGAAACCCAAATGGTTTGTCTATGGAATCACTCCAAAACTTAACCCTTTATTTTTAAGAATGCATGAAGCTGTTACATTGCACAAAAAAAGTTTTTTTTTCCAGATTATTTAAATATTCTTTTTTTTTTCTTTTAAGAAACTTTCCCCAAAAGGCTCTTTGGGTTCTTCAATGGTATTGCTGTGAAAACCACCTTTCGGAACCTTTGTTGGGGTCAATTAATCTGAATGCAATTCAATGCACTCTTTGAGAATACCCTACTAAATTTAGAAAGGTTTCGCAGGTTTTTTGGCCGTATTTTTGTTCTGTTACAGTCTCAGATATGGGCAGCATGTGTGTCAAACATTATCTGCCTAGCACAGTATCAGAGCACAATCCCATCAGTAGGCTGGTGTAAGGGCCTGTTTAAACAGCTGATGGGAAATAATCCTCTCAAATCCTGCCCTTTGCAGTGTTTACGACTGTGCGTGCGAGTGTGTTTGTTGGTGCACGTGCCTGTAAATGAGGCTGTGTTTACCGGCTGCATCGCTTCTTTACCCCGGTTAAGTTACAGGTTTGATGGACTGATTTCACTTCTCCTTCCCCTCCCTACAGCCCTCCATCCGTCCCACTCCCTCCTCCTTCCCCTCCTCCTTCTCCCCACCTCCCCTCCTGTCTCTTCATTCTCTCTTTTCTTTAGAAAGAGCGAGAGGAGATGAGTGGAGCAGAGCGAGAGAATCCACGGCCATTGTGTGTCAATCACAGTCTGTGTCATGGTCTCTCCCCTTTCTGGTGATTAGCTCTCTTAGAGCAGCTCCTCCGTATCTTCCTCAACAAATGCATCCAGTCTGCAGCCAGCCAGCGAGGCCTTGAGCATGAGCAGTACACACACACACACACAATCCAATTACTCACCCTTTTTGTCACACCCAGCTAACACCACACAACACACTAACCGTACTATAAATTACTATGTTACTGTGCAGTTCTCCCACCGTGACCACAGAATGGGCGAGATGTTACTGCAAGGAATATCATGCAGTGTTACAGCTGATAATGTGTGCTTTAACACTCCCGGGGTCATACAGAACTTGGTTCACAAAATGTCCATAGTAGCGCAATCCACCGAGTAGCCTACTGTATGAGAATATTTACGGCTGATGTTTGAGTAATTAGATAACTGTTTTAATATGAGGTAAATCTAGCGGTCTGACTCCAGCAGACACTCACTAGAACAGCAGGATAAGATGCTGGGGAGGTGATGGAGATGGTGAAAGCAGTCTGTGGCTTCCGCCTTTGTGCGGTCTGTCAGAGAAACTTTATGGTTGTGAGCAGCTGGAACATATCCTGGTCCACAGCAGGAAATCTGGAAACAGAGGAGTTATCAAAAGTGCTCTGTTGTTTTGGTGTCATTCCTGTGGATGTGGCAAAGGAAAAAAAAATCCTTAGCAAGTATTCATCTTGTCGCTTTTTGTTTCAGAGTTGTGGTGCAATGAGATGCAGAGAAGTGTGAAAAATGGGAGTGATTCTTCCAAAAGTACAACAAGGCTTAAAAGTGATATTGTCCTGCAATCAGATCCACAAATCACCCACTCAAATCATAATACTTGTAGACACCCAATCAGATTTGATGCGGTTCAGTTTAGAGTCCACTAAACAGTACTTTGCAAATAAAAGTAAAGAAAGGTTTATTTTAGCATTTGATAATACAGCTCATATTTCCTCCAGTGCCGAGGGCTGTTTGAATGAGACAACTGAAACAGAGTTCAGCTCAAGAAAGAGGTCAAGAAGAGGTATTTTTTGTCAGTTCATAGCATTTCTTTGTTCTTGAACATATTAACCTTCGTCTACACTGCATTAATCAAGGAGAGAAGTACAATACAGTGAGTTATTATCTGTTTATAATATATTTTTGGAGCACCACCTTTTAAAATATTTTTAGTTATTAATAAAGTAAAACTGTTTTCTTAGTAAATACCCCCCCGCCCAATAGTTTCAGGCTGTTGCAAAACTTTTCATTGTTGAACGCAATTAAACACTGTTGATCAATCCCTGGTTTCAGCTTTAGTGAGCATCAGCTTTGGCTGATGTTTTTTTCTTTTAGGTTAGAGCTGAAATCTATACTGTAATCATGACCTGGGGCTGGAATTCCCATGCCAGCTGTGGTGCCATCTTACCAATAACAGAACAGCAGAAAATCCTCTTTTGTTCCCAGATGATCTATATCATGCAGCAATGGGAGAAGATTATGAGGAGTAGAACACAACATGGCACATGAAAAAAATAATTTTTACCACAGTTCAAAAAGAAAAGAAATTTGCCATAGATTTAGTTGAAGTTGCCATTACACTAATTGCTGAGCACACGAAGAGTAAAGAAAAAAACAGGTTTATCTATTATCTATAGAAAGCATCCCATAATTAGATACCATGATTAGTAACCTAATAGTTTGTGATATTTGCTTGTTACTATTTGTTCAAATAAACAAGCAGTTTTGGTTTAAATCAATTTATCTGTTAAAACAAATCTCATTCGGGTGACAGTTGCTGATTTTTAAAAAAATATATATTAGCTACTATTTTAGTTTATTGCAAATAAAAGTTATTAAAAATGAATACCTTATTTTAAGCCCCCATTTGTGTATTAAAATAGTTTTGCTGTCCGATAATTATTTCTAAATGAGATCAAAATGAGCAAGTGTTAAAACATTTAAATATTTAGTTTGAGCATTTCATAATTTTTTCATTTATTATCAATGCCCGACTCATTTCTGACTCTGGTATCTATTAAACTGAACCCCATAATTTGTATTAAATGGGTTTATGATTTAAATATTTTAGAGAAAATGAATGAGAGAACCTCAAAATACTCTCATGAGTGAGCACCTGGAAAAAATGATCGCGCGCTTGAGGTAATGACAGGCACGCGGATAAGCGGGATCACGGGGCTCGCGCTTGCGGCGGGACGCTCGTGAGGGAGCGGCTGCTGACGCTGACACGGGAAGATTAGCGGTGAGCAGCACTTTCAGTACACGCCGGTAATTTGGGTAATTTTATTGCAGGGTTTGTCTATCCTGAAATTACGGCGCCAGTGTCTTTGTGTGCGCTGTAATTTCCCTGTTTCCCTCGCCGTGATTGAAGTGAAATGGAGGCTACCGGCGCCCGTGTTTTCTCTCAGAGAATAGCTCCTGCCTCTCAGTTTCCCCCTTTCCTCTTCTGCCTCTCCACCTCAATTCATTCACCTCTCATCTCTTTTCAAGTGAGAAATAGAGAGTGAGTGCAAGCGTGTTACTTCGGAGGAAACGGAGACAGAAAAGTGAACACTAGGAACGCGAGAAAACTTAACGCGTTTCTTTTAAAATAACAGGCGATTTTTATTTAAACGTAGTTTATTGCTAACTGTTCATATTAATTTATTGCCTAATTGTTTTTTTTCTAAAATAGTTTTCATTGTCGCTAGTTTTGAGCTGCATTAGTGAAACAGTCACTAGTAGCTATATTTTTGATTTAGCAATCAACAAAATGGCAGTTTCAAGGCCGTTGGCTTTTACCTTCATTTAGCCTAACGTTAGTGCTTTTTGGAGAACAGAGAGCAGTCTATGAAAGAGATCCAGGCCTCAGTTTAAACATGGTTATTGCAGGTGTCTTCTGGGGAGTGGTTAAAATGTCACATGTCAAACTTTCCAGGGTCAATTTGACTGTAGTAATATTCAGTAGAATATATTAAAAAACTAAATGATCTAATCTAAATCTATCTGTGCCTTAGGCTTAGATCATATAACTGATTCCAAAACAAAAATAAACAATTTAATATGCAAATTTCATAGATTGAATTACTTAAATATACATCTAAAATGTTTCTCTTTGCTACTGTTGGAACATACTGGAATTGAGTATTCTGATCACTTTTAAAGACTCGATCATCATGTTTACATTGTAGCAGACTGAATAGTAATTTGTATTAAGATGGCGAGGTAGGGTATGTGTGTTTTTTTTTCTTTAGATTTGTGCTAATTGATTTAGTGTCATTGTCTAATCTAGTTAAATATTACATGCCCGGTGGCTGAATAATGTCGATTTGGCCATGATGTAAAGTCTGGGACCATGAATAGTGAAAGCATATGGCAGGTTCTCCTACAACAAATAATGGTATAGGCCTACATTTTGTCCTGATTGTGGCCAAACTGTTAAAGCCTGTTCAGGGTTTGAAAAGAGGTCTGTGACAAAATGCTCTGTTCTTTACCATGGAGACCCGGGTAGCACACGCTCCGTTTCTCTGGTAACCGAGGCCTTTCTCCGTGGTGACGGCAGTTGAGCTCCCAGGGAGAGACAAAGGAGCGACCAGCACTGGTAATTTCTTATCTGGAAAAAACCCCATTAGTGCCTGAGTTTAACTGGAGCCCACTCAAATGTAAGGAGAAATTATTGGCATGCAGCCCTGCTGATGGGTAGGCGGAGGGATGGAGGGGCTTGTTAGGCCTCTGTGTGTGCGTGCGTGTGTGCGTGCGTGTGTGTGTGTGTGTGTGTGTGTGTGTGTGTGTGTGTGTGTGTGTGTGTGTGTGCATGGGTGGGTGTCCTTGTCTTTTCTTTAGTTAAATCAAAAACACACATACATGTACGTTGCTACTCTATAACAAACATACAGAAATGTGTTAAAAATTAAAAATACTAATTTTATTTTGTGTTGTAAGGATAGTTTTTGGTACCATCTGTTCTTAGACGGATGCCAATTAGATAAACGGAAACTAAATATATTTCAGATGTGGATATTTTGGATGTAGCAAATGGCATTAAGTGTTTGAGGTTTTCAAAGTTAAAACCTTAAGAAGTTACTTTCTTAATTTCTAGATTTAAAATATCATCTAAACCTGTGTTTCCCCCCACAAATAATCTAGATTGTAAAGGAATAAAGTTTAATTTATTTGTGAACATTTCCAACAGGCTTCCCATAAAGCTGTGATTAAGGAATATGAGAGAATCAGAAAGAGGGATGAAGACAAGTCAAGTGACCTTAGAAAAGAGTGATATTAACTTCTCTCCATATCCCTCCAGAAATCCAGTGACCCCTCTTGTTGAAATGGCACAGCCCCACCCCTCTCCCATAGCTGTGCACTGATGTGACATTTGACAGAATCGTTTGGAGAATATCTCTTTCTCGTTCCGGCTGCCATTCTCTCGTCTTTTTCTCTCCCTCTCTCTTCATCCATCTTGCAAAATACATATTTTCTGAGGTTGAGTTGTACAAACCAAGCATTTGGGATCAAGTAGCCATCATTTCTTTTAAAAAGATAGAAGGAAGGCCAGCCCGGGTGGCCAAAAAACATTCTCATTCTCTTATTGTTATTTTACTCTCACTTATAAATAGAGCTTTCTGAAGAGAGCAAGATCCTGTCTGTATGTCAAGAATGCTCACTTGAATTCCTCACTGTTTTGAAATATAACGCAGTGTATAAGCTTGTTTGGTTATAGAGTAGTTGTAATGCGTTTAGTTTAGATAAAATAGGCTTAGGATGAGGCACACAGCATGAGAATAAGTGAAAGTGTGTATTTTGCATGCTGTAATTGGATACTTTTTTTCCTTTATTTTTATTATATATTTTTTTTAATTAATTATTTTGCAACATGATCACTATTATTTGCAGTGTGAGAGCATTTTAGGCCAGTTGACAGAGTCATGTGAACAGAAAATTTTACATTCATTGGTCTAAATTGATTTTTTTATGCCTTGCAGACTTAAAACACTTGTTTTCAATGTTGAAAATGCTTGCTAACATAGATGATGTTTTAATGGAACTGTAAAATGGCGTGATAGTATCAGTTTTGCATTGTATCTCATCATTTTCCAGCTAGAGTGTGTTTATGAATATATCATTATAGCTGTATAATTTCCAGCTTGTTACCGTTTTTTTCCCCCTTTCGGATAAGACAAATTGTGAAAAACATTTTGTAAATAAAACTTAAGATTAAATAAAATAAAAAAAATGAATTATTCTTTTGTGGTGGAGCCAGTAAAATGAGATGGAGTGTAGCATTTGACATTGTATTAAATGTCAATTACTCCTTTTCGGATGAGAAAGATGGTATGTACTGCAAAACATTAATTCATTTATTTTTATGCAGTGTATATATAGCAGGTATTGCTGGGGATAATGGCTAAATGGTGCTGAAAACCCCTCTTCCCCTCCCTCCCCATTTCCTCCACCTCCTTGCTGCCACCCCCAAATTTCCCAAAGTGTATCATTGCCCAGTCTTATCAAAGTCTCACAACCCCTCTCATTAATATGTAGTCCAGACTGCTGACTCCAATGCATCATTGTCTAGCTGTAGAAGGCGGGCTAATCACTCAGCTCCTATCAGCAGGCGGACAGAAGGCAAGCAATCATGTCTGTCAGCCAGCAGGGAATCATGGGAGATCAGGAGAGGTTAAACAAGGCTGACAGACGTGATAATGACAACTCGGTTATAAATTAAGATGTGACGACGATAAAGAGAAGAACTGGCCAGAAAAGAAAAAGAACAACCTTGCACGATCTCAAAGCCTAAGAGCTCTGTTTTGCTTTGTGTATGAGTTTGTTGCACCATCATCATTTTTGGTGGGGAACTGAATGAGGCCGTCCTGAATCAGGACAGGCATCTGATGATATGTCCAGCAAGTTTGCGCTATCTGACAGGAGTCTCCTCTCTGACAAGAGACGGAATTGGAATTAGCGAAGGAAGGCTGAGAAATAGGCAGAGGGGTTAAGGAAAGAAAGGGTGCAGTAATATGCTGTAATGAGTCGGAGACCATTTCGATTGCCAGCAGTCCAGTCATGCTGCTATCTTCCTCTTAGATATAGAGGCAGGCAGCCACGACTTCTTCTTCCATATGGAGGAGATGGACTCTTATCTGATGGGAAGTTTTTCCAGTATATCTGTGTAATTCCAGATAAAGCGGATACAGAACTGACATTTTCCTTCTGTAGCGTGAGAGATTAGCATTGCAGGACCTTTAGTGAAAGCTGACAGGGAATTAGGAAAAGCCGGGGAAAAGTAATCCATCCTTTATTTTCTTTTGTTGCGTGATAGTCTGTTTGATCATAGCTGTGAGTACATGTGAGCTATATGAGATGCCTCTCTGTAATTGATAAGCTTCCTGAGGTGCAGCGGATTTTGCTCTGAGGATGATTACATCACTCAAAGCGCTGTAGCTCTCTATTCTCGCTCTCTTTATTTATGAAATCTTCATTGTGTTTGTGTCTCCGTTTGTCTTAGTGTGTCCGTTTATTTGTGCGTGTCAGAGGTTATTCCCATTTCCTGTACTTCAAACTCTGTCTCAACTGGGGTCAAAGGTTAAAGGGACAGTGCTGTGTTTCACGCCCCTCTCATCCTCCATTTGACAGTAAGTACTCTCAGCTCGCTCTTCCGCACCACCACACCTCTCTCTCATACACACTGCAACTGACATGAGCGCTCGGGCACTCAAATGCACACACAAACAAACACACATTGTTTGACCTATCGAAGAGGCCTTCTCAGGCTGAAATCCAAATAATTTGGCAGTTTCCAGTCGTCGTCGTCCCCCCCTCTGGTGGAGACCTGTTTCACTCAACAATGTTTTCTTCTCTCTTTTCACTTCAGTATAGTTTGAAAAGAAAGTCTTGAAGTTATGCTGCTGTTTGAGCAGATTACAAGAAAAGTGATCTGTGGAATGTAATATTTATACGCCAGAGAGTGAAACAAAAAGGCATCTCGCAAAATGAAAATTGGTCAAACTCAATGTTATGGGATTAATGAATTTTTGATTCTATAATGGCAATTGTGGGTGAGAGAGAAAAGGGATGGTTGGAGAGGGAGAGAGAGAGAGCTTATGGAGGTAGAGATATGCCGGTGTCGTTCATTTTAAAATTCCTGGTTAAAGCAGCAAATGTGGTCAAGATACTTAATTGCATTATTATGCAGGCCAAAAACTGCATAATGTTAAAAACATCTAGATAGATTCAGCAGGAAATTACAAATGGAAAGAGTCCAGCAGCCTCCCACAATAAAGGCTTTCCTTCCTGCGAGAGCTCTGAATAAAAATCATATACACAAATGTAAATTCATTGCGCACCAACTCCTCCGTCGATCTTATTCTTGCTATAGTATACATTTTGTAATAACATTAACAGTTTTTTTTCTCCATTGATACAACCGACTAAGAAATATGAAATGCTTTGGGCTTGTAATGTGGGACAAGTGCCTCCCATCTATTCACAAACACTAACTGAAGGGTAAGGACAGTACAAGGCTTTGGCAACTTCAAATCAACAAATTCCACAAATTCTCTGTCGTCTTTAATCTGCAATGTCAACGGTTTTAGAAATGTTGTTTATTTATATTTATTTGAGCAGGAATGCATATGCCCTTAACTTTGTGCTTACCCAGAAAATGTATAGACTTATTTGATTCCACTTTTTATTTGGTGTGCCTTCTCATTTTGTATTTATATAATAACAATTAATGCAACACCAAAACACTGGCTTTTACATTATACTTGTTTAAAGACCATGAATATATTTTAAATTGCACTGCTTCACATGTCAGTAATTTTATGTGAATGCAGTTTATTTTAAATAATATTTAACGTAATTTAAATACTTTGGAAAATTGATCATGAAGTAAATTCTTTAATTAAAACCATATTAAGTCAATCAGTGGAGTAATAGTTTACTCTCATAACCGTTGCAACCTTTTTGTTCATACAGAAAAATTAATTAGCAGTTTTAGAAACTCAAAATGTATTTTCTGGTTCGCTGCGTCGATCACCGCAGGCCTTGCTTAATGGAAGAGTTATCTATAAATTGGAATGTCAACTAAGCATCTTTATTGCAGTAATGATTTTAGCACAATAGAGATTATTAATTGAATATAATTGAGTGCATAGCTTAAGTATTAACTAAGAAGTGTATATTGGTATATAAAGCAATGTGAAGTTGATTTCTCCTGCCAAGCAAATCCTGTCCCGTTTGGGGTAAGGATTATTGATACTGAGTTGGCGAATGGTATTGTGCTCTTTTTATAAGCACTGGCAGAGGCTACATCTGAAACCAATTTGAGCTTGATGTGAATGTGTGGTGTGACAGGTCAGGGTCCATAGCCATTGTAGATTCAGATCTAAATTGAAACCAAAGGGTCACATTTTGGAAGCTATACTTTTTTTAAATTAAGTAACAGTTGACTGTTTAGTGAGTCTTTTTTATTTAAGGTGGCTTTTCAGATTTTGTTTGCAGTTTCTCAACCCCGTTTGCAGACAACAAAGCAGGGAATACAGATGCGATTGAGGTTAAGATCTACTAGACTTCTGCTAAGGTGAAGCCCAAAGGCATATTGGAGTTTGGAACCTGAATACTAAATGAGCACATTTTGTTATTATATATCTCAGAATTTCCTTCAGAAAAGGCTTATAATTTCATAAATGTCTCAGGCAGATTAATAACCCAATGTCACATCTCTGGTTTGAAATGTAAATTGTTTTGGAGACAGGTAAATGATCTACTTGGAATATAGAGGAGGTTTGTGCTAATGCAGCAGCCTTGGCAGCGACATGCTGTTTTTTTACTGTTGGAGATTGGGAAGGGTCATTGAAAGGTGGATTTTGTCATTGTCAGCAATGGTTGAGTATCTCATTGATCTGAATGTAGCATTGGAAGATTTGATTACTGTAAATTATCTGCTCTATTTTTAAAGCATCTTCCACATATCTTGAGTGCAATATAAATGTAAAGTTAGCATGTGAAGTTATTTTTACAAAGCCTAGCTGATACTCACTTGCCACCTGCTCCTCATTATATTTTATGTTCTCTGAACCTGTTTAATTGAATATCAATAAACCCTGAACCTGTTAGTAACTGTTACCAGAATCATATCTGACATTGAGACGTTAGAGAGATAAACTTGTTTACACCGCACAAATTGTGCTGGAATTTTGGTTTGACTCCGTCACGCAATGGTATTAACGCCCTCAACAGATGACATTTTCCAATACTTTCCAGAGCGTAGCTTTAGACAGTCAATCTGATATGTCCTTAAAGGATGAAAGCAGTGAGAGTACAGATGAATCGGGTTAATTAAGCCTCATGCTATCTCTGAGCGCAGTACAGTTTACCCTTGTGGCGCTATTGATGAGCAAGGTCTATTATTGACTATTGACTGGATGTTTTTCCAATCGGGGTAATTACGACCCTAAATCCTGAGTGGGGGGATCAATGATCTGGGTTTCATTGCATCAAACATCACTGTCTGTGCTGGTTTAAGTCTCAGCAGTAGGAGTGACAGATGTCCTGTCCGCTCTAAGACTCCCGTAATCAAATTGATTGTTTCGGTTACATACGGTGAAACAACAAGAGGCAAAGGTGAATGTATCCAGACTCAGTGAGTAGATAGAATAAGCTGTCAGACCTAATCCTATAAACCTGGTCTCTAGACACAGTGTATCAGAGCCAGCACCTGGGGAACAGGCCAATAGACCGCCAGTCAATAAGTACGCTTGAGGTTAATCACTATGGATGCTCAAGAAGCTCTTGAAAATCTTTTGGAGTAAAAAGCACAGCAATGCATATTAAACATTTATATTTACATCTTCAAATACTGTCACTGAAGCGCTAGAAGAATAAGAAGAACTTAACACAGTAATTTCTGTATATCTGGAACACTTTCCTGTGACCTTACTGTTATGCACTTTATGCTCATATGTACTTGTCATGTGGTTTGTGCAGAAAGAGGTAGATGTTGAACAGCTGCTAGAAAAAATGCAAACGATGTAGGGCAAAGAAAGATAAAGATAGAGCCCTGAAAATGGTGTAATGGATTGAATATGGTACATACAGTATGTTCATGTGAGAGAGGGTGGGTGAAAGAGGGAATGGGGAGGGGTGCAAATTTGAAAGAGGTCTGACAGAGGCACCCCATCAGCAGCCCCAGGTGTCAGTTGGTGAAAAGGCAAAGATTCAAATTAGAAAAATTAATAACAGTGTGCTAGATGGGGAAGGAAAAAAAACACATATTTTGGAATACAGCTGTGACAAGACCAGAGGAATTAGTCCAATTTAAAGTGGTAATTGCTCTGCTAATTCCTCTGCTAATTTCTTCTTCAATTTAACTAAGGATGATAGCATAAAAGCTGGAGACTCGAGTTTAACCCTTTCAGAGGACCTCTCTTTCTCTCCTTCACACACACACTTTGACAAATTCCTGGTCTGTGTAAATCCTTAAAATCTATTTTCTGATCCTTAATCTTCCTTATTATTCTCCATTATCTACCCCAATTTGCTCGTTAAATCTGAAGAAAATTTATATTTAAAAATTTTTTTTTAATCCCCCCAAAAAACACAACCGTGCGCAATATTGTGATGATAAAACCCAGAACACAAAGAGAACAATCATACAAAGCAAAACCTGTTTGTGTCCATGAGGGACAGCAATCTTTTGTTATCCTTCAACTCGCAATGTTCCTTTTCTGAATATCTCAATTTTCTGTTCTAAATTGAATATCCTAATAACTGCTTGAACAGTATAGTCTTGAATTTGTGTAAAATATGTAAAGACGTGTAGGTTTTAAAGGCATGTTCTCCATGACCTTTTGGCATAGTACAGAATTTTCCATTTTTGGTGGTAATTGATTTCTTTATTCATTGGCGAATCTTGGCATTAGAAATATGGCTATTTGTTAGTATTTTTAATGTGTTTTCTTTGGTGGAAAAACCTTACATTTTTCTTTTATTAAGAACTCTAAACCTAGATGTAGTTTGTGATTTTGTTTGACCTTGTTGTAAAGTTTTCATCCTGTGACTGATGTCTTTCTGATCGGCCTTACAAAACTAATTGGTCTGAAAGGCTAATATGTTTTTGAATTTGTTTCTCATCAAGTGCTTATGTTGCTGGGATTTGACAAGGAAACAATCAGTAATATTACAATGGGATACAATGGCTTGTCTTGGAGGAAAATCTAAATTTGATTAAGGGTAAGCATCGTCAGTTTGATTTCACATTCATCTCAATATACAGCCTTTAAAATTGAATCTTTGAATGGCTATTCAATGATAGAATCCATGAATGTGTTGCGCACAAAATAATCTAAAGGAGAGAATAAAACAAATGTAGCACTTTCTTCTATATATCAGTCCCATTTATCCTATTGCTGTCAGAGATTGAGATAAGTGTTTGCAAGACCATAGGAAACGACTCTTGACATGGTTCTGTGTGAGTTCAGTCAGTCACTTTAATTCCCATCTGTCATGGTTAGTTTCACAGTTGTCATCTGTTTTGCTGCTGCCCGGCGGTCTCACTGTAACCTTTAACCTGAATGCATTCTAGCTAAATCACATTAGCAGCCCCAGTGTTCTTTAGCTTCCCTTTGAACCAGCTGACTAAGACATCTGTCCTGTTGTGTTCTAGCTCGACGCCCTCACTTGTTTCCTCATGCTCCCTGTCTTATCTGATTTTATGCTTATTAGGTGTCAGCGCGAGAGGCCGGGAGCTAACGGCCAAAGTTCAGCTCTGTCTGAAAAAACAGCGAGCGAAGTAAGATTTCGGTTGTCGCATTTCAAATGAGAGCGATTTGTTCATCCCCATCAGCGTGACACGGCCTTTCTCTTCGACTTTATCAGTTACAAATGTCAGCGAGGAAACAACGGACCTGATTCCTGCATGGCTAATTGTTGGGCCTTAATTAGCCTTGCAGAACAAGGTGTGCAGCTGAAGAGCTTCCATTCAGGGAGCTTTCAGAGCCTGTGATGCAGCGAGTGCCTAACAGCAGATGCAAATCTAAAGAACATGCGATTCCTATTCAGGTGCATCTCTCAGAGGAGCGAGGGGTGGGTTGTGGGTAATGGGACAAAAGTGTGCATAAGTGTTATAGGGGAAAAAATTATAATGTCCTCAAATGTTTTTGTTACATTGTATTCCTGTCTTAAATCAAGGTTGTTGAGGACCTATTTAAAGCCCCTTGTGCTCGTAGTTCCATTAATGGTATGGTTTATATACTTATACACTTTTTTTTTTTTTTTAATATGGCTGCCATTTGCTGCATAGGCTCAAGTGCTTGTTTGCGCGGTGGGGTTTACAAGTGCTGTCTTCAATGCAATAGACCCTTTTCACATTTCCGGATTTCTCAGAGCAGAAGTTGTCATAGTTGTTAACTTTTATAGCAATGAATGAGAGTATATTTTTTTGTGTCCCCATTTGCTCAAATAGCAAAAGGAAAAACTCCCCAATAGTGGTTTCACAACTTTCAAAAAGAGGGAAACATTTTTGTGAGATTGATAACGGCAGTGAAAAGAGAGAAAGATGTTAATTTTTACTATCACTCCCATAGACGCTGTATTAGAAACACACAGTAGCGGTAACTTGTTTTTTGTAATTTGATGCAAAAGTAATATAATACAGAGTATAAGTGTTATAAATATACATACGTAAAAAAAAATAAAAATACAAAAAACTTTGCAGGATTTACGAAATTGATATTGATGACCGTTAAAACGTCTGTGAAAAGGGTTTATAGAATTTAGGTCTCTATTTTATGTGGCCACAATCAGAAATGACCACTTTTATTAATTTAACTCTCTGCTGTATTATGTCAGACCTTTCTGTAAAATTCATGTGTTTTGAGAGCGAGCCTAATCTTTTGCTCTCCGAAGTCATATATGAATAACCCCCATTGAGAAAACATTTAATTTAAGTTCTGTCAGGTTTACATTTTTAAGTGTATATACTAATTATATACTGCAAAATATAGATACCTTTTCATGTGTCACCGCAGATTTGTTGTCATCCAGAAAAATAACACAGGCAGCAGACACCTACTGTACACACACACACAATGGTGCATGAATGCACAGTCTCTGCTCTTCTGCATAGCTGGATGGCAGCTCTATTTGGTGTGGCCTGTGGTGCATGGCAATTTTGTACTGCGTTACAGTCAATACTGATGTCTCCATCTGAAATAAACATTGTCATTATCGGTATTCACAATGGATTAAATTACTTCAAGCTTCTCTATAGCAGAGCTCAGCACAGCGTCTTATTGTGTAGGTAACAATGGCTGAAAGATGTGCGCGTCCCAGCGTTTATCACGCCACCGCTGACCTGTAGAATAAGGCTGGGTCTCCATTCTAACGTATGGCAGAGTTTGTGCTGCTACACGATTATGTGCTTGCCGTAAGCAAGTTCGCTCCTCGGGCCTTGAAGACAAAGGAGCTGCTTGTGTATTCTTATCTAGATCGATAATACGCAAGGCTACACCATACATTGGCGTGTGCGAGCAGACTCAGACCTCACCTGTTCGAGGACATGTCTATGTATTACAGTAGAGCATGAGAACATAATTCTTCATTTTGGACTCTGGAGGGACCTGTGGAAGCAGACTGAAGCTGTGGCATTCTCAGCGCATCCGAGACTATATACCCTTGCACAATGGTGCAGTGGTGCATATTCCACTCAAGGCCGGGGCACCGAACTCATTATGGGGTCACAGCGGCGTATAATGGAAGTTTAGTCAAGGCCACATGACTGAGAGAGTGTGTGGGTTGAAACCGTCAACCTGAGGACACGCACAGACGCAGCCCTTCGTTCACTCTTCATGAGACTGAACCCAAGGACAGGCGCCATTCAAACTCCGCTCTCAGAATTCACATTCAATCTGCCAGAGCTCTCAATTAGTGTTTAGCTCATGAGAGCCACCTTGAGCTAGCATGAGAGGAGAGGTGGGTTTCAATATGGCCCGGCCGCACAATAAACGGTTGAAAGTGGGGGGTGAAAGTGTTGAGGCACAGCAGAGGTGGGCTCGTTCATATCCTGTTCTTGTTTTCTTTTTCTTTGTTTACTTATTGGTTCACACTTTTTTCATTATTGGAATCAAGTCCCAACAAAGCTCTTAAAACAAAATAATTATTTTATGGCATTTTCGTATTTCAGTTTTGGTTCATCAAATAATTTTACAAATATGCTTAATCTGATACTAATGAGGCAGGCTCATTAGGGGCATAATCGAATATTTGATGCATTAAAGGGTTATTTCAGCGATTTAGCATATGGCTTTGTATCAGTAGAAACCCGGTAGTATATTTGAATGATCGTGCTCCCACCACCCCCCAAATATCGTCATTTTGCATCATCAGATGATTTTTTGGCCAGGGGCTAAAGACTACAGCCAGTAGAAGAAGCTATTTCCACATGTTTTCAGCCTGTCCATGGAGGGTGGGATCGCACTGACAGCGCTCGGCTCGGGCAGCTGCGGGGATTCATGTGAACAGAGCGGTGCGGAACAAAGCGAGTGTTTCAACTTTTCAAATTAATTCCTATGAAAGTTAAGCTTCCAAAGACATGATCTGAAGACACGCCAGACTGAACATGCGCTGTGAATGCAGCCGCAGCCGCGCTTACCTCTAGTGATGCATGTAATCTGACTCCTGCTGCGTTTGTGCCATGACTCTCGTTCGGCTCACTCACACTTTATTGAACAGACACGTTCAGTTTTTAATTGTAGTGTCTGTTCTCTAACTGAACTGATTTTATGAAAATGAACGCGGTGGGCAAGTGATCCAGTAGCCGTGCCTAGAGTGGCCGTAGGGCAGCGAAGCAAGTGCATTCTGGGAGTTGTTGTCTTTCATTCCCATGAGACAAAAAAAAAAAAAAATGTCTGTCTTTTCTCACTCTAGAAGGCACCAAAATCAATAAAAAATTCACATTTCTACTACATTAATGACCCAGTTTAGATACAAAGCTTAATGCTAAATCACTGAAGTAACCCTTTAAATACATGTGACACGTCTTTCAGAGCAAATCCAAAAAAAAAAATTTAGTACCGTTTTTTTTTTTTTACTTGGCAAAGCCAGGCTCACCCAAATCACGTTATCTTGGTCTGTTAGTCTGAAAAACCAGACTGGTATAATTTCAGTCATATGAAAGCCTTTACATGACTATTAAGATATTGTTTTAGTTCAAATGAAATCAAACTTATAAAGTGCATGTAAATGTTCTGGATGGTGTAGTCAACTTAATTTTTTTGTCAGAAACCAGTAGGGATGCTAATAATAATGAAGAGAGATACAATTGAAAAATGTCAAATCTCTTTAAAGAGTAATGCAACTGTGTAAGTGTGTAGAGATCCTTCTTGTGGCTTCTTCCATTTTTTAAATTTACTGTAACTCACCAGCTCCCTGCACCCTCCCTTTTTAAACTCTAAATTAATGGTATAGGGAAAAGCCAGGCCTTTCATCTTTCATCTTGCTTGTAGTGTGTACCTGTGAGCATGTTTGTGTGATTGTGTAATAGAGTGTGCGTGCATTCATTTGTGTGTCTGTGTGTCAAGGAACCGATAAACGGCAACTAATAAGCAGGCCTCTTGCTCCCTCCACCTCAAGCAAAAGGACCTTAGACAGCTCTTCCCTTGCTCTCTCTATATCTCTCTCTCTCTCTGTCTCTCACTCACTCGCTCTCTCTCTCTAACACCTGGCAAATATTATTCATGGCTACAAGGGCAGCATTTTTGAAAGGAGCAGTTCAAAGGCTTTGCCGCTGAGAGCAAAGTGAAGGTGTTTTTGAAAGACTGGAGTGCACTTTTACGCGTGCTGCAGAGCACAGGGCCATTTCCGCAGATGAAATGGTGGAGGGGCGGGTGGGCGATTGCGTCTGCACGTTTGAGTGTCGCGGTATGGACGATGGCCATGTAATAATAATATGGAGCTGAGGAGACAAAAGGACGTTATAATTTGTTTTCAGGAGCTTGAGCAGTTTAACTGTAACTGCTTGGATACGCTGCGGGCAGCCCAGCTCAGCAAGAAAAAAGAAAAAGTGCATTGTTCCCCTCACCGTTCGGGATTGTGACCAGGACGGCTTGGAAGTGAAACCAATCCTGCTCAGGGTTAACGAGCCAACAGCCCGCTGCTCATCAGGCCAGCTAATGAGTTCTCTCATGCAGCCCTATCACATGACCTCTAGGGTCACATGACCCATCAAGCCCTGTCTGCCTTTCCCTGAATCAACTGAATATTTCATTTAGCTGCAGATTAACACCAATCAATTAGTCATCAGAGCATGGGCCAGAATCAGTCACCTAGAATACCACACTCATAAAGAAGTTCAGGGGTGAAACTTGCAGTCTGCCCTACAACGTGACTGTCACTGCCCTCCGTGTGATATTTGTTAGCTGCAATGATGAACCAGCAGTCTGTAAGGTCTTACATTTAGATAAGTTTGCACTAGGGGCTTAGTAGCTAGTTACTGTCTAACTCTGTACTATGTTTAGATTTCACCATAAGTTTTAAAGGTAAGACTTAGCTGGTAGGTCACAAGTTTTCCAGAAGCAAATGTGTAGTGTCACAATGACATCTGTCATATCTATCCAATAAGCAGCCTTAAAACGTTTAACCTTTTGCTGAATAGCAAAAGTCAATACGTTTCTTATGGTTGTAGTTTTGCCACTTTTAACCGTCAACGGTAATAATTTCTATTTAAAATATAATGCTTAAATAATGAAATGTATAGCAAGCTATATATCAATTTGGTAACAGTTTACAATAAGGTTTAGTTTGTATATTTAACTGAGAAACTAACAATGATCATTACTTCTGCAATATTTAATCATCTTCTTAAAGTTGTATCTGTATAACATTAACATTACTTAATGCACTATGAACTAACATGAAAAATTAACCATTGTATTTAATTAACTAACATTAACAAAGATTAATAAATGCATACATAAATACATTTATTATTATTAGTTCATGTTAGCTAATGCATTAATTGTTAACAAATGAGACCTTGTTGTAAAGTGTTACCATACATTTTATATGTCTAAAGATTTGTTTTTTCTAAGGCATGTTTATAAAATCTATTTAAATGCCCTATTTGAACTAAGGCCTAATCATGGCTTAGTCACTGTCTTTAAAAACATTTTATTTGAAATCATATTTGTTTTTTATATTTGTTTTTATAATCCTGGTGTGAACAAATGTCACCAGTGACGCACAGTTGCACACGGGCCACTACAAAGTTATTAATATAACATTCTCTCTCGTGAAATAGTGTAAATTTCTAAAGTATCTAACAGTCAAAAGTAGCTCATTGATGCAATCCAATCGTCTGCCATTCTATTTCATTTGTTACTCTTTATGTGAGATTTCTGTAAAAATGTATAGTTCATTTGTAGATTTGAAGTT